>JASDQU010101629.1:127511-139217 GCA_032191745.1 Picea mariana | reverse complement strand
TACCACTCTACCTGCAATTTTCTCAATTTACACTCAACCAAACAAACTGTTAGCATTCATGCACATTTGTAACAGTTCATGAAGTGATCTCATAATTTTATCTTACCACCAATTCAATCATTAATAACCATTATTCACATAAAAAATGGAATGAAACCATGATTCCTCACATATGCATTACCAACAACCAACTTTTCATAATGTAGTAAAAACTTGCCAATAAATAAAAGCAATGTGCTAATACCCATGGCCACATTTACCCAATGCATCCTTGCATTGACTCCAAAATACCATATGTCCATGTCACGTATTTCAAAATGGTGAGTTGGAAGTGTTATCACACAATTTTAATTTTGGGCAAAGCTTGACCCAAGCAACAAATATGTGACACAATTGGGGACACCTATCATTGTCACCTCAATAGATATCCCCCTCATTTTAGTGAAGGACAAGTCCAACACAAGGGAGGTTTTCCGGGTGACCCTAGGGGGATTACAAGAGGAGAAGTGAGGAGCTAGAAGAATACCCCTATACTTTAAGGTCTAAGACGACTTAAAGCTCGAGGAGAAAGTCTTTGGAGTTGGTAAATGGTTTCCAAGGTTGTGTACCTACAAAACAATGTTAGACAAACCAAAACAAGACCAAATATGATGATATAAGTCTCAAGATGAAAGGGGAATCAACAAGAAACCTTTCTGTACCAAAATTTGCAGCAGTAAGGAAATATATATCAGCAATGAATAAATTATAACAATTGTAAATTAAACCATCAAAATCATGTATATGATATTGGAAAATAAATCTTGCAACTAGTATGCAATGTTTCAATGTTTAGACCAAGAATTTGATGACAAATGAGGGTTATTAATGTGGTTATCAAGAAATATTTATGACAGCCCAATGGTTGTTTCAAGATTTTTCTACAACAACAAAATCTAGCCACGGAAATTAGCAAGCAAATCACTAAAAAAATAACTTATCATCAATAGAACATTTATCACAACTTACAAGTAATTTTCAGCAGTAGAAAAGTTGTAAAAGAGTAAGAGAGAGTAAGTTTGTTGTAACCCTAATGGTTTTATATTAATGTTTATTACATTAGCACAATCACTTGGCCAATAAATATGCCCTTGGAGGACAAAAGATCCAATAACATATAAAATTTAGATCCAACCTCAAATGATTCAATCTCTTTAAATTCACGTTTACCATGCAACAATATTCAATATCCAATGCAATTAGTGCCTTATCTATTAGGTTATGGAGTCTCTTTCTTAGACAAAATCTAGACAACAAGGAGAATAAAATGTTTTCTTGAGAATTAAACCCTTATAAAACCAAAGAAAGCACAAAATCTCCAAAAGTCTATCTTAGAAATCCAAGTTAAGCTAGGGTTTAACAATCTTCGAGGGGTGTAAACCCTTTTACTCCCGAGAGAAGATAAACCTTAGCAAGGTCTTACTACAAGGGTGTAAACCCTCTTACTCCTTGTAGCAATCCTTAAGGGTTTTCAATAGAAATAGAATAAAATTCCTGGATGGAGGTTGTATGCCCTTATACTCCTCCTAAGGTTTGATCAATAACCTTGAAATTAAGAAGAAAAACACAAGATTGTAGAAATCCCTTACCAATTCCAAGAGATAGCATGCAAAACCCTTACTTTATCAAAGAAATTCCATCAAATTTCCAAGAACAAGCATCCAAGATAAGTTTCTAGCCTTTATTCCACCAATAGACAAGTGTAGCATCCATTTTTGCACAAGAGAGAAGAGATAGTGAATTGTCCAAAGAGGCTGAAATTTCAATCCAAGAGTATGTAATTCTCAAGTGATGAGTTGTGAAAATGAAAAGGGATGGTCCTCTATTTATACAAGGCCATCTAACTAATTTGTCCACATAAAATTTCAACAATAAATTAAAAGGGGGGAGACCCCCTTTATTTTCTCTTACAACTTGCAAATATAAATATTACATAAAGTAAAACCCTAAAAAAGGTGATGTCATGCCATAGAAGGGTGACATGAGGCCTAAAAGTGAGACATTGAGCCTCAAAATGCAGATCGTTGGGCCTCCAAAGGCCATGTTCCAAGATCCCATGTGCTAGCGTGTCATGACATGCATCTCATTCCCTCAAACCACATCACATCACCTCTGAAACCATCAATCCCACCAAACCCTAGCCTCCAAATGACACTGAGGGCTTAGAAGTTGACATCCTAGGCCTCCAAACACCAACCTCTAGGTACAAAGGGATATGATGTCATCCTCGAATGTTGTCAAAGTGCCTCCAAAGGAAACATCCTGTATCCTTTGCACACAAGGGCTCCGGGGTGCTCTTCCCATCTTGTGGGGTATGACGTCCATCCTATGGGCTTTCAACCCCCCATGAAGGTCAAAATGGCATAATTCCTCCATGGATAGCTTTCACCTGGAAAGGTCCCACAAAGACAAACAAGTATTCCCTCCAAGGGTCCACAAGTCACATGTATCATGCCAAGTAAGCCACATTTAATAAAATAACCACCCAAACATGTGCATTAAATCCCCCCTTTTCAAACTAAACAAATGCTCAAAGACCTTATAAAATTTGCCAAATTTAAGTATGGGAGGGTTTTCATGGTGCCCTATTGGGTAGACCAATCCCCAAGTCAAGGAGTGTTTCCCAAGAAGACCCTCTCTAAGTCATGTAGTGAATATGAGGTGGATAGGGGTATGAATTTTGGGCATGGGGTTCTTGACACATCAAGGGATCATATTGTCTCATTCATGGATGCCTTTATGGAGGGTGTGTTGCATCCCTCATTTGCAATGAAACATTTTTCCAAGCCCTTTTATTTTCCATTAATTTTTTATGCTCCAAACATTGAGTGCTATGTGCAATGGAAAGTATAAAGAGCACCACAATGCCACTTGAAGTTAGGAACACATTGAGTGCCACATGCACTGGAAATTAAAAGACACTACAAACGCATTCCCCCAACAAGCGAGACATTTATCAATTATGTGTTTTCTTTTTGAAAGGTCATTCATTTTTAAGGAGAAAAATTCCATTTCTCTTAGGACCCTAAGGTGAGCATCTAGAAGGATAATTCATGGCTTTTAACATTTTCCAGCTACAACTCCTCTAGGACTTTATCCCCTTCTTCCCATGAAATTAGGTACAAGCCCTTCTTGGGGTCAATAATCCCAAAAACCCAAAATATGAGGAAACAAAAGGGAAAAGGTGTGGAATATGGTAAGTATGTGTGGGAATGGTACGATGACCCTTCAAGGGGACCCCCTAGTAGCAACCCTTTTCCCGAGGGTGACCCACTTACTAGGAAACCATGTCAACCACCAAGGCAAAATAAGGAAAAAGGTATAATTTCCAAGAAAAAAAATTCATAGTCAAGAAAGGACTCTTTTCAACATGCTCAAATGATTCAATTATTAAAGTGACACTTACCATGAGACCGGACTTGTTACCTCATGAAGCAAGACATGTCGTTCTCTGGGGACCAAACTGGTGTGGTAGTGTAGTATTCCAGATATAAAATAATATGCAAAACATAAATAATTATCTAGAAATGGTACATAAACAATGATATAACCATAACAATACCACAATAATACCAGAATAACACCAGAAAGAGAACTTTGATTACTGAGAGAAATGTTCGCTTGTCTCTTCGAGGGGGAAACCTCCAGCATAGAAGAGCTCTATTACAATAATATTCAAGACAATATTTCCCCTCTACTTCTATTTATATTAAATCTATATATCCAAAAGAACAATCTAGAGGAAGATCCTTGTAGAAGTGGAAGCTTCTTTTATGTCTTATTACATTTGACTTATTCTTCCTTACTGATAGGCATTATTAATATTGGCCTTTATTACATGGAATTATATTATTCTACCTACGTGAGGGGTTAGGGAGGTTAGATCCCTAACATTCCCTCCCCCTTGAAGAACATCCTTGTCCTCAAGGATTTAGATGAGGGAATTATTGTAGAATGGTGGTCGAATCCTAGGTGGCATCTTATGAAGGTGTGTCTTTCCATTGAACTAGCACTTCCTAGATGGTGTGACGATGGAGACGAAACTCTCTCTAGGCCAAGACTGCTTGTGGCTGCAACCATATGGAACCTTTTTCATCCAACTCAGGAAGACTAGTTTGAGTCTGGCTCTTATTTCCAATCACCTTCTTTAAGAAGGAAACATGAAAAACATGATGGAGCTTCAATTGAATGGGTAGATCTAACTGATAGGCCACTGGGCCCACATGCTTCAGCACTTGATAAGGACCATGCAATTTTGGTGCATTTTTCTGACAGTGGTGAGCTTTCAGGGACATCTACTTATAAGGTTGAAGTTGAAGAAATACATGGTCCCCTTCAACAAAATGGCATTCAGAACGACCTTGATCTACTTATTGCTTCACGCGATTATGATCCATGACCAAATTGTCTTTGAGGGCACGAAGAATAGCCTAATGGAATGTGAGATTTGTGTCAACCTCCTAAACCTTTGAGACCCCTGGCATGTAGGAGAGAATTGATGGGGGATTTTTATCGTAGACTACTTCAAAAGGAGTCATGTGAGTAGATGTATGGTAAGATGTTTTGTACCACCATTCAGCTAGGGGTAACCATTGAGGCCATCGATTTTGCAACTCAGATGCAAAACACCTCAAATATGTTTCCAAACACTTGTTGAAAACTTCCGTCTGACGATCTGTTTGGGGGTGATAGGCAGTGGTGAGATGCAATTGGGTGCTTTGTAGCTTGAACAACTCTTGCCAAAAATTGCTGGTGAAAGTGGGGTCTCTGTTAGAGACAATAGAATTAGGCATGCCATGAAACTTGAAGATATTATCCATGAAGAGTTGAGCCACTGTGGTGGCTATGAATGGGTGTTGAAGAGCACAAAAATGAGCATATTTGGAGAGACGATCGACGACCACCATGATGAATAACTTATTGCCCGATTTAGGTAAGCCTACAATGAAGTCCATAGAAATATCTCGCCAAATAGTAGGGGGAATCAGAGGTGGTTGGAGTGTGCTCGGAGCTTTGACAATTTCTCCCTTGTTTCATTGACAAACCTCGCATTCATCCACAAAGGTGCAGACATTATGTTTTATACCCTCCCAGAAAAAAGAACGTTTGACCCTTTCATAGGTTTTGGTAAATCCAGAATGCCCTGTTGAAGTTGGGATCGCTTGCATAAATACAAATGACCTTTGTAGCAAAGCTATTCATTGTTCCAAGAGTATCCTAGAGAAACTGAAGAATTGTGTTGCAATTGGTGGAGCACGCTAGAAATGTTTGGGTCTTGCAACCATTCCCGATGAACAACTTGGAGCCAATCTAGTATAATGAAGGAGAGGGAGAAAAGGGACCCATATTCTTCATATTTCCAGGAAAGAGCATCAACCACTACATTTTCCTTTCCCTTCTTGTAAATGATCTCATAATCATATCCAAATAGATCGGTCACCCATTTTTGTTGTGCTAGGGATGAAATTTGATGTTCCAGGAAATACTTGAGACTCTGATGATCAGTTTTGATTTGGAATCGTTGAACCAATAAGTAAGGGAGCTAAAGATCCACAACATGCAAAATAGCTAACATTTCCTTTTCATAAATGGATTGGACCAAATATCGCTCTGAAAGTTGTTTGCTAGTGAAGGCCAAGGGCCTACCATCTTGCATGAGGATGGCTCCAATTCCTTTCTCGGAAGCATCACATTCCAATATGAATGTCTTTGTGAAGTGTGGGAGTGCTAAGACAGGGGTCGAGCACATAGCATTTTTTAAGGTTTGGAAGGCATGATCCGCAACTGAAGTCTAAGTGAAAGCATTCTTTTTAAGGAGGGAAGTGAGAGGAGCTGAAATATTTCCATAATTTCGAACAAACTTCCTATAATAGCCCGCTAAACCCAGAAAACCACGCAAGCTCTTAAGGGTTTTAGGGCGAGGTGATCCAGATTATTTTTGACACGAAATGAGAGAGGAGATATAATAAAGAAATGTATAGAGATATCTCAGATATCCAATATTATAACAAAAATGTTTCAGAGATGCAACCATAAACACATATATACAGTAATAAACAATTTTCTATTAATGAGCGAAAATGTACAAAGACTGTAAAATATAGAGTGAAAGACTCATTAGAATGGTGGCAGCTTATGTCTAAGAAGAGATGTGATGGCTACTCACATATGTGAGAAGATAATTTTACAATGAGGCTCCAAAGGAATTTTTATCATAAAGAAAATCCAAAACCCTAACCCTGGAATATGGAAAGTCAACAATTTTGTGGACCACGTTTTGGGTAGTTTGGTGTATCAACTCCCCGGGGGCGTAACTTTGGCATACGATCTCTGTTTGGGGCACACGATAGCTCGTTGGCAATGTGTCATAAATGAGATTCATTTTGGGGGCTCAATCAAAGACTTTGGCTATCATT
The DNA here is from genome assembly GCA_032191745.1 of Picea mariana. NCBI lineage: Eukaryota > Viridiplantae > Streptophyta > Pinopsida > Pinales > Pinaceae > Picea > Picea mariana. The sequence continues at coordinate 132,762 of JASDQU010101629.1, read as the reverse complement.
GATAAGATCGATCCCGAAAAACCTTCATTTAGGCCCTCAAAATGGCCCCGAAAGTTAAAAATTGCTAAAAATTGTAAATTGCCAAAATTGCCAGAAAATTGTTTTGAGTGAGTTGGAAAAGGTGTGTGGCCACCGATATCCACCTGGATCAATCCTCCCTCCTTAGGAAGAAATGGTCTCCATTGCGTTGAGTGCTCGGGGGAGAGGGAAAAGATTTTGTTGAATCTGCATCTTGATGAGCTGCTTGCCTTGTTGGAGAAGTTGTGTTGCTTAGATTTTTGAAGGTTTTCAAGAACATGTGGCTGGAAGGGTTGGACCTTTTTAACTAGTCTGGGTAAATGAGATGTTTGTATGCAGAAGGAATCTTTGTTCTTTGTTGCAGTCTTGTCGACCTAATTCTGTTGGATGGAAGGTGCTTGGGCCAAGGATGTAGTGGTTGCAGTATCCTTCTGTTCACCTTTTTAACAGATTGTGAAGAAGCTAAATTTTGTAGTATGAGTTACTACCTTGCGAAATTGTTTAGGTGGGACATTAGTTAGAACCACCTCTAGTATATTGTAGAGATGACCCCCCAAAGTAACAATGACACTACGGGGTCGAGACTCATAGATAACATGTCACTTCCACATATATGGTTGGACCAAGATAACATCTTAGACATCCAGTGTAGAAACATCATATAATACCTCATCCTTGAAGGGCTGGATGCCATATGACAATCGACATTGCTGGTTGACACAAAGATCTCGTCCCTGGCGAAGCCACCCAATGTTGTATGGAAATGGGTGTGGTGTTGTCGACAATCCCAATTGTTTGATGACCTCCGCTGAGATGAGGTTCTTCTGGCTTCTGCTATCAACAATAAAACACAGTGGAGTCCCCTTCACCCACATTTGTGAGTGAAAAAGGCACTCCCCCTCTTTAGGATCTGTTGGTTCTTCTGGTTGAATTGTCGCAGCCACGACAATAGCAGTGGGGTCTGCGTCGATGATCTGTCTTTTGTTAGTATTTTTTGAATCAGGGTTCAACTCCTTGTCTTTGATTTCGACCACAAATGAATATTTTGAGTGGCATCCATTGGTGTTGTGCTAGGGGATTTTGTGGAAATCATACCATTTTATAGTGTTCTTCTTCGTCTTCTCATGGCTTGGATTGGTTTTCAGGATATTGTTTGTTAGGGTTGTCTTTAACATACTTTGGTTGTTGTGGATTTGCAGACCTGAACTCCTATTTATTCTGGTGCTTAAATTTCTGCTCGATTTTAACAACATATCGATAAGCAACACCAAGTGATGAGATGTCTAGAAAATCCATTTCAGTTTGGATGTATCTGTGTAGAGCCCCACAGTATTTTATAACCAAATGTCATTCAGAGTCTGTTGACGGGCAAAAATGAACGCTCATCAACTGGAGGAGTGGATCCAGTCCGGGGTTGTCTAAATAACCCAAGCCGTTTGGGATGATCCACCCCGACGGGTTTAGCGGCTCCATTGGCTGATCTAAGTACTAAGAAAATGAAAGAAAAACTAAACTAAAGGAACTAATCTAAATGAAAAAAAGCAACTACAACAAACTATATACAAATCTGAAATATATATATACAGCTTACTTACTAATATTATACAATAATAATTCTATGAAATTAAAAGTTCAGTTATTAACAGAATCAGATCTTAATTATATATTTACAGTACTTGCAGAATACAAATTTTAATCTAAATTTGCAAAATCAATGGTAAAATGTCTTATGACAGCGAAATTATTATTTTTGACTTTTTATAATTTTTATGAGAAAGAAACAAAATGAAAACTATCTAAGCTGAACAATAATAATCCTAAATATAAAACTGAACTATGTATCTATCTAAACTACTAAGAATTCTCTAATTTATTAACTATTAAATTGCAAATAACGAACTAACCTGAAGTAACGCTTCCTATTTGTCATGTGCACAGTAGTTGATTTAGCTATTTGATGGGAGGAAACCCACACCAGATTCTCCAAAAGCTTCTTGTAAACAGGAAGCAGTAGTTCTCTTCGAATACAGATGACAGAACAAGCAAAACATAAAAAGACGACAACAATATTATAACTTACAAATCATCACAGTTAGATAAATCCATGTGAAATATTTGTATAGAACAGTTCAATTAACGAAGAAGATAAACCTTTAATCATTAAATTGAAACAAAGTAATTGCTGTACTAAAACTGAGATACATAAGACATGGATAGAATTTAAATCAGAACGCATTAACCTATAACAAGTCTTGATATCTAAAGTAGTCAATGACTTAATCACAAATTAAAATGCAAAAAACCTGAACGAAAGTATGATAAATTGAAAGCTAAAGCTGTTACAAAAGATCCACTTCCATTCGAGCTTGTATCATCATAAATCCATAGTCTTTGTTCTCCCAACAGTGATGGGTTCATTACAAAAAATAACAAGTATTTAAAGACCACAGGGTAAAACATCCCTGTGGGAATTATCAAAAAATAGTTTACAAAAATTTGGGAACAATCTCCCAAGTCTCTATTCCTACCTATTACTAACAACTTAAAACAAAACTATATCACAAAAATCATGTTCTAAACTGCCACAGCATGTCCAATTTGCCATTGAAATTTGTAGGTACCTGTAGGTGGACAAGAATAAAGAAGTTTAGATAATGTTTTATTGGTAAAATTAACAAAAAATCTAAATTTTAAGACTAGCTACAGAATCTCACGATTCTGTAGCTGGTCTTATTTGCAAACATAACCATTTTAAATCAATCCAGAACTAATAGAAATATATTCGAACTATTTAATTACTAATAAAAAACAAAACAAATCGTTCATGCCAGAAGTAACCAAATCTTTATGCCAATTTGAAACAGACAGAAATCGTGTTTAATTAACCGAGTGGTAACAGGGATATATGCAATCTGTCAAAAACTTTTTATTACCAATTCGGAGCAGACAGAGTCGTTTTGATAATTCAAAACCAACGAAATCATTATTGAATCAATCTCAATCGAAACAGACTATAACTGATCAAGCAAATCTTTCATATTCATTCAATACAAACGCAATAGTTTATGTCGACTCAGAACTTAACAAAATCATTGTTGAATCAAAACAAAACTAACATGATTGTTCTTTAATTTAAAACTAACAGAACTATATCAAATTAATCTTCAACGCATATACAAACGACTATGCTACTTCAGGGCATACAACATCGTTTCATAATCAAACCAAAAGAAATGAATCGAACTAACTTAGGGCTGACACAATCGTTATACTAATGCAAAATCGTATCAATCAAAACATAGTTGTGTCTGAGTTTAGCAAACAAATCTTCTGTACATGATTCATAATGAAATCATTTTTGGTAATTCGAAAATAATATAATCGTTTTGAATCTATTAAAATGAACAGAACTAATTGAAAGCAAACCCAATCGGTCATACTAATTCAAACCAACTCATAAAACAAAATCGATGTTGAAATACATACCACGGTAGTAGGAAAATGATTCGATCAGGATAACTTTGAATTGACAAAGGCCGTTGCTGCCTCAACATTTCGGAAGACAATTGAACCGGTGGTCTTTTGCTTCTTCTCGTTGGCTTGTAGTCTGTTATTCTCTTTTGACAACACAGTAACTCGTTCCTCTAATGATTTAATCTTAGATTGCAACAGGGGAACATCTGTGTAGTAATGTTCAAGCCAGGAATTGCATTGGGTACACAGTGATTGATCGAGCCTTGGCATTACAGGCGAGGGTTCTTTCAAGTTACCAGGGGTTTCACTGTGAAGCTTAATTCCCGGGAAGAAAGGGTTGTTCTTGAGGCACAGAGGTAAGTTGGAAACATAGTCATAGGGTTCCATAGAGCAGAGGCCATGAGAGTAAGGGTATTCCTTGGCTAGGAAACATTCAATCTCAGAGTCTGAGTCCTCTCTCAAGACGATAGGCTTCTGGTCAGTGCTCTGCCTGGGCTTGTTTCGAGCACATCTCGATATCCATCATGCATTTTTCTTTCCCTTACCGTTGACAACATTATCACTTTTGCCTTTCTTCCTCACGGGCCTCTTGACGGCCTTAGTGTTGTCTTTAGCACATGGGTCAGCCATGGTATCGGGTAGGTCAATGTTGGGGCAATTCGAGGGTTTGATAGGGGGTAAAAAGGTAGCAAGTGGCACGACAGACTCAACCAGTGTTTCAGTGACCACAGACTTATCCATTAGAACACACTCGGGGGTGGCAAAGCCATTCCTTGATAGGAAGGCTTGCCAACAGTCACCACTAAGGCTCAAATGATGAACGATAATGACTTTGATCAAGCAGTGATGGAAAAGGCTTCTATCAGCCTTCTCATGCTTAAATCATTTGGACATTTTGTAAATATTGCGTAGGAGATAGTGGGACATGTTCAGAGGGTATTCTATAAAATTCATCAATAACTGAAGATGATACAGAAATACCAAACCATAACGACCTTCGCAAGTCACAAACTGCTTAACAATTGCCAATAGATCATGCCACCTGGGTTTGAGGGCAGTGACAAGCATACCTCTATCACAACTAACAATCTTCCTCGATGTGAATAGGAGCGGCCACGACACCTCGTCCACTTTGGAGTTCTTAAACCACCTCTGTCCTTTAGCTGGTAAGCCTGTAGCTGAGCTGAGGAATTCCTCATTTAGCTTGAGTTGGATATCCCCGACCTTAGCCCTGCATCCGTCGAAGGTGAGGGCAAACTGTTGGGCTACCGAAAGGTTGAAACCTTCAAATATTTGGATAAAAACCAGCCATCCACTATTTTCCAAATCTTCACGAGCATTTTCAAATAGCAGGAGTGTTTGGCTTCCATTAGGTTCTATGCGCACCACAGGTGCCATAGGAGAGGGCACACAGTGAGCAGGGTAAACAGATGAGGGTTTGGACAGGATATACACAGGATTGAAAGCTCAGGGATTTCCCAAAAACCAACAGAGGTAACCTGGGATAGAAGGCAGGCATTAATGCCTAAGTGTGCGAAAAAAGTGGAAGGCAATAAACCCATGCAAAACAGTCATATCCAAATGTACAATCGATGACGCATATGTTGATTCAAATCACCATTGGTGCATGTTAACAACAATGCCGATCAAACAACCATTGATAACTATGATGAGTCGATCCGAATACTTGGACCAAGCAATAGTGTCATTTAAAACCAAAACAATATTCTGAAATCAGCACCAAGGGTTCGATCATGAC
>JASDQU010101629.1:111693-125328 GCA_032191745.1 Picea mariana | reverse complement strand
ACCGCCCTGATGCTTTTTGACAAATAATACACTTGCGACACAAGGCATGGGTGTCTCTAAAAAGTGTGGGCCAGTAATAACCGGCTCTCAAAACTTTATGGCCAGTGGTGTCACCACCAAAATTCCCACCAGCTTCTCCTGCGTGCAATTCTAGCAAGACTTTTTCTGCTTCACCTTTCTCAAGACAACGGATTAGTACTCAATCAAAATTTTGACGAAACAAAATACCATTAATCAAATGAAAGGAGGTAGATTTTAATCTTAGTGCTCTTCTTTTAGTGGGGTCCAGGTGACGAGGGGATGACCCATGTTCAAGACAGAATTTTATATCATCATACCAGGGACTGACAGAGTTTTGTGTACAACAGATTGCATTTTGATTGTGCTATCCTAGGTTTGACTTATCGTTTTCTTCTTGCTGTCCTGCTGCTGAGTCAACAACTAACTTGCATAACCCTTGGCCTCTCACTATTTGAGCTAGGGTGATTTCTATATCATACTCCTGCAGGGAGGTAACCCAGTTCGCCCTCTTTTCGCCTAAATCTTTCTGCACTAGCAGATTCCTGACGACTGGGTAAGGGACAATAATTTTCGTCCTATATTTCAAAAGATAAGACCGGAAGTATTTGACTACTTTGAAAACAACATAGGCTTGTTGATCTACCACTGGGTAATTTAGTTCCGCGCCTTTGAAAGCAGAGCTCATAAAGGCAATGGGTACTTCATTGTTTTCAACATTCTTTTGAGTTAGGACAGGAGCGTAGGAATGGTCAGAAGCAAATGTGTAAAGTGTGAAATCTTGCGAAAAGTCAGGGCTCATGAGAGAAGGAGCGTCTATTATGGCCTTTTTTATTGAATTAAAAGCTTGATTTTCTAAGGGTCCCCAATGATATTGTGCGTCTTTCTTAATTAAATTTTGTAAAGGTCTGACCATTTCAGAGAAATTGGGGACGAATCTCCTAACGAAGTTAATCTGGCCTAAGAAAGACTGCATAGAATTTTTGGATGAGGGAGGGGGAAGTTTTGAAATGACCTGAGTCCTTTCAGGGTCGATAATCATCCCTTTGCTTGACACGATGAATCCTAAGAGTTTACCTTGTTCTACTGCGAAGATAGATTTTTTAGGGTTCAAGAAAATGTCGTATTTACGACATCGCTGTAGAACGGCTCTTAAATGAGCTAGATGATCAATTTTTTTTTTTGAAAATACAGTAACATCTTCTAAGTAAACTACGATGAATTGATTGATTAAGCCTTAGAAAGTGATGTCCATTGCTCTCTGGAAAGTGGCACCGGCATTAATCAGTCCAAAGGGCATTTTTCGATAAGCGTAGGTGCCCCATGGAGTGAGGAAGGTAGTTTTAAGTTGGTTTGGAGGAGACATCAGGACTTGGTTGTACCCTAAAAAACCATCCAATAAGGATAGTCTCTCAGAAACAGATACCTGCTGAAGGATCTGTTCCATAGGTGGGACAGGGTAGTTGTCTTTATCAGACGCTTTATTAAGGTTTCAGAAATCGACGCATAGTCGAATTTCCCAACTTTTCTTCCGGACAGGGACAAGGTTAGAAACCCATTGAGTGTGCCTAACTGGGAAAATTATCTTAGCATTCAAAAGTTTATTTAATTCTTTTTTGACGGTCAGTTCGAGCTTAGGGTGCATTTTTCTTAATTTTTGTTGAAAGGGCAAGGTTTGGGGTTTCATGGGAATGATGTGTTGTATGATGTTAGGGTCGAAAGTTTTAAGGTCATCATACGTCCATGCAAAAACATCTTTAAATTCTTTAAACAATTTAATAAATGCGGATTTTTCTTGTTCATAACACCCCACCCCTAAATTAATGCACTGAGGATTTTCATTAGTTCCCAAGTTTACTTTTTCATATGATAAAGAGGAACTATTGGTTTTACAGTTGACCGATTTTTTAAATTTATCTTGAAGATCGTAAAATTTTTCTAATCTAACTACAGATTTAGGGATCGAATTTACCATGTCCGATGAAGATTCAGGAGTTCTCGGATTTGGTATTACTGTAAAATTGCACAAATTGTTGTCATGAGTGCATTCGTCGATCACTTCGCCTTGAAAAGTTTCTTCCATATGCAAGAAGCTAATAATCTGCTGATGGTCGTCGAAGACTCTCCAATTCGTGATGTTGTTGGGAACGGATGGCCTGAACAACAGTTCAACGGAGAATGCATTCAGAGACAAGCCTTCTGCAGGAAAGAGTTTGGAAGCTACGTTAGCTAATAGATAAGCTTCAGAATTATTCAATCTAGGAATAGAATTTATATTGAAAGCAGAAAACTTATTCATTAAATTCCATACCTCAGATTGGTAGCTTTTAAGATGCGGAGATAGACAGTGGATAGAATCTCTTACTTGTCTTACCACGATTTTCGAATCCCCAAAGACAATCAAATTTTGAATGTTCATATCTAAAGCTTTTATGAGGCCCAGCAGTAAAGCCTCGTATTCTGTTGTGTTATTAGTACATTCAAATTCTAACCTACATGCAATCAGGGTTTTGTTACCTGTCGGATCAATAATAACGCAGTCTGCACCAACTCCTTCTTTGGACTTTGACTCGTCAAAGTACAGAGACCAAATTTGATTTTTATCAGGTGCATGAGACCGTTGTGTAGAAGCTGCTGGCTGCACATATGCTACAATCTCAGACTGTTGTTCTGGGTTGGTGATAGCTGAAGTCTCGGCCATGAAATTGCTGAAAAAGGTATCCATCCCTTGTATTTCGGGTGAATCGGCAGAAGGTGTAAATGGCTCATTGGGATCGTTTAAATCTGTGACCGTGAACTTAAGGTAGCGTTCACAATTTACCGTGATTTTGTTGGGGCTTGCCGTTCTCTGGAAGCCACAGGTGAGACCAATTTGTCGTGAAATAGCCATGTAGCTGCTCTAACCAGTCCCTACTTAAAAACATACCATACACTTCTGGAATATCCACAACAATAATATCAATCACTTGATGAACTTTGGGGTTAGACGATAATCTTATAAGCACATTCCTTAATTCACCTATGACTTTAACACTAGTTCGATCAAGTTGGATGATTTTTAAAGTGGATGGTTTAACTTCAGCATTAATCTTCTGACATACAGACCATGGCATCACATTGGATGATGCTCCCGAGTCTACCATGCAATTGTGCATGTTTCTATTAAAGATTTCGAAAGTTAACAAAAATGGAGGTACATTTCTACGAGTACTAAGGGTGGAAGCTCGTGGCTTTTTACTTGCAGTCTCTAAAGATAATTTATCTACATTCGTTACATTATTTACAGGAATACTTCCTTTGTCGTGAGGATCAGGATTATTTTTAGCGGAAGTATTTTGTTCTGAACAACCTTGTTTGAATTACCATTTTTGCTATTCTCTGCGATATTTTGTAACATTTTTTGCAACAGAAACGAAAATTTTAGTAACTCATAAACAGAAATGTTAGCCCTTAACTTTTTAAGATCTTCAAATGAAAGTTGGGGTTTACATGACTCTGTTTAGTCTCAGCTGGTTTAGATTGCTTTGGGGGCAAAGTCGTAGTCTTTTTGGAAGAAGGTTTGTTTGTTGTCTGACTCCTAGTATTGTAGGGATGTACTGTCTCGAAGTTAGCTTGAAAGATGCTATCCGAGAAGTGTCCAAAAATGTTCGGAGAAGATTCTTCTTCTTCAACTGTCTCTTGTTCAACTACCTCCTCAGGAATCTCGGGAGGCATCAAGTTATCCTGGGCTTCTAAAATTGTTTGAAGGGCGAATTGCAGACTTTCTAGATTTAGGCCCTCGGTATTTGGATTAGGTCGGTTGGTGGGAAAAGGCTTCCTGAACAGGTGTTTGTAAGGTCCTTTGCTCAAATAAGCTTCTTCGGCCATCCTTTTCAAATCTATAACTTGATTTGACAGTTTTTGAACGACTTTAGTTAGGTTTTCTAAATTCGAGCTTTCAAGTTGTGTTTTATTTTGAGAAGGTCTAGGGAGGATTTCGATCTTCTTTTTGGAAGATGAACTAGTCTCTGTTTCGTTGCTAGTAGTGTCTTTTAAACTAAGTATGTCTTTTTCAATCTGGCTGGCCTCTTCGAAGGCCTCTAACAACGTATCTTTCTTAGATCGTTTTCCCCAAATGGCTATACTTTGATGCGGAGCTTTAGTATAGTATGCTATGATAAGATTCTCGGCAGGCATGGAATCCGTAGGGATTTAGTTCTTAAGTGTTAAGAATATTTGGTTAAAATCTTTGATTTTCTCTTTAGGATTCATTCTTAAACTAGAAATCTCCATGAATAGAACTTATGGGGACTTATCGTCTCCAAACTTCTCAAGAAAGCAGGACTCGAACTTCTCCCATGACATGATGGTATGGGGTTGCTGGGCAAAGTACCAAGTAGAGGCATTGCCCTCGAAAGTGTAGGGGAAAAACCTACAGACTACGTCTTCATGCTCGACATTATGGAGTCTTATGGATAACATAAACTTTTTAATGTGATCTTTGATGATCTGTTTAGAGTCAGGGTCAAACATGGGAAGCCACTTCTCCGGATGTTTTGGTAAGGGATGCTGAGCCCCAGGTACGACTACTGCATCCTGGTTGAGCCAAGGTCTGGCAGGATTGTTCTGGTTGGCCATTGGTGTAGGCGGTGTGGAAGGCTGAGAAGGGGAACTGCCTTCGTCAGAAGAGTCTTCTCCAGAAGAAGAAGGAGGTGATGGAGGTGGTGAGGGTGGTATTCCAGATCCCTCTGCAGCAGGAGTGAGGATTGGATCTGTAGGGTTTAAAGTGAGGTTAGCTCCTCCAAGTTGTTCTCTGATATCAGAGAAATCTAAAGGTTGGTCCAAAGGTCAATTTGGTTGCCTCAAACGGGCGAAGGCACTATGTGTTCTTAAGAGAGATTGGCGAACAATCTCTTGTACGTCACCACTTGTAGGATTTGGGGTTGTTGGCTCAACTATGATCTGTAGATCGTTGTTTGATGTGGTTACTGTTTGAGGGGGGATGTTGTCATTTGAATGGCTTCTTGTCACTATAGGTGAGTGGTTGGGTGGCGGAGGAGTCTTACGGCCGCCTTGTGCCATTAATAAATTTCAGGCCCTCCTTCTAGCGCCATTTGTTGGCGGGCAAAATTGACTGTCCATCAACTGGAAGAGTGAGTCCAGTTCGGGGTTGTCTAAATAACCCAAGTTGTTTGGGATGATCCACCCCGATGGGTTTAGCGGCTCCGTTGGCCGATATAAGTCCTAAGAAAACGAAAGAAAAACTAAACTAAAGGAACTAATCTAAATGAAAAAAAGCAACTACAACAAACTATATACAAATATGAAATATATATATACAGCTTACTTACTAATATTATACAATAATAATTCTATGAAATTAAAAGTTCAGTTATTAACAGAATCAAATCTTAATTATATATTTACAATACTTGCAGAATACAAATTTTAATCTAAATTTGCAAAAATCAATGGTAAAATGTCTTATGACAGCGAAATTATTATTTTTGACTTTTTATAATTTTTATGAGAAAGAAACAAAATGAAAACTATCTAAGCTGAACAATAATAATCCTAACTATAAAACTGAACTATGTATCTATCTAAACTACTGAGAATTCTCTAATTTATTAACTATTAAATTGCAAATAACGAACTAACCTGAAGTAATGCTTCCTATTTGTCCTGTGCATAGTAGTTGATTTAGCTAGTTGATGGGAGGAAACCCGCACCAGATTCTCCACAAGCTTCTCGTAAATAGGAAGCAACAGTGCTCTTCGAATACAGATGACGGAACAAACAAGACATAAAAAGATGACAACAATCTTATAATTTACAAATCATCGCAGTTAGATAAATCCCTGTGCAAGATTTGTACAGAACAGTTCAATTAACGAAGAAGATAAACCTTTAATCATTAAATTGAAACAGAGTAATTGTTGTACTAAATCTGAGATACATAAGACATGGACAGAATTTAAATCAGAACGCATTAACCTGTAACAAGTCTTGATATCTAAAGTAGTCAATGACTTAATCAAAAATTAAAATGCACAAAACCTGAACGAAAGTATGATAAATTGAAAGCTAAAGCTGTTACAAAAGATCCACTTCCATTCGAGCTTGTATTATCATAAATCCATAGTCTTTGTTCTCCCAAAAGTGATGGGTTCATTACAAAAAATAACAAGCATTTAAAGACCACAGGGTAAAACATCCCTGTGGGAATTATCAAAAAATAGTTTACAAAAATCTGGGAACAATCTCCCAAGTCTCTATTCCTACCTATTACTAACAACTTAAAACAAAACTATATCACAAAAAGCATGTTCTAAACTACCATAGCATGTCCAATTTGCCATTGAAATTCGTAGGTACCTGTAGGTGGACAAGAATAAAGAAGTTTAGATAATGTTTTATTGGTAAAATTAATAGAAAATCTAAATTTTAAGACTAGCTACAGAATCTCACGATTCTATAGCTGGTATTATTTGCAAATAGAACCGTTTTAAATCAATCCAAAACTAACAGAAATTTATTTGAACTATTTAATTACTAATAAAAAACAAAACAAATCGTTCATGCCAGAAGTAACCAAATCTTTATGCCAATTTGAAACAGACAGAAATCGTGTTTAATTAACCAAGTGGTAACAAGGATATATGCAATCTGTCAAACACTTTTTATTACCAATTCGGAGCAGACAGAGTCATTTTGATAATTTGAAACCAACGAAATCATTATTGAATCAATCTCAATCGAAACAAACTATAACCGATCAAGCAAATCTTTCATATTCATTCAATACAAACACAATAGTTTATGTCGACTCGGAACTTAACAAAATCATTGTTGAATAACAACAAAACTAATAGGATTGTTCTTTAATTTAAAACTAACAAAACTATATCAAATCAATCTTCAACGCATATACAAATGACTATGCTACTTCAGGGCATACACCATCGTTTCATAATCAAACCAAAAGAAATGAATCAAACTAACTTAGGGCCGACATAATCGTTATACTAATGCAAAATCGTATCAATCAAAACATAGCTGTGTCCGAGTTTAGCAAACAAATCTTATGTACATGATTCATAACGAAATCATTTTTGGTAATTCAAAAATAACAGAATCATTTTGAATCTATTAAAACGAACATAACTAATTGGAAGCAAACCCAATCGGTCATACTAATTCAAACCAACTCATAAAACAAAATCGATGTTGAAATACATACCTGGGCAGTAGGAAAATGATTCGATCAGGATAACTTTGAATTGACAAAGGCCGTTGCTGCCTCAACATTTCGAAAGACAATTGAACCAGTGGTCTTTTGCTTCTTCTCGTTGTCTTGTAGCCTGTCGTTCTCCTTTGACAACACAGTAACTCATTCCTCTAATGATTTAATCTTAGATTGCAACAGGGGAACATCCGTGTAGTAACGTTCAAGCTAGGAATTGCATTGGGTACACGGTGATTGATCGGGCCTTGGCATTACAGGCGAGGGTTCTTTCAAGTTACCAGGGGTTTCACTGTGAAGCTTAATTCCCGGGAAGTAAGGGTCTTTCTTGAGGCACGAAGGTAAGTTGGAAACATAGTCATAGGGTTCCATAGAGCAGAGGCCATGAGAGTAAGGGTATTCCTCGGCTAGGAAATGTTCAATCTCAGAGTCTGAGTCCTCGCTCAAGACGATAGGCTTCTGGTCAGTGCTCTGCCTGGGCTTGTTCCGAGCACATTGCGATATCCATTGTGCATTTTTCTTTCCCTTACTGTTGACAGCAGTATCACCTTTGCCTTTCTTCCTCACAAGCCTCTTGATGACCTTAGTGTTGTCTTTAGCACACAGGTCGGCCATGGTATCGGGTAGGTCAATGTCGGGGCAATTCGAGGGTTTGACAGGGGGTAAAAAGGTAGCAGGTGGCATGGCAGGCTCAACCAGTGTTTCAGTGACCACAAACTTATCCATTAGAACACACTCGGGGGTAAAAAATCCATTCCTTGATAGGAAGGCTTGCCAACAGTCACCACTAAGGCTCAAATGATGAACGATAATGACTTTGATCAAGCAGTGATGGAAAACGCTTCTATCAACCTTCTCACGCTTAAATCGTTTGGACATTTTGTAAAGACTACGTAGGAGATAGTGGGGCATGTTCAGAGGGTAGTCTATAAAATTCAGCAATAACCGAAGATGATACAAAAATACCAAACCATAACGACCTTCTCAAGTCACAAACTACTTTACAATTGCCAATAGATCATGCCACCTGGGTTTGAGGGTAGTGACAGGCATACCTCTATCACAACTAACAATCTTCCTCGATGTGAATAGGAGTGGCCACGGCACCTCGTCCACTTTGGAGTTCTTAAACCACCTCTGTCCTTTAGTTGGTAAGCCTGTAGCTGAGTTGAGGAATTCCTCATTTAGCTTGAGTTAGATATCCCCGACCTTAGCCCTGCATCCGTCAAAGGTGAGGGAAAACTGTTGGGCTACCGAAAGGTTGAAACCTTCAAATCTTTGGATAAAAACCAGCCAGCCACTATTTTCCAAATCTTCACGAGCATTGTCGAATAGCAGGAGTGTTTGGCTACCATTAGGTTCTATGCGCACCACAGGTGCCATAGGAGAGGGCACATAGTGAGTAGGGTAAATGGATGAGGGTTTGGACAGGGTATACGTAGGATCGAAAGCTCAGGGATTTCCCAAAAACCAACAGAGGTAACCCAGGATGGAATGTAGGCATTAATGCCTAAGTGTGCGAAGGTGGTGGAAGGAAATAAACCCATGAAAAACAGTCATATCCAAATGTACAATCGACGACACATATGGTGATTCAAATCACCATTGGTGCATGTTAACAACAATGCCAATCAAACAACCATTGATAACTATGATGAGTTGACTCAAATACTTGCACCAAGCAATAATGTCATTTAAAACCAAAACAATATTCCGAAATTAGCACCAAGGGTTCGATCATGACAAGTATGTGTTGTATGAAATCATTGCACTAAGGGTCTAATCACAATGTCAATGTATTGTTATGAGACCATTGAATTCGATCAAAAACAATAGAACATCAAACCACCATTGAATCAAAGACTCGATCATAATTATTAGAATACCATCACAATCTTATAAAAATGAAGTTATATTAACAACGAAAAAATGCCAAATGAGTAAAAGTTTTGGTGTCTTGCCAACTGTGTGACCATAATTGAATTGGAAATGCAATGAACACATAGACAAGAGTAACCATAATAATATAGTGACGATTTTAATGCCATCGACATGACTTCGAACTCAAAGTTTTCACGCTTGTAGTCGTGAAAATGAGAACAAAAGGTAGGTGTGCAAATGCGAAAAATAATAGTGTTGTTTTATTCAAAATATTGCGATGAGAATCAAGGGTTCTAAAACACTTGTGTAGGCAGCTTATAAAGATAGGATAAAAATGTGAAATGGCTGCCAACAGAGTCTTTGATACCTAGCTTGGTGCACAAGGTATGGAAGGTATTGGTGAACTCTGGAACTTCTTGGCTCCTCTCTTGCCGCAGTGTGGTCCATCTCATATACTGGTCCTCATAGTTTCCAATAGGGTAATATTATTCCTTTATAACGTCCACAAGAAATTCCCAAGTGGGATCGACCCCATATATTCCAGACTCTTCTGTGTAATTTTGCTCCCAGTAAGTTTCCCACCAATTCTTGACATGGGGGAGAGATTTAAGGAGTACAAAGGTGATCTTTTCCCTGTCGAAAAAATGGTGAACATAGAAATAACCTTCTAACAGATTTAACCATTTGTCTAGGGCATCTGCATCTATATGACCTTCAAATACAAGAATATCAAAATTAACCTATAACTTGAAAGGAGAGGTGCTTCCAAAGAGGTTGTTTGATGAATATGCGTCTGTTTCTATCGACAGGCGTTGAAGGATGTGGGAAAAATTCTCCATCATTTCACCCCTCTGTCATGTGAGAGCTTGCTCAAGCAACAGATTGATAGAATCGCCTGCTCCATTGTTTTTATTTTCTTCCGCCATGGAGGGTTTCTTGGGTGTGCGAGAGCGATTGTCTTCAAGAGAGACAAGTTTGAGACTCAAATTCATATAGTCAGACCTCGTCAGAGACATGCACTAAAAAAAATGATCAGGAGCAACCAGCTCTGAAACCACTGATCCAGATTATTTTCGGCACGAAATGAGAGCGAAGATATAATAAAGAAATGTATAGATATATCTCAGATATCCAATATTATAATAGAAATGTATCAGAGATGCAACCATAAACACAGATATATAGTAATACACAATTTTCTATTAATGAGCGAAAATATACAAAGACTATAAAATACAGAGTGAAAGACTTGCTAGAATGGTGGTAACTTATCTCTAAGAAGAGATGTGACAGCTACTCGCATCTGTGAGAAGATGATTTTACAATGAGGATCCAAAGGAATTTTTATTATAAAGAAAATCCAAAACCCTAACCCCGAAATATGGAAAGCCAACAATTCTATGGACCCCATTTTGGGTAGTGTGGTGTATCAACTTCCCAGGGGCGTAACTTTGGCATACGATCTTCGTTTAGGGCGCACGATAGCTCATTGGAAAGGTGTCGTAGAGGAGATTAATTTTGGGTGCTCAATCAGTTCCTTTGGATATCAATGAGAAGCTTGATCCCGAAAAACATTCATTTAGGCCCTTAAAATGGCCCCGGAAGTTAAAAACTGCTAAAAATAGTAAATTGCCAAAATTGCCAGAAAATTGTTTTGAGCAAGTTGGAAAAGGTGGATGGCCATCGATATCCACATGGATCATGAGGCCAATATTGCATAACTTCAATTTTCTTAGGATCCACTCAGACACCATCCTTGCCAACAACACGACCCAAGTATTCCACTTCTGAGGCACCAAAGGCATATTTAGATTGTTTGAGGAAACGTTGGTGCTTAGAGAGGAGATGGAGAACTTGATTCAAATGGGAGAGATGACATGACCAACTTTTACTATATATGAGAATATCATCAAAGAAAACTAAGACAAAATGATGGAGAAAAGGACGAAAGACATGATTCATAAGACTTTGGAAAGTGAAAGGAGAATTACAAAATTCAAAGGGCATTACCAAGAATTCATAATGAACCTCATGAATGCAAAATGTCATCTTAGGAATGTCTTCATATTTCATGTGGATCTCGTGGTATCCAGAACATAGATCCAATTTGGTGAAGTATTGAGCACCACTCAATTCATCCAAGAGGTCATCAATGACAGGAATGGGGAATTTGTCTTTGATTATGAGTTTGTTGAGGGCTTGAAAATCAGGACACATGCGCCAAGTACCTTCTTTCTTGAGTACCATGACCACATGGGAAGAATAGGGGATAGTACTGGGATGGATAACACCAACTTCGAGTAATTCATGAACAATTTTCTCAATTTCATTCTTTTGGGCAAAGGGATGACGATAAGGCTGAACATTGGGAGGAAGACTGCCCAGGATGAGAGGGATGAAATGATCATGGACACCATGGGAGGGGGGGATTTATTTGGGGGTGGTAAAAAAAACTTGGTGGCGAGAGAGGATATATTGGAGGTCAGGATGCACATAAGGTGTCTCAACAGTATAAATGGAGTGGAGTTGGGTGATAACTCCCGAATGACCTTTTTTCAGGAGCTTTTCCATGCGATGGTAACTGATGATCTTAGGGGAGCCTGTTGTGATTCCTTGGAGCTTATATTTTTGTCCCTCACGTTGGAATTACACGGTTAATTCCTTAAAATCCATGAGAATGGGGTCGAGAGTACGTAACCATTTGGTACCAAGAACAATGTCACAACCACCAATGTCTCTAACAAACATATGGGATTTCAGGTGATACTGACCAATTTGGAATCACACATTTTCACAACATCCCCCACATTTCATGGAACCACCATTGGAAATCATGATTTGAAAATTATTGAATGTACATATGTAACAATTGACTTCTTGGGCAATGTGGTGATGAATAAAGTTATGGGTGCTACCACTATCCACAAGGATGATGACTTTTCTATGTTTAATGTAACCAATTAGTAGAGAAGCTAGTGAGGGCATTACATGAAATCACTGGTTCAACTTCGGGTGGGTTAGAGAGTGGGGTGAGGTCAGATGGCAATGGTAGTTCCTCCACAGGTGGAACAACAACATATTCTTCAGAAAGATCCTCAATCACAACCATAAAATTTTTTTGTTCCTTACACTTATGGCTGGGAAAATATTTTTCATCACAATTATAACAAAGACCCTTGAGTTGGCGTTCAACCATTTCATCCCTGGTTAATTTCTGGATCTTGAGGGGAGTTGCAAAAGGGGAAAAATGGGTGGATTTATAGTGAAGAGGAAAGAATGGTTTGCGGGTTTGGGAGGACAAAATCTGTTGGGTTTCCTTGGCTCGTTGAGTAGCTTCCAACAAGTCTGGGGGTGTGCTGTGAGAACATGGGCACAAATTTCATCTTTGAGGCCAATGATAAAGAATTCCCTCAAGAAAGCATCTGACATGCCCTCCGTTCTGAAAGCCAAGTGCTCAAATGCGACAATAAAGTATTCCATTTTCCTAGAATGATTTAACTTGGTCAAACAACCTAAATGGTGGGTGTCAGAGTCAAAGCGGTCATAAAGTTCGGCCACAAACTGTGTCCAAGAAAGATACCCTTTGCATGCCTTTTTTTCACCATTGCCACCATTTCCATCATTCTAGATCTAGATGTAGGACACCATAATAAATCTTGGCTAAATCATCAGTAATGCCATGCAAAGAGAAATATTGTTCCATTTGGGTGATCCAACCTATAGGATTTGATCCATCAAATTTGTTCACCTCAATTCTAGGAGGGCAGAGGTCTCGGGAAAAGTGGGTAGTATGCGGGCCTTGGTAATGGGAAGATTCATGGTCATCCTAATAAAATGGTTGTTGAGAAGAAGAAGGGTTCTAGGAAGGGCTTATGAAGTGTTCTTTGGGGTCTTTGAGGTAGGAACATTGTTCCTTGAGGTCTTTGATGTGGGAACATTCATCCTTGAGGATATCAATAATTGAATTGATGGAGATAATGTTGGAAGTGAGCTGCTTGATGGTGTCCTTTTTCTGATGGTTGTCATCAGTCAATGCATTGAGGTATTGGGATCATGTAGTAGTCATTTGGACAAAGGAGAAGGAAAATGGTATAGGGGAAACAAAAGGGGTTTGAAAGGGTGGGTGGGACCATGGAGAAAAAATGGTGTCAAATGATAGGTACCACTATGATCAGGGAGAAAAGGGGGATCCAAAGGGATAGGAGCCAAATAAGGGTGCCAGAGACGTGTGTGGTCCACAAAAAAAATGGGTTAAAAATGATAGGTATCACTGGAATTGAGGCGAAGAGAGGAACCCAGTGGGATAGATCCCAAATAAGTGTGCTGGCGGGAACACTATACTTTTTTTTACTCCTGCAGAGTTATACTCCGGCCTGAAGAATATTGCAGTGACAAAATGACCAAATGCTTAACAGGAAGAAATGTGTAGTAATTTCACAACTCGAATGCAGAAGAAACAATTGCAAAACAATAGATCTTGTATGTTTTTTTATTTTTTTTATTTTTTATTT
>JASDQU010101629.1:97010-107108 GCA_032191745.1 Picea mariana | reverse complement strand
TAATCTAATTAACCACTCCCCATTTCCTTGACCCAATCAGTCTTGAAATACCATTCTCATTTATTGGCATTTCAACATTCTAAAATTTTTATGTTATGTCATCTTTTCCAATATATTTTGTCATACATGGCTTTGCTTAGTTTTAAATGCCTCTCTTCACTTCATTGAGTGATTCACTATGAAGAATTTATTGGCCACTAAATACCACTCTACTCCAAATGTAATGCTACACTCCTCCATTTGCAGCTATACCCTTCTTCCACTATGCACTTTGATAACATAGGAATATTTCTTGCTTTAAATACTTTTAGACACAAGTAGCTAAGTCATATATTAACAATTCCCTTTTCATGCATTCCTATGCTTGCACATAGAGATGAGTCTTCCACTCCATGAGTCACACCTTATCTCATGATATCATTTTTCCTTCTCTTGCAACAAGCTTTGTAGCCTTCATTACATCTCTACCTTCAAGGCTATGGAGTCCTCCTTAACTTCATGTGCATGCTATGACATTCCTCACATGTTGGCTTCATGCTTTATGTGCGAACCTCTATTGATTTTTCTTTGCAATCCACTCATAATATACAACAACTGAATACTAATCTTCGCTTTACTATTCCGAGTCCTTTGTCAACCTTTCAATACTTGTTCTACATCCCAATACTTCCCTCTGTAGCTCTTTGATTCCTCAAACAACTATACAAGTTTGACCTACTTCCTTGTACAATTGAGATAGTTCCTTTTAGTTTCCATCTCTTTTGCATACCATTTCAAGCATATAACCATTTCTTCCTTATGTGTCTTCTTAGGAATTTCCTTTCTGAAGACCACTTCCCTAATTGTGTTCTTCTTTACTTTCCATCCCATTATACCTTGGGAATACACTCAGTACCCTTGAAATGTACTCAATATTCTCTATATGCATCAACAATTCCCTTTCATTGCTATCATAGTTCTTTGAGTGTTGCAATATATGCCAAATAGCTTGGAATCCACTTATGATACATTTTTCCACTTATCTCAACTATTCATGGAATTTGTTCAATTTTGGAGTCTAATTAATTTTTTTTTGTATGGATTACCTCTCATTGGAGTCTAATTGCTTCCATCTAGAAAAAATCTACACATAATGGACTTTTCACTCTCTCATCCATTGAGTGATTTACTCTGGCACCTTGTTTCCATTGCGTGATTTAATCTTGCAACCTATTTCCACTGAGAACTCTATCAAAGTGGATGTACTGTTCTAATTATTCATAGACTAATTCTTGGAGAAATTGCACCCTACCTTCACATTACCTTCATGTATGCATTATGCCGCTTTTTAGCAAAATACTAGCTTCTTCGATTCCCAACACCTTCATGGTTGAAATTGAATTCATATATTAACCTTGTTTATCCTTGGCATTTTCTCATCTTGCGAAGAAGTCTTGACATAACAACCCTTCTTTGAGTGTTTCTGCTCATTCTTAATTCAAGGTCCCACCTCTTTGATCTTCTTTTAAAACCATTTTTCATATTTCCAGGCTTTTCACTTCCATGTGCACCCATTGCACATGCATTATCATGAAATGTAGATGGGATTTTTTTTACCTAGAATCCACATTTGATATGCACAGTTGTCATCTGCAATTCTTTTTTATTATAAAATAAAAAAATTCCATCTTGGGTCTTCCAAACTGCTCACTACACCAAGATGTATGATACTTGTAGTTTCCTAAAGAAACCACATGCTCATTCTAGATAAATCCCTCTTCCCTTTTTCCTCATGTCCATAAATTTCCCTCGAAAATTCCACATATATAAAATTCATTGCAAACCTTCTCTTCAAGCCCAATAGCCATGTTCCTTCTAATTACTGAGGAATTTTACTACTCGATTCATAATTATGGTTGCATATCTAGATTATCATATCCAATATATTTCCAATGACTTCTTTCTTGCTCAATTATGAGCTATGAGCATAAATTTACAGTCATTTGAATATTGTTAATTTGCCCCTTTTGTACACTTTTCATTACGGTGCAATTAATCCCAAACACCAACTCCTGTCACTTGTAGAAGTAAATGTGTCGGGAACTAGGCAAAATTTTGTATTAGGAACTGATAAAATTGATGACAGAGAATTCATAAAAACTCTCATATTGTTAATTTGATGCTCCAATAAAAAAACTGTAGCAATCTAGAAATGACAACTTTGTACTTTTTCACCCCTTTTTCCAAACTAAATTTTTAGCCAAACTTGTTATCTCCCAAACTGTGCACTTTTGGAAAAACTTCACTAAACCAAAATTGATTGGCTTGATGAGTATACTAAATGTGGCATAAAATAGTGGATTTTCCCTGTTTCAACATCCCCATTCCAAATCTCTTAGAATCCAACCAATTTCTTCACACAGTATCTTCATGTCTACTTTTCTGATACTCTGTACAAGTCTCAACAGTAATCGTGATCTTGCCATTGAGCTTGACCTTGATCTTTAAAAACATGTAATTTTCATTTTTTGGAAAATCAGTGCATAATTGGCCTGTGGCCCTATCTGGAATTTCTATAGTCCTCGACACTACGGAAACAACCCAAAAAATCATATCTTCTTTTGAGGTATTCCGCTCTTGCTAGGGCCAAAATTCGAAAAATGGCTATATACTTTTTTTTTGAAACTATGGGACAATTTTTCCTATGTGGCNGGCTGCCTACATGCTACCTTATCTGACCATGGATGGGACAATGGTCCCACCTCATCTGTTAGACCTCCACTTGGAACCATTTCATTGGCTGCGGGGATGGGTGGGTCCCATCCTGCACCATTTCCCTTGGCATACGAACTTGTTTCCCCCCCCCTCGATCCAATGGTGGGGATGATCGGGAGATCGATGGCCCACATTGATTTCACAGCACTAACATGCGTGAGGGTTAACACTCCCTCCACGATGCGATGCACGAAATTGCATTCTCCCTAGATCTAATGGTGAATATCATGGGAGATCAATGGAGGAGGGTCCATGTATGAGGGTTAACACCTCCTCCGTAATGTGACACTACAAAAATTCCCTAATATGTGGCATGTTTTCACATCCCCAATGATCGTTCCCAAAACTGCTTTGCTACACCTGCGATGCCACTTATGGTATCGGTCAATACTGCCTCGTTGGTTGCCCCACCACTGTGCCACCAACTTTCCACCATGGAATTCCATGTCACCGACATGTTACATGCCACATGACCTCCACGTCCTGCTGACATCATGGTACGGTAAATTATCCTGATTTTCATAATTTTTCCAAATTTTCAAAAATGAATAATTTCAAAATTTTCCACCATGGTCATCATGAAACTATGTAATTAAGCTTATTAATGTCCAATTCAGTCTCTATGCATTTTGATTCATCCTCTACACCTGAACCTCGACACTCTTGTGTCAATTTCTCAACGAATTTCACTTCAGAGATTGGGGCTTTTGCCCAATTTCACCCTAGTTGTGCTGCAGTTTCCAAAATTCGACCAATAACACACACAACATGCACATTTATAGATTAAAATTAGATATTTTAACCGCTAAACTCAATTTCCTCATGAATTTTCCCCAATTTCACTCGAGTAATTTTGACAAATAAATTTGTAGACATCCTCTGAGCTTTAATTCTACAATTTTAGCTTTTGTGTGCTAAGTCTGGCCCATATAGGTTTAGTGTTGAACCTATGGCTCTTATACCATAATGTAATGTACCCAGATTCCCAATCAAAGTCTCGCCACTACAAAAACGACCTAGCCTGCTTAAAAGAAATTCAAAAACTCCCCCATACATATAAAATGACCTAAGGGGTAGCAGGTCCATAATTGAACATGCATCTAACAACATATATTAAAACATGAATACAACTGTTTAATTAAATTAGCAAACACACAACATTCATATACTCATTTACACAACCGAATATTCATTATAAAACCAACAAAACACTTATCTGATAATAAAGTAACCAAATGGATGCATACGAAGGATGAACCTTCCAACCATAGGAACTATTGTTCATTTTCTCTCAATAACAGGCCACCCTCGATCTGAGGCTATGAGTCCACAATGAGATGTGACCCTCTTGATTGTCCACTCTGCACACATAATAACCCCAAACCTAGGTTCCAAACTCCAACAACAATTTTAATCCACCAAATCTCTTCCCCACAACCTGCACAACCCAAGGAATGTACCCCCGTCACTGCTCTCAGTCCATTGGGTTATACCATTCGTTTAATATCATAGATTCCAATATACTCAGTTGGCCAAGAATATCTCAGTTGGGGACTTCCAGGAACTCTTAGATGCTCTAGGAGTGCTCACAACAACCTTCACAAGGATCTTGAGCCATTTCCTAAATAGAAAAAAAACCCCATAGGATTACAACCTATTTTACAAGCACACAAGCCACATTTCCAACATAAACACAACCCAATAATGGTTTCCTTCAAGGACAACATGGTTGGTGCTCTTCCCATAACTCATCTCATCTCTTGCTTCCCAAAAACTACATGTAAAAATTGTCTTCTTTGGCCATATGAATTTCCTTTTCCTCAAGCTAGTTGTTTGCTCACTCTTCCCAATGTTGATTGTACTTCAGCCCCATGCTCCCAATAAATTTGGGATGTGACTCCTCACACCCACCCTCTTACATAATTTAATGATGGCTTTGGGAACACTCAACAACAAAACAAAAGGTTTGCACAATGATAATAATGTTAGGAATGTGGGTTGGATTAATACCCATGAATATTCCCCCCTTGGACCCCTCTCACTTGTGGAATCATATCCCCCCATCATTTTTATCTCTCTCGTATTGCAACCAACAATTATTATTTTATTAATCATTTCAATGTATCAATACATGGTTTGGCCCTGGACCATATTAATCAATACGGGCTATTTGCCCCAAACATACCGGCCCACCAACCTAATTAATATTTGCACAATTACATTATAATTTGCAAGGATTAAAACTAGGGATGTTACATAAAGAGACGATATTATGTAAAACATAATATGTTTTACCTAATATCTTCCACCACCTCCAGCCTCATATTCTCCAACCATATAAATATGAAGAGCATATAAAGACAATGTAGGAAGGAGTATCGTAGCATCCCCAACCTCGAGCTGGGCAATGCCACACAAATTCTCTACAAATGCATAGAACTATGCATAATAACAACAAGTATTAAAATACAACATATACAAGAAAAACCCATGAAAGAAATGCATCAATAATAACACATCACATAAACCATACACATAATTGACACTTATCTTTGGTAAACATTCACCAGCTACATGCAGAACTTCCACCTTCCTCCCAACCTTAGACCACACTGCTCATAACTCTCAACAGTGGGTCACCCTCGATCTGGGGATAAACTCCACCTAGGCAAGGAATCCTAACCAGGATAAGGTCTCTCAGACAACATAAAAACTCAGACTCAGGTGCCAACTTTAGTAGATAACCTACAGTCCCTCATTCCCCACATGCTTGTCCCACCCTAGGAAGTGTGCCCCTTCTCTAGCCAACAGTCCTTCGGCTGCCCCACTTCCCTTTTGGGGCTTCAACAACAAGCCAGACAAGAAGTATTAGAGCCTTGTAGCTGCAAATTGTCACCTTGGGAATCAATTCCTAGCAATTCTCTCACCTAGAGAGAATGCTCATGGGCCTCACAACCCACTTCTTCAATAGTCCATGAGCCTAACAACCCGCCTCTTCAACCTAATTTCCAGTTATTGGTTTCCCACAACTCCCTGACTTTCCATTGTGCAAGTACAGGTGATGGAAGCAAGGTATGATGATAGAGAAGAGTCAGTGAATGTAGGAATCATAAAGGAATAACAATGGCCAAATGAACTAAATCTCCCCAATTATGTTTGCATGTTCCCAACTTGACACTTGTCATGTTGGGAACTAGCTTGGGCCCACATGGGGTACGTTTCCCCACTTTAGAACTTAGGATATATTTTGTATCCATAGATTTGGATTTTATTCTTTTAGGAATATTAATATAATATTCCTTTAGGCTTAAGCCACCTTAGCCTAGCCCCTTTTCTAGACTCTTATCCCACCTTTCCCTTTCTAGTGGAGTTTATCCCCCTATACTCTTTTGCCTGGTTGGTTTGCAACAATGATGGATTTTATTAATAATATGAATGATTACATATTACAATAATAGGCTCACTAACCTTTTAGCATATAAGGTCTCTGGCCTAATAATCACATAGGCACTTTGGAATATAATATCCTGGCTCACCAACCTATATAAGAAAAATATATTTACACTGGGGGATCAACATGGGGGTATTATATTCCCCTCCCCCTTATTTATGCATTGTCCTTAGTGCATTATATACAATGTACATTCCTCACATATATGTGACCAGGCTCACATATAATTCTTCAAAAATCTCCATGCCTTTTTTTTTGAAGCTTGTTGTCCTTCTGGTGCTCCTCTTTCAGAACACCCAATTCATGTCTTCATACTCAGTTGGAAGTCCTTTTCTCTATTCCACAAAGTTGCTTCAGGAAGGAATTCAACCCATTGTATCATTCTTGAGCTACCTCTTCCTTGCTACACTCACCCTTCTAGGCTCAAGCATCCTTTCAATGTTGCATGATCCTTCAACAATCCATCTTGCCAAGGCTTTCACACACAAGGAGAGTGCTAGCTCATCTCCAGACCCCCACTAAGAATATGTATTTTTGGAAATCATAGGAATTCAATGTCCCAAAAATAGCCTTTCTTCCCAAGCATTCCAACTTGAATAACCATAATCTCATCTATATCACACATATACAGTCCATAAGAGATAGTATCATAACAATTTCATTTAGAAATTTAAATTTGTTTCATAAGGAAAATCAAAATTTTCCCAAGTATGAGACTCCCTCTCATATTTTCTTGGTTGTTGCGACAATAACCATCATTCTTTAGTATGGATTTTAGTAGCACCATACTTGAGACCACTTTTCCTGCATTACTTCCATGTTGCATTCAACCAAACGGGGTATTAGTATTTCATGTACAATATACTTTTATTGCAATAGCTACAAAGTTCACAAAGTGATCTCAAAATTGTTCATGATTAACAATTCAATCACTTATATCATTCCATTTATTAATTGAAGTGAACTTTTCATTCCCTGCACAAGTATTTTCAGCAATTATGCTTTTCTTCTCTAGCCATTATTACTATGTTTCCTTGACAAAGATTTCTTACATTCCATCTTCATGTGACTACTTTAACTTGCAACTTTCTTGTTGCACTATCTAACAATTCTTGAAATGTTCTCAACTTTATGAGTTAGTATTAAGCACAACATTTTAGCTGTTAGCATAATAATTTCCATAAAATATAATATATGCATGCATTCACGAAAATGCATTCAATAACCTTCTATCTTATCATGCATGTGTGCAAATTTACCAATTGCACACTTTCATGATTTATTCATGCATACTATTCAATGAACCTTTGCATTGGCTTCAAAATGACCTTTTTCTAAGTCATGCATCCCACCATAGTAAATTACAAGGTCTGGCCAATTCCTCAACACATCATCCATACATTTCCTATTGGTTGTTCAATCATTTAGATGCCTTCCTTTTCGACCTGAACACTACACTAAGAATATAATTTTGTGGTGTTCTTTAGTGTTAGAAAAACGGTTGCAGTCCAAACATTAATTACAAGCAGGAATTTCATTGGATACTTGTGTGGCATTGTAGCTTAAATAACCATGTCATGGTCCCATACATGACTAGCTTTGTTAGCATTTACTTCTATAACAAGGTCATACCCCCCATTTCTTTCTTTGGTCATAATCCCATAACCAACAAAATCTTGACATGATATGATGTCACATGAATGCATTAAAACTAAAAATATTTTATAACTTTCTCATACCTTTATCCTTTACCACACCTAATGGTGTATCATTTCCATTAATGCATTCAAAGTATACAACAAAGTCATGTTATAAAATAACCTCTGGATAAGGGAATTCTTACCTAATGCCCTTAACCAATTAAGCAATATAAATACATAAAATGATTACCTGCATAACTTCCATTAAATAAATTTGATGCTACCTAATTAGTTGGTATCAGTAGGAGCTCCCATTCCTTCTTCACCAACCTCTTATGCAACATTTCATCTTTCTGTTGCTTCCTTTTATATGGATTACTACCATATGTAGCAACATCATCAGTAGCACTTGCAACCATGCAATCACTTTTCTCTTTCCTGGTACAATAGCCACCATTAGAAACTTTCATATTCATATATATATAACAATGGACTACTCCTAGTCTTAACATATGTGTGTGTGTGTGTGTGTGTGTACAAACATTTATATGCACTAAGAATACATTCTTAGCATGCCCATAAATGCATTTGCATTCCAAATTCTTGTGTTATGTATCATTGTCCAACAAACATAACATAATTGTTTCTATAACAATTTCAACAACCTCTTTCTTCATGTACCTCTCTCCTTGTTGTCCTCTAGTCCCATTGAATTTCTTGTACGCTTTGTAATTTTTTCAAAAACATTGCACATAATTGATTCTGTCCTGAGAACTTTTTTTCCATCCCAACCAATCCTAGTTACTTAACAATTTCTATCCCTATACTATTTTGATATTAATCTTCAACATTCATCTATTTTCTGGATCCATCTAACAGAACACATACCTGACCAAATTATATTTCCAATCATGTTGTTTTATTGCATTTGGATCTTCAATATCCATTTACTTTTCGAAACGTACTGATCCATCCCTTCCTTGACTGAACACTTCAGTAATTGTGGTTTCTTACACATTTTCTTATATTTTCTTAACCCATTTGGGTCTCATCTTGACTTCTTAGTCAATTTCGAGCATGTTTCAATGCTATCCAAATGCCTTCTCTTCCCACCTCTTAGAGATCAATTGGAAGTAGTTGACACTGCTTTTACTTGCCATCCTAGACTCCAATGATACTTCCAACCTTCTGGAATGTCACCCATGGCTCTTTTCCACTTGAGATGGATTCTTTTTAGGTACCATATCCTTTTCATCCTATACCAAGCATAAAACCATTTTCTTCTTCATGGTTCCTTATTGATTTCCCTTCAGGAACTTCATTTCCCTGTTTATGTTCCTCTTGACTTGATATCTCCATGCTACTCGGGAAATACAATCAACACTTTTGGAATGCATCAACAATCCTCTTCTATTTTTTGCATCCCCAGTAGAGTGTTTTCATGCACCCCTATTAACTTGGCATCCACCTCATGATTTCTTCTTCCATTATCTTAAGATGTTCAAGGACATGACTCTATCCTAGGATCTGTCTTCCCTTTATGGAAAAAACCTTCTTGGAGACTTGACTACATTTTTTTTCGATCCAATATGTACATAATGCATTGCAAATGCATCATTTGGTACTTCTTTAGTATGCACACACCTACATTACTTCACCCCTGAAGTTCTGTTATATAAACATGCTTCCATTGCACTACTTTGATAACAAGCATGGAGGTGCTATCTCCAAAACTGTAGGACTGATCCTTGGAAATGTTACATCTTATTTCCATGTATACACTCTATCTTTCTTTATCAAAAGACTAGCATATTGACATATAAATCCTTTTATAACAACTCTTCCCACAATGTACTACCTTATCTGTACATTGTCACCCTTTATAGTGAATGAATCTTCAATACTTCAGCCAATACATACTTTACTTTTGCACCCTAATTACACTATAATTATCATTAGTGGATTTCTTGTAGTAATTTCCTTTACACATACATTTTATCTTCTTAACTTCTCAATCTGTCATGGCTGCACTTAAATTCATATCTCAACATTATTCATTCTTAGATATTGGTTTTCTTGTGAGGCATATTCGATATAGAACTCTTTCCTCAAGTGCCTCTGCTCATTCTTGATACCAGATCCAAACTCTTTCATACTCTAGAAAACCATCCTTCCATATTCCCATGCTTTGTAGTCTCCATGAGAGTTTGTTGTACATGCAGTATCATGTACTGTAGATGGAATTCCTACTTA
>JASDQU010101629.1:33961-49097 GCA_032191745.1 Picea mariana | reverse complement strand
GATGTTGTAACTTCCGTAAATCCTATAACCACTTTATTGAAAGCTTGGTAAGTATAAGGCTCAGTATCATATCCAATGTTTTGGATATTATAACCATGAGGGATATCCACAATAACTAGGGAGTATTCCTTTTTAGGAACAATATTTGCAAGTTGTTCACAATCACCTAATATCACTTTATATTGAACAGTGTCGAGCCCATTCCAAATGTAGTGATCAAGGGTGTCATCAAGTTGAATATTTTGAACACGTCTCTTTCTTTCTCTTTCAAATTTGGCTTTTTGAATAAAACTTTTGAAAGTTTTAGGTACTCCATCTGCATTCTTCTTTGACATATTTAATGAAACAAACAAACATATAGTTATATATATCTATTTCTATTAAAATAGAAGTAAATTAACTTACAAACGAATACTATGAATGTAATAAATCAACTTATCTTTTTGAATGCAACAAAAAATTGTTTCAATACTGCTGAAGACATTGAATCTGGATAGTTGAGTTTAACATCATCCCAACTTTCTTCATTCAGCATCTTGACCATTTCCTCTTGTATTCTCATATACACCTTGTGACTAAATAAAATAAAAATAATGTTAAACTAGAAAAATTAATTTTCTTGTCCTAACATAAATAAAATTAACTCAACAAACTTACTTTTTAAATTCATTACACATTTCTTCCGTTGACAATTCTCTCGACCTAACATGTGATAATATAGTTATGATACGTTTAACATCCTTCACTCCTTTTATTGATCTCCAAGGTGTTATAGTCATATCATCTGTAAGATTTTTTATGTCAGGACCTGTCTTACTTGTGCCACATATCAATGGTTTAGTCTTCTTAACTCTCTAATTTTTTATACTAATATTTTCCCATAGGGTGAAGATCTCATATATCAAATCCATACATGTCTAGTTATAAATCCCAATTGAAAATAATTGTCCACAACTCTAAATATATCACTTCCTTTGCAATTTTTTTCTTTTGTATTTTCATCATCAAGTGGGAATCCTATTTCCATACAACATCGCTTCTAAAACTTGACATCAACATTTGATCTCTCTCTACGACATATTTCAAAAAATTCATTATGGATAAATCTCACCCTTTGAATGAAAGTCATATAAATTATGTAATCATTGTCTGTGTTATGATCCGATGCCAGTAAATTTTCTTCTGAATCTGTTAAACCAACATAAATTATGCATTTTACTGTCTCAAAAAGAGGATTATTGGAATATTCTTGCATCAATCCTCTTCTAGCCTCTGCAGAATGATTTACTCCAATCACATAATAGTTGTAGTCAAAACATTTTGATCTATCAAATTCTTCCCTCATAAGAACTTCCATTGGGTCAACAAGAACTAGGTAGTCAACCACATGTGCATATGAATTGTTGCTAATCAATGCTTTCAAATTGTGAATATGCAAGTGATGCAATTTTCTAATTTGATATTTTTATTTCCCTTCTGTGGGTTTATAAAGTTGTTTCACATTCAAATGAAATGTATGGAAATCATCAACTAAGTTCACCATCCTTATTCTATTTCAAATGACATTTTGTGTTGTTTTCATAATACCATCGTCTAGATCAACACCTGGTGTTATTATTTCTCTTCTACCTTCAAGACTTTTACTATAATACTTTGAGCTAACGATGGCTTATTGAACATTATCAACATTTTTTTTCTTCCTCTTATGATTTAAATGTGTTTAATCTAAAACAATGATTTCTTCATAATCAATAGGAATAGACTCATCATTAGCCATCACTCTTTTGCGTTTATCTTGTTTATTCTTTTTGTGAGGAGGAGTGAAAACCTCATTGGGACCAATCTCAACAAAATCTTCATTTCGAGTTTCCTCATTTTCAAATGTAACCCTTTTAGGTTTTCTAGAATGAGATTTTTTTTTTTTCATTTTTCATGTTCTTCTCTGTCTACTCTTGCAGGTTCAAACTCCATTACTTTTTGTTTCTTTTTCCTTCTTTCTTGTGTCTTTTCAATATGAAAAGCGTTGATGACATCCATGATATTATTCTCTGTAGAGTAAATCCCTACTAACATATGTGAAAGTAGTTCAACAAAATCCTGTAAAAATAAAATATAACATTTTCATGTTAAATAAAATTAAAACATTACCATGATACTAAAAATAATAAACGACACAAAAATAAAAATAAAAAACTTACATTGCCTTTCTCAATGTCATCAATGATGGATGCACATAATCCTGAAAAACATGTATTCTTGTTATAATTGCTTAATTTGAAACAATATCTAAACTTGATATAAGTTTTTCCTTGTTTGAC
This sequence comes from Picea mariana, assembly GCA_032191745.1. Lineage (NCBI taxonomy): Eukaryota > Viridiplantae > Streptophyta > Pinopsida > Pinales > Pinaceae > Picea > Picea mariana. The sequence goes on along the minus strand of JASDQU010101629.1, from coordinate 46,779 downwards.
TAGTGATAAACAATATATTTGGCTTACACCAAGCATATATCTCGTAACAAGCCAAGTGCCTGATAATTTCCTTGCACATGTTCTAATTTAGCACAATACAAATATATATGATCTCCATTGTTGCCTTGCTTTTCTTTAACAAACCAAGAATATTCCAGTTTGTTTTCATCTTCCATAGATTTCCACTCTCTAACATTCTTCATTGCCCTTGATAGCTCAGGTGTTATGCTATCATTTTGTTTCCTAACATTCATGGAGGTTCCAGTTCCAATTTTGGATGCCATTATTGCAAGTCGTGATCTAGATATATTAATAGATAATCTCTTTCCTGCCATTTTCCTATAAGATAAAAAAATAAAATTAGGCCTTTTACATTATAATAAACTAAAAAAAAACATTGAATATAAGAACTAATTTAAAAAAAAAATTAAATTTTTTTGACCCATGGAGTTATTAGGCTTATGTCGGGACTGTGCCTTGGCCGTGGCCAAGTCTTGGGCGCGGCATAAACCTCGACATCGCCCTAGCCCCCACGACCAAGCCTTGGGCGCAACATCGCCCTAGCCCCCACGACCAAGCCCTAGGCGCGACATCGCCTCAACCCCCACAACCAAGCCCCAAACATTGCCCAATAACCACCATGGGCCAAAACTAAAATAATTTAAGTAAAAAACAGTAAATAAACTATTTTTTTTACAAAACTATACATAAATTTGACTTTTTTTTCTTTATTTTTTTGAAAAAATCTTTAGGATTTTGTTAATTTTTTTTGAAAGAAGTCTCAATTTTTTTTAAAAAGTTGGGATTTTATTAGAAAAAATTAGAAAACATGTAAAAAAATTTAAGGTTTTTTTATTTTCACATGAAAAATTATTATGTGATTCAAAGATGATCTTATAATTGTTGTTTTGGTAAATGGTAAGAATTTAAAAAATAACTAACCTCTAAAATGCTAGATTCTCCTCTGATGTCTTCTCAATGTTTCTCCCTTGTAGCTTACTCTAAATCCTTTAACGAATACTGCTCAAGATATCAAACAATGTAAAAAGATAAAACAAGACTGTGTATATATAACACAGATGATATAAATTATTGTTAGTATAACGAATGTGGGATAAATAAAAATTATGTATATTGTCTACATATATACCTAAAATTATATGGATCATCACTATGTTTAATGAATGTGGGATAAATAAATAAACATGAGAAATATTGTACTTAACATATAAATAACGAAATAAAAGAATAAAAGTTGTTTTTAATTTTTAAGGGAAAACAATAAAGCGAAACAATTGGGTGGAAATTTTGGAGGGAAAAAATTGAGGGGGAAATTTTGGAGGGGGGATTTAGAGGGAAAAGATCATTATGCAAGTTATGAGAATTCCATTAGGAGGGTTAGAATCTGTATCATTATATGTTGTTAGAGAGAAGGGATGGCTTCGTAAGATAAAGAAGATTTTATTTCTGAGACATCAACATTTTTTTTGTATACCTCTTTTGTTGGGACTAGGAAATGTGATAGGAATGTTTGTAATGCAAATGAGGCATCGTATTTTTTAGCTAGTCAGAAGTTTGCTCATAGTGCAAGCAATTTTATTCAACATGTTCCTCATGAAAGTCCTAAATCAGATGACTTTCAAGGCACTGATGATGAAGCGGAGGAATATGATGGTGATAAATCTATTCAACAATTTAATAGTAATGAAAATAATAAAAATGTAGGTCAAAGTGGAGACTATGATTAACGTTTGAATGATTGGGATGAAAATTTTCTTCCAAGTGAGGAGTTTCAAGGTACCGATGAAGATTTCCAAGGCACCAATGAATATGATGNTTTTGAAAGAGGTGAAGATGATTATGGCAATGGTGGACACTATTTCCCAAGTGGGGAATTTAAAGACAACAATGTTGGTGATGATGAATTTCCTCCAAGTGAGGATTTTAAAGGTATTGATGAATATTTTCCTCCAAGCAAGGATTTCCAAGGAACGAATGAGGATGTTTAAGAATCTCCCCCAAGTGGGGATTTTAAAAGTAATAATGACGATTATGTAAATGCTGGATAGTCTTTCCTGAATGAGGAATTTAAAGGATGTAAAGTTGGTGATGATGATTTTCCTCGAAGTGAGGATTTTCAAGGTACCGATGAGGATAATGAATATTTTCCTCCAAGTGAGGATTTTCAAGCCAATAATGAGGATGATGAAGAATATCTCTCAAGTGGGGATTTTCAAAGTATTGAAGATGATTACGCCATTGGTGGAAACTCTTTCTTGAGCGATAAATTAAAAGACAACAGTGTCGATGATGTTGATTTTCCTCCAAGTGAGGATTTTCAAGATACCGATCAAGATTTTCAAGGCACTAAGCAAGATGGTGAAAATTTTCACTCAAGTGGGGATTTTGAAAGCAATGAAGATGATTATGTCAATGGTGGACAGAATGTCGATGATGATTTTCGTCCAAATGATTATGTTGATGATGATGTTCTCAATCATTTAGCTACAACAAATCAAGGTGATCGACATTCTCTAGTTCAGTCTCCTGAAAATATTTTGCTTGATATTCCTTATGATGATAAGGAAAATCCTTCTAGTGAGGATGATGAAATAATGGAGACATTGCAAAGAAACATTGTGTCTAGGACCAGGACTATAACTTTTTATATCAATCCAAATCATTCTAGTTATACAAGGTCTAGGAAATAATTTCTCACTAAATCAATTTCCATAAGTGAATTTATTTCAAGTGAATGTTGTCAAAAGAATTGTTTGGAAAGCATGGACTACATGTATTCCTTGAATAAAAGGAAGACATATTTGTCAATGAATAAGAGCATGCAAAATTCATATTTTATGGGGTGCATTATATCCACCAATACATGTTATGATTATAGCATTGCAAATGTTTTACTTTGCAAAAAGGCTTTCAAAAAAATTCATGCAATTGGTAATCTTCATCTATCCAGAATCCAGACAAGGTTGGAAAACGATCCTTCATTTATTCAAAAGTACATCATGGATGAGAGAGTGGGCCATTGAAAAACACTACATTTTCATGGACACATGATTTCTTTTCCAAACATGGAGAGTGTATGCCAGATAAAGAACAATAGATATTCCAGATAATTTATCAAGGAGGGAAATCTACAACTTGTACAAAGGATATGCTGAAGGTGCTGAAGGAAATGGTAATTTTATTACATATGTATATTTTAAAACAATATGGAAGAAACAATTCAATAATGTTTGTATTCCTAAGAAGTCAAGGATGGGGATTTGCAATATATGTGCTACTCTTAAATCAAGAAGAGATAAATCTGAAGGGGCAGAAAGAGGTATGCATTTACTATTTTGTTTTTTTAAATTGAATAGTTATCAACTATGAAAAAATATGATCAATATTTTCATTTTATGTCATTTGCAGATTCCATAGTCAAAGCACTTCAAGAAAATCAGAATTAACAATCAAGTGAAAGGAAAAAGTTGTACAAACATCGGAAGAAGTGTTATGATTCTCCAAACAAATATTTAGGTATGATAATTGATGGCATGGATCAGAGGAAAAAACTTCTACCACATTTTTTATGTACACCGAAAGAGAATTTCATTCAGTTTCACTTGGTTGGTTGTATGGTTTTCAATGGAAAAATGTGTCCAAGGGTTTACTTCACAGCTTCAAATATTCATATTGATGCAAATCTAACCATCACCATAATTCATCATGTGCTCACTCATTGATCTGGAAATGTTCCTCAAGTTCTCTATCTATAGTTGGACAACACTAGTCATGAAAATAAAAATCAAATTGTGTTTGGATATCTAAGCATGTTTGTTGAAATGAGAATATTTCAAAAGGTGAAAATTGGTTTCCTTCTTGTTGGACACACTCATGATCATATTGATCAAATGTTCAGTCGCTTTTTAGTAACATTGAAGAGGAAAAATGTTGGAATCCTACCATCATTGATTGAATGCATTAAGAAAGCATACATTCTAGAGCATGTTTTTCATATATTAGAAGAAACTGTTGACATGTGAAGATTTATTCAGGGATCACATCATGAAGAAAAATGTATTGAGCAACTTAATGAAATTAGATTCCAACTTCAATGTTGGTTATTAATTTATCAACTCTGATCTTACTTTACAATCATACATTGACCCAGGTTCGGATTTGAACAAGCTTCCAACAAAATCCCTCTAAAACTATCGACCCCCTCGTAAACCAGAAGGCAACGTAGTACATAGGGTGCACTGCGCAGTCTCACCCAAGATAGTTCTATGGGTGGCTGCAATACTCAGACGCTTGCAGTCTGGGAATAAGTTAGGATCTTTGATTGTGCCTTGTGATCTTCATTTATTTAGTCTAACATATTAATTAATCAGCCACTCTTACTCATGCATGTGAAATATCATATCTAACTAGTTCCTTCATTCATTTATCTAGAATTTAATCATTAAAAACAATGGAGATGCATAACATTCAATCACATCACACATGTTCTATTGTGGTTCACCCCCTCCTGTGATATGACCACAAAAAATTTGGCTCTCAAGCTCTTTTATTATGTCTCAGCAATATATTGTGTTGCGCGTGTTTACAGTGTTGGATCTTACAATCTCAACAGGCTTCCCGATCCCTGTGAGGCTAACTAGATCACACCAAGATCCTCAGCCTGTGATCTAACCCTCGGGATGGAGTTTCTCGACACTTCTCTAGCTCACCAATGTACAAAATGTTACAGTTCTAGCCTTTCTCTCTCCTTCTTCGTGCCCCCTCTAGAATTCCTAGGTACTACTCATACATATTCTTCGCTTATCAACCATTCCAATCTCTTGGAAAAACCCTCACCCTAATGTAGTTAGGTTTCCCTTACATGCGCACCTTGCATGCTTCCGTCACACGTGTTTCTTTCCCTTCCAACTGTCTTTTTCCCACTTCGTGCTTTTCTCTCCAAAAATAGCCTTTTCCCCAAGATGGGTCTGTGCCCAACGAGCCCCCAACACTAACATGTGTCTTATACCGAGCCACCTAGGCTATGTGTTCTCCTTCAACAACTCTTGCTAGAGTGTGGAACTTGTCTGCAAGTTCCCTTCCTTGTATTTGAGCCTACACAACCTTTTCTGTGAGCTCATCTAACACTTGCGATGTTATCTACTCCCAAATCATTTTTGCGCACTCTGCCTGTGTTTGCACCATGTTCTTCTTTGCCTCCTCTGACTATGTAATGATCTCTGCATATAGCTCTTGGAGAGGTTCCATTTAAGTTTGTCGATCCTTCTTCCGTGTCTATGCAGCTATTAGCTCTATTTGCAACTTCTTCATGTATTGTACTCCTTTAAGGCGCTCGGTGATATTCATTGTTTTTTGCCTCTACTTGAGGTCCTGGATGGATACACTTATCTTTTCCTCTTCCTAGTCCTAGTGTTCGACCTATTCATCTTCTTCTAGCATTGTCCATAGATGCACTTCCCTATCAAACAAATCCATAGTTGCACTGACTTGTCGTTCCATTTCATCCATCTGTCCTGCAACTTCTTGCCTCCTTTGTTCCTTCACCTCTGAGGGATTCCTAGGGATGAGTTGTTCCCAGAGGCTTTCAATATCCTACTGATATTGATCAATTGTTTCACAATATGATCAATCTTCTACATTATGATGGGCTCTGCTATTTGCGATTCTATCATAGGATCCAACCACTCTCTTCTCGAGCCTATATGCACGATATTTCTCATCTTTGGTCTCGAAATTGACCTGCTCGACCACCAATTCCAATGTCTCTTTGATATCCTTTGTATGCTGCAACTCTGTTGCTTATGTGCGTACACACAACTGCACCTCCTGTGCGGCATTGACTTGGAGTTTGTACAATGCCTTGGTTGGTATCCGCTCCATTACCAACTTTATCTGTGCCAAATCTTTCAAGGGTGTCTGGGCTACAATCTCATCCATGCGCAACATGTTGGGTGTGATGTGGAAGGTCGGGATCACCTTCACTATGGTCATGATCATATCATGCTCGCTCGGCCCAACCCTGGCTTCTGCTTCTAATGTTGTGGGCAATGACTCTGTTCCCCTGTCTTCCCTATACATGCCTCTGATATGCTCTAAGACCTGCCTTATGTTGCTCAAATCATCCTGAATTCGGCCTCTTTGGTGTTGGGCATCTTCAAAATCCTTAGTTGTATGGTTGTGGACTCTTTCCGCCACAAGGTCAGTGTCGTCCTCAATGATTTTATATTCTGGCGGCTACTTGTGCGCCTTGGCATTTTTTTGCGCACCCCTAGTGTGTATGATTGGCCTCTTAGTCTGGCTTGGTTCCTGTGGGGTGGCAGTTAATGGGGTTTATTATGCTTTTGCAGCCCCTATTTCCAGTTCTCTTGGTTCTTGGGTAGTGTCCTTTTGTCTGACCTGTGTACCTTTATTTGGAGAACCCCCCTTCTTTTGTTGTGCCGACTTCTAACTCTGATTTGATTTTTTAGGTGCAAATTTATCCTTGACAGGTGTCTTAATTTTCCCTGCGTCAACCTCCATACCTGTAGGCATCTCTTGAGTGAGGACTGGAATTATCCAATCATATTTCCAATCCCTTATTGCCATCTCTACATCTTCTTCTTTGAAACAATATCTAAGTTGTATCCACTCCTTCCCGGGATCCCTTCGCACTTGGATCCATACAACGTGCCTAGTTTCTTTGAAGTTAGTGATGTCCTGGGAAGGAGACAGGGTCTTCCAACCATAGGAAACCTCTGTGGGTGACTGCCATCAACTTCTTGACGTAGTTCTTTACATCTTGGCCCCTTACAAAATGTGGAATATCTAGTAGATTTAGAATTTTGGTGTTGGCCAATCTGACTGCATATTGTTTCAGTTGTAAAATTGGATCACCATGTACCTCCACTGTCAAAGTAGAACTGCCTTGTAAATTCTGAGAACTTGTCCACGTCGTGGTCCAAGTAGCGCAGTATTTCCATGCATCCTAGAATATTAGGCATGGCCTGCACCCCTTTAGGAATGCATGATAGGACTATGGATGTTTCAACCTGTCTGCACGGTGACCTTGCCATGGGTTGTTTTCCCTTTCGTCATGGTGGATTTCTTGAGGTTCTAGCCTCCATTGTTCTCTCTTCGAAATAAGGTTCTAGTTGGTCGATAACATCTTCCACTAGCCCCTCATCTGCTGTGCAGTCTCTACTCTGGGTGGATGTATTCACACGGTAACTTATGTGTGTGTTGGGGCCATCCCATTTACCCTCTAGGCTCCTTCAACGTTCACAGGTCGCAAAAGATTACCTACTTCCTCAACCTGCTGGCCCTGTCCAGTTTCCTACATGTCAACATCCATGCCAACTACTCCTGTTGGTTGGGCTTCCTCCTCCACGGGTGTGGGGCTTGCTAGTTCCACATGGGGTGAGGGAATATTGTCCAAGTCGATGGATTTCACAACATGCGTAGGTTCATGTTCAATTTCCTGTGTGTGTTGTGGTGCTCTATGGTGGCTTCAAGATTTCCTTCCGACCTAGCTCGACACACTAAACTTGGGTGGTGCCATAATGGTTAATGGTGACTTTTGCCGAACTGTTTCACCCTATATCTATTGCTAAATCGATTTCCACTCTGTGCTCTCTATCTCTCTATAATTTCACAATTTCACAATAAGCTTTATATTGCCCGTGTGCCTCCCTTATATAGCAAGTGTCGTGAAGCTTCTCGGAGAAGCTACCCAAGCTGTGATTTAAATGAAATGGCACTTCATGCATACGTGACATTCAATTTACTCGACATCGACAATTGGTGTGATTAATGCAAAGGCGCTTCGAGAGTACGTGACATTCAATTTGATAGATGTCGCTAGTTAGCGCCTTTTAGTCATAACCACCATTTTTCAAATTTATGTCTTTTTTTGACCGTTGGTCCTTTTTCTGGTGCACTGGTCTCTTTGATTGCATGATATATTTGTGTTATCTCACCTTTCCTTGGTTTGCACTGTGTTAGTATTATGCTACGCGCAGATTTTTCTCTTTTCGTCGCGCTAAATCCCCCTTTTTTTTTTACTATATACATCTCTCTTTACTGCGCGGTAAATTTCTAAGTGCTAGGAGGTCAATTGTCCCTGTAGAGTTTCAGTCGACTCCCATTGATCATTCCTCTGAGTTTTGTACCTCCTAAATATTTCAACTGTACAACTCCCCCATTTTTGACAATCTTCACTTCATATGGTCCCAATCAATGTATTCTGAATTTTCCTGGGTGCTGAAGAAATTTACTGTCATACTCCAAGACTAGGTCTCCTTCCTTGAAACTCTTCCTTTTAATATGTCTGTCATGCCAAGATTTTTCCCTTTCTTTCTATACTTCTTGGTGAAACCCTGCTATAATCCTATCTTCTTCCATCAACATCAGCTGACTTAGCCTTTCTTGTATCGTGCCTCATTCTGCCATGTTATTAATTGCTACTACACGCAGACAGTGTACCAAAAATTCTAATGGCACCACTGCTTCTTGTCCATACACCAACCTGAATGATGTCTACCCTGTCAAATTTTTTCATGTAGTTCTGTATGCCCATAGTACTTCTCGTATATTCAAGTCCCAATCATCCATGTTGACATTGCAGATATTTGTCAGTGCATTCTATAGGATCTTATTAAAGGCTTCAACTATTCCATTTGCTTGAGGGTGATATGGTGTACTCTTTTGATGAGAGACTTCAAACTCCTTAGTCATAGCTTTAATAGTAATGTTAATGAAGTGATTTCCTTGGTCACTCATCAAAATCCTTGGGCATCCAAATATTGTGATCACTTTCTCAAACAAGAAGTGTGATGTTGTCTCTACACTACAATCCTTGACTGGTGCTACTTCTGCCCATCTTGTTAAGTACTTTGTCGCAGTAATGATATACGTTTCTCCTGACCTCTTTACTGGTGGATTAATTGGTCCCACAAAGTCTATTTCCCATTTGTCAAATACCTACAAGGTTACTTGTGGTCTTAGGGGAATCTCGTCATTTCTATTAGGTTTACCAACCCTCTAACATACATCACATGTTTGGCAGTAGTCCTCTGCATATATGTGAACAGTCAGCCACCAAAGTCCTGCATGCAATACCTTCTGCGTGATAGCTTTTCCTACATAATTTCCTCCTGCTATTTCCTCATGGGCCTCTGCTAAAATCCTAGGTCTTTCATGTTCTAGTACACATATTCTCAAGATGTTATTTGCACCCATATTGTATAAGTGTATTGTAATCAATTGATAGTCTACAGCTTGGACTACTAGATTTTTCTTTTGTGCAGTGTTGAATTCTTGTGGTGCGGTCCCTGTACTCAAGTATTGATTGATGTCAGCAAAATATTCATCAACTACTTGTACTGAAAATAAATGTGCATTGGGGAATTTATCATCTAAGTTCGTAGGTTCCTCTCCATTATTGATCCTTGATAGGTGATGAGGTATTGCATTCAACTTCCCTGGTTTGACTATCACTTCAAAGTCAAATTCCTGGAACAACAGTAACCATCTACAAATTATCCCCCCAACATTGGCTTATTGACTAGGTATTTGAGAGCTGAATGATCTGTATACATCTTGAAATGTTTTCCCAGTAAGTAATGTCTGAACTTCTAGACTACATAGACCATAGCTAGGCCTTCTCTTTCTGTGGTATTGTAATTCTGCTCTGACTCGGACAATTTTCTACTAGCAAATGCTATAGGATGGTCCATTTCCCCTGTTCATGGTTGCGCCAGAATAGCTCCAAGGGCTATAGTTGATGCATCTACATGCACATGAAATTTATTTTCCCAATTTGGGAATACTAGTATTGGCGTTGTTACCATATTCTCTTTTAGAGTGTCCAATCCTCGCTGACAGTCCTCATTGCACTGAAATTTACTATCTTTCCTCAACAATTTATCTATTGGTGTAGTGATATGTGCATACTCTTTTATGAATTTCCTGTAGTAGCATGTGCCCCAATGCTGCTCTCAACTGGCATACTAATTTTGGTGGTGGTAAATTGACAATTACTGCAATCTTGGCAGGATCTACTAGCAAGCCTTGTTTTCACACTATTTGGCCCAACAGTATCCCAAAAGGTGTCCCAAAGATGCACTTCTTGATATTTAATGATATCTGACACTACTTGCATATTTCCAACATTATCCTTAATACCTCTACATGGTCTTTCAATAGACTGTAGACTATCCAATCATCTAGATATACCTCTAAAAACTGGTGGATGAATTCTTTGAAAGTGCTATGACTACTCTTAATAATATTGCTGGTGCATTCTTCAATCCAAAAGGCATGAATTTGTACTGGTAGGACCCCCATTCTATGGAAAAAGTGGTCTTGTACCTATCTTCTGGGGATATCTTGATCTGATGGTAGCTTGAGAATCAATATGTGAATGAGTATGCTTCCCGACCTCCTACATTCTCTAACACCTCATCTGTGAAAGGGGTAGGGAAAGGGTCATGAAGGAAATCATCATTCATCTTCCTCAGGTCAACACATATCCTTATCCCTCCCTGCTTCTTTTCTTGAACTACCATATGGATTATCCATTATGATTCTTCTATTGGTTCTATGATTCCAACTTCTAACATTCTGTCAATTTCTTCTTTTAATTTTTTCTTGTATACTGGATTTAGTCTGTAGGGTCTCTGTTTGACAGGTCTTGCCTCAGGTTTGAGAGGTATATTCATCTCACCTAGCTCTCCTCCTATTCCTTTCATTTATGTGAACATTGTTGGGAATAGGTCACTTTACTTGCATAGTAACTCTGTTATGCTTTCTACTTTTTGCTCATCCTAGTAACCTCCAATGCTGGCCATTTTGGGATTCTCAGTTTTCCCAATGTTGACTTTCTTCACCTTGATCAACGTAACAAACACTTCTAATTCCAAAGGTGGACCTTCCACCTCTCTTTCACCTTCAACTTCTGTAATCTGAATGTTGCATGATTCATCTTCATCTGGTGCTTCTTCCTGCACATGGTAGCATGAAGGTAGTTCCTTTACTGTCTATCTGTTCTGCTGTTTGTACTCTGTTATGATTTCAACCTTTGGTTCTTGAATGAATATTACCCCTCTTTTTTACAGGTCTTGCCTCAGGTTTGAGAGGTATCTTCATCTCACCTAGCTCTCCTGCTATTCCTTTCATTTCTGTGAACGTTGTTGGGAATAGGTCACTGTACTTGCGTAGTAACTATGTTATGATTTATACTGTTTGCTCATCCTAGTAACCTCCAATGCTGGCCATTTTGGGATTCTCAGTTTTCCCAATGTTGAATCTCTTCACCTTGATCGATGCAACAAGCAATTCTGATTCCAGAGGTGGACCTTCCACCTCTCTTTCACCTTAAACTTCTGTAATCTGAATGTTGCATGAGTCATCTTCATCTGGTGCTTCTTCCTGCACATGGTAGCATGAAAATAGTTCCTTTACTGTCTATATGTTCTACTGTTGGTACTTGATTTCAACCTCTGTTTATTGAATGAATATTACCCCTATGATATGTTTGAGTGTTGAATCTATGTTTTGGTTCTCATGTTCAGATGATAAAATGATTGTAAAATTCTACTGTAATACTGTCCATTCTGCAGATCCTCTGCACAGTTCCTGGTCCACATACCAGTTTTATAGGATTCCTTCTAGTGCATGAATATAGTGATGAGGCCATTCCTCTAGTGGTGTCATCATGCATAATGTTTTTCACTTCTCCAATTGTTTGAAAGGTGACCCCTATCCATCATATCTCTGCATCATTCTGCTCTTCTGCTATGCGTCAAATCTAATGCACAGTAATCATTTATATTGGTACAAATCCTTAACGGTCTCTTTGTGGGCACCCCACCATCTTGCAGGTGTTTCCTTGAGTGCTATATCCATATCTAAGAGCATATGATTTGGTAACACTTCATCTTCATATCTTGTTAGGAATTCTTCTAAGTCATTCACCCGATGAAATCTAGGAGGTTCTCTTATCTTTGTACCTACTCATCTTACTACGCGGTCTATTTTTGCACATCTTCTTGTGGAGACTTCATGTAATCTATGATGCCAATTCTCCAACCTTGTATCTGAGTCTGACGTGCATGAAGTGATACTTCTCCAACTGAGTACCCCATCTGTAGTTGGATTCACATAGTATTCTTCTGGCGTGGTGGTTCTGTATAACTGGTTAATTTCCTCCAAGTATAAACAAGTGGCCTCTACAAACCTTTCTCCTTCTGATGGGTCTAGTGCCGCAATGAGTCTGTACTCTCCTAACTTGAATTTCATCTTCCTCATCTTCAAATTGATTATGGCCTGATTGTCAAATGCTCAATCCAGTCCAAGTAGTGCTGGATATGGTGTTGTGCCATCCACTATTTCTATCACTTCAAAGTATTCCTTAGTGTGCACTCCATCTAGATCTACTGTCACACCCTTTAGCCTTCCGATTGGAAGAACCCAATGTTGATTTTTTAGTTTTAGATGAACAAGTGAATATCCTAATGTGTGTTCTCTGGCACAGACCACCGACCCTCTGGTTGAGATCCACACAGGATCGTTCTAAATTCTCCTCGAGCCGAAGTGGCTCTCTCGGATCCCTATTGGAACCTCACGAATCCAATCCACAGGTCCTTCATGAAAACCCACCCCGCACAACTTAACACCAGGCACGAGCCTTACATCTCCATGTGACCACAACTGGGACTTAGCGCAAGCGCCCTTCGTGACTCACGATCTCGTGAGTTCGTGAGTCGAAGACCCTCGACTCCTCTTTCTCCAAATGTTGATAACCGAGGTGCGATACGGGT
>JASDQU010101629.1:4855-25423 GCA_032191745.1 Picea mariana | reverse complement strand
TTTTTTTTTTTTTTTTTCGCATGAATTTTTTTTATGTGATTCAAAGATGATCTTATAATTGTTGTTTTGGTAAATGGTAAGAATTTAAAAAATAACTAACCTCTAAAATGCTAGATTCTCCTCTGATGTCTTCTCAATGTTTCTCCCTTGTAGCTTACTTCAAATCCTTTAACGAATACTTCTCAAGATATCAAGCAATGTAAAAAGATAAAACAAGACTGTGTATATATAACACATATGATATAAATTATTGTTAATATAACGAATGTGGGATAAATAAAAATTATGTATATTGTCTACATATATACCTAAAATTATATGGATCATCACTATGTTTAATGAATGTGGGATAAATAAATAAACATGAGAAATATTGTACTTAACATGTAAATAACGAAATAAAAGAATATAAGTTGTTTTTAATTTTTAAGGGAAAATAATAAAGCAAAACAATTGGGTGGAAATTTTGGAGGGAAAAATTTGAGGGGGAAATTTTGGAGGGAATATTTTGGGGGGCAGGATTTTTTTTTGGGGGGGGGGGGATTTAGAGGGAAAAGATCATTATGCAAGTTATAAGAATTCCATTAGAAGGGTGAGAATTTGTATCATTCTATGTTCTTAGAGAGAAGGGATGGCTTCGTAAGATAAATAAGATTTTATTTCTGAGACATCAACAATTTTTTTGTATACCTCTTTTGTTGGGACTAGGAAATGCGATAGGAATGCTTGTAATGCAAATGAGGCGTCGTATTTTTTAGCTAGTCAGAAGTTTGCTCATAGTGCAAACAATTTTATTCAACGTGTTCCTCATGAAAGTCCTAAATTAGAGGACTTTGAAGGCACCGATGATGAAGCAAAGGAATATGATGGTGATAAATCTATTCAACAGTTTAATATTAATGAAAATAATCAAAATGTAGGTCAAAGTGGAGACTATGATAAATGTTTGAATGATTGAGATGAAAATTTTCCTCTAAGTGAGGAGTTTCAAGGTACCGATGAATATTTCCAAGGCACCAATGAATATGATGGAGAATTTCCCTCAAGAGGAAATTTTAAAAGCAGTGAAGATGGTTATGGCAATGGTGGACACTATTTCCCGAGTGGGGAATTTAAAGACAACAATGTTGGTGATGATGAATTTCCTCCAAGTGAGGATTTTAAAGGTATTGATGAATATTTTCCTCCAAGCAAGGATTTCCAAGGAACGAATGAGGATGGTGAAGAATCTCCCCCAAGTGGGGATTTTAAAAGTAATGATGACGATTATGGAAATGCTAGACAGTCTTTCCCGAATGAGGAATTTAAAGGAAGTAATGTTGGTGATGATGATTTTCCTCGAAGTGAGGATTTTCAAGGTACCGATGAGGATAATGAATATTTTCCTCCAAGTGAGGATTTTCAAGCCAATAATGAGTATGATGAAGAATATATCTCAAGTGGGGATTTTTAAAGTATTGAAGATGATTACGCCATTGGTGGAAACTCTTTCTCGAGTGATAAATTAAAACACAACAATGTTGATGATGTTGATTTTCCTCCAAGTGAGGATTTTCAAGATACTGATGAAGATTTTCAAGGCACTAAGCAAGATGGTGAAAATTTTCACTCAAGTGGGGATTTTGAAAGCAATGAAGATGATTATGTCAATGGTGGACACAATGTTGATGATCATTTTCGTCCAAATGATTATGTTGATGATGATGTTCTCAATCATTCAGCTGCAACAAATCAAGGTGATCGACATTCTCTAGTTCAGTCTCCTGACAATATTTTGCTTGATATTCCTTCTGGTGATAAGGAAAATCCTTCTAGTGAGGATGATGAAATAATGGAGACATTGCAAAGAAACATTGTGTCTAGGACCAAGACTATAAATTTTTATATCAATCCAAATCATTCTAGTTATACAAGGTCTAGGAAATAATTTCTCACTAAATCAATTTCCATAAGTGGATTTATTTCAAGTGAATGTTGTCAAAAGAATTGTTTGGAAAGGATGGACTACATGTATTCCTTGAATAAAAGGAAGACATATTTGTCAATGAATAAGAGAATGAAAAATTCATATTTGATGGGGTGCATTATATCCACCAATACATGATATGATTATTGCATTGAGAATGTTTTACTTTGCAAAAAGGATTTCAAAAAAGTTCATGCAATTGGTAATCTCCGTTTATCAAGAATCCAGACAAGGTTGGAAAACGATCCTTCATTTATTCAAAGGTACATCATGGATGAGAGAGTGGGCCATTGAAAAACACTACATTTTCATGGACACATGATTTCTTTTCCAAACCTGGAGAGTGTATGCCAGATAGAGACACAATACATATTCCAGATAATTTCTCAAGGAGGGAAATCTACAACTTGTACAAAGGATATGTTGAAGGTGTTGAAGGAAATGGTAATTTTATTACATATGCATATTTTAAAAGAATATGGAAGAAATAATTCAACAATGTTTGTATTCCTAAGAAGTCAAGGATGGGGATTTGCAATATATGTGCTACTCTTAAATCAAGAAGAGATAAATCTGAAGGGGCAGAAAGAGGTATGCATTTACTATTTTGTTTTTTTAAATTGAATAGTTATCAACTATGAAAAAATATGATCAATATTTTCATTTTATGTCATGTGCAGATTCCATAGTCAAAGCACTTCAAGAACATCAAAATTAACAATCAAGTGAAAGGAAAAAGTTGTACAAACATCGGAAGAAGTGTTATGATTCTTCAAACAAATATTTAGGTATGATAATTTATGGCATAGACCAGAAGAAAAAACTTCTACCACATTTTGTATGTACACCCAAAAATTTACAGGGAGAGAATTTCATTCAGTTTCACTTGGTTGGTTGTATGGTTTTCAATGGAAAAATGTGTCCAAGGGTTTACTTCATAGCTTCAAATATTCATAATGATGCAAATATAACCATCACCATAATTCATCATGTGCTCACTCATTGGTCTGGAAATGTTCCTCAAGTTCTCTATCTACAGTTGGACAACACTAGTCGTGAAAATAAAAATCAAATTATATTTGGATATCTAAGCATGATTGTTGAAATGGGAATCTTTCAAAAGGTGAAAATTGGTTTCCTTCTTGTTGGACACACTCATGATCATATTGATCAAATGTTCAGTCACTTTTCAGTAACATTGAAGAGGAAAAATGTTGTAATCCTACCATCATTGATTGAATGTATTAAGAAAACATACATTCCAGAGCCTGTTTTTCATATATTAGAAGAAACTGTTGACATGCGAAGATTTATTCAAAGATCGCATCGTGAAGAAAAATGTATTGAGCAACTTAATGAAATTAGATTCCAACATCAATGTTGGTTATTAATTTATCTACTCTGATCTTACTTTACTGTCATACATTGACCCAGGTTCAGATTTGAACAAGCTTCCAACAAAATCCCTCTAAAACTATTGACCCCCCTCGTAAACCAGAAGGCAGCGCAGTACATAGGGTGCACTGTGCAGTGAGGACTGGAATTATCCAATCATCTTTCCAATCCTTTATTTCCATCTCTACGTCTTCTTCTTTGAAACAATATCTAAGTTGTATCCACTCCTTCCCAGGATCCCTTCCCACTTGGATCCATACAATGTGCTTGGTTTCTTTGAAGTTAGCAATGTCTCGAGAAGGAGACAGGCTATTCCAACCATAGGAAATCTCTGTGGGTGACTGCCATCAACTTCTTGACGCAGTTGTCTACATCTTGGCCCTTTCCAAAATGTGGAATATCTAGCAGATTTAAAATTCCGGTGTTGGCCAATCCGACTGCATATTGTTTCAGTTGTAAAATTGGATCATTGAAGGGGCCTGTACCTCCACTATCAAGGTAGAACTACCTTGTAAATTCTGGAACTTGTCCACGTCGATCACGTCGTGTTCCAAGTAGCACAGTATTTCCATGCATCCTAGAATATTAGGCATGGCCTGCACCACTTCAGGAATGTGCGATAGGACTATGGTTGTTTCAGCCTGTCTGCGCGGTGACCTTGCCATGGGTTATTTTCCCTTTCATTGTGGTGGCTTTCTCGAGGTTCTAGCCTCCATTGTTCTCTCTTCAACATAAGCTTCTAGTTGGTCGATAACATCTTCCACTAGCCCCTCTTGCTGTTGTGTAGGTTCTACTCTGGGTGGATGTATTCGCACGGTAGCTTCTGTGTGTGTTGGGGCCATCCCATTTACCCTCTAGGCTCCTTCAACGTTCACAGGTCACAAAATATTACCTGCTTTCTCAGCCTACTGGCCCTGTCCAGTTTCCTGCATGCCAACATCCATGCCAACTGCTCCTGTTGGTTGGGATTCCTCCTCCACGGGTGTGGGGCTTGTTGGTTTTACATGGGGCGAGGGAATATTGTCCAAGTCGATGGATTTCATAGCATGCGTAGGTTCATGTTCAGTTTCTAGTGTGTGCTGTGGTGCTCTATGGTGGCTTCGAGATTTCCTGCCGGCCTGGCTCGACGCACTGAACTTGGGTGGTGCCATAATGTTTAATGGTGGCTTCTGTCAAACTATTTCACCCTATATCTATTTCTAAATTGATTTCCACTCTGTGTTCTCTATCTCTCTATAATTTCACAATTTCACAATAAGCTTTATGTTGCCCGTGTGCCTCCCTTATATAGCAAGTGTCGTGAAGCTTCTCGAAGAAGCTACCCAAGCTGTGATTTAAATGAAATGGAACTTCATGCATACGTGACATTCAATTTCCTTGACGCTGACAATTGGTGCAATTAATGCAAAGGAACTTCGAGAGTACGTGACATTCAATTTGATAGATGCCGCTAGTTAGCGCCTTTTAGTCATAACCACCATTTTTTAAATTTCTGCCTTTTTCTGATCGTTGGTCCTTTTTCTGATGCACTGGGCTCTTTGATTGCACGATATATTTGTGTTAATTGCACGATATATTTGTGTTATCTCACCTTTCCTTGGTGTGCAATGTGTCAGTATTATGCTACACGTAGAATTTTCTCTTTTCGTCGCGCTAAATCCCTTTTTTTTTTGCTATATACATCTCTCTTTACTACGTGGTAAATTTCTAAGTGCTAGGAGGTCAATTGTCCATGTAGAGTTTCATTCGACTCCCATTGATCATTCCTCTGAGTTTTGTACCTCCTAAATATTTCAACTGTACAACTCCCCCATTTGTGACAATCTTCACTTCATATGGTCCCAATCAATGTATTCTGAATTTTCCCGGGTGCTGAAGAAATTTACTGCCATACTCCAAGACTAGGTCTCCTTCCTTGAAACTCTTCCTTTTAATATGCCTATCATGCCAAGATTTTTCCCTTTCTTTCTATACTTCTTGGTGAAACCCTGCTAGAATCATATCTTCTTCCATCAACATCAGCTGACTTAGTCTTTCTTGTACCGTGCCTCGTTCTACCATGTTATTAATTGCTGCTACACGCAAACTATGTACCAAAAATTCTAATGGCACCACTGCTTCTTGTCCATACACCAACCTGAATGGTGTCTTCCCTGTCAAATTTTTTCATGTAGTCCTATATACCCATAGTACTTCTCGTATATTCAAGTCCCAATCATCCATGTTGACATTGCAGATATTTTTCAGTGCATTCTCTAGGATCTTATTAAAGGCTTCAACTATTCCATTTGCTTGATGGTGATATGGTGTACTCTTTTGATGATAGACTTCAAACTCCTTAGTCATAGCCTTAATAATAATGTTAATGAAGTGATTTCCTTGGTCACTCATCAAAATCCTTGGGCATCCAAATATTGTGATCACTTTCTCAAACAAGAAGTGTGATGTTGTCTCTGTGCTGCAATCCTTGTCTAGTGTTGCTTCTACCCATCTTGTTAAGTACTTTGTCACAGTAATGATATACGTTGCTCCTAACCTCTTTACTGGTGGATTAATTGGTCCCACAAATTCTATTTCCCATTTGTCAAATACCCACAAGGTTACTTGTGGTCTTAGGGGAATCTCGTCATGTCTATTAGGTTTACCAACCTTTTGACATACATCACATGCTTGGCAGTAGTCCTTTGCATATATGTGAACAGTCGGCCACCAAAGTCCTATGCGCAATGCCTTTTGCATGATAGCTTTTCCTACATAATTTCCTCCTGCTATTTCCTCATGGGCCTCTGCTAAAATCCTAGGTCTTTCATGTTCTAGTACACATATTCTCAAGATGTTATCTGCACCCATATTGTATAAGTGTCTTGCAATCAATTGATAGTCTATAGCTCAAACTACCAGATTTTTCTTCTGGGCAGTGTTGAATTCTTGTGGCGCGGTCCCTGTACTCAAGTATTGATTGATGTTAGCAAAATATTCATAAACTACTTGTACTGAAAATAAATTTGCATTGGAGAAGTTATCCTTTAAGTTCGTAGGTTCCTCTCCATTATTGATCCTTGATAGGTGATCAGGTCTTGCATTCAACTTCCCTGGTTTGACTATCACTTCAAAGTCAAATTCCTGGAAGAACAGTAACCATCTACAAATTCTCCCCCCCAACATTGGCTTATTGACTAGGTATTTAAGAGCTGAATGATATGTATACATCTTGAAATGTTTGCCCAGTAAGTAATGTCTGAACTTCTAGACTACATAGACCATAGCTAGGCCTTCTCTTTATGTGGTATTGTAATTCTTCTCTGACTCGGACAATTTTCTACTAGAAAATGCTATATGATGGTCCATTTCCCCTTTTCATGGTTGCGCTAGAATAGCTCCAAGTGCTATAGTTGATGCATCTACATGCACATGAAATTTATTTTCCCAATCTGGGAATACTAGTATTGGTGTTGTTACGATATTCTCTTTTAGAGTGTCTAATCCTCACTGACAGTCCTCATTGCATTGAAATTTACTATCTTTCCTCAACAATTTATCCATTGGCACAATGATCTGCACATACCCTTTTATGAATTTCCTGTAGTAGCATGTGTGTCCCAATGCTTCTCTCAACTGGAGTACTAATTTTGGTGGTGGTAAATTGACAATTACTGCAATCTTGGCAGGATCTACTAGCAAGCCTTGTTTTCACACTATATGGCCCAATAGTATCCCAAAAGGTGTCCCAAAGATGCACTTCTTGATATTTAATGATATCTGACACTACCTGCATATTTCCAACATTATCCTTAATACCTCTACATGGTCTTTCAATAGACTGTAGACTATCCAATCATCCAGATATACCTCTAAAAACTGGTGGATGAATTCTTTGAAAGTGGCTATGACTACTCTTGAGAATATTGTTGGTGCATTCTTCAATCCAAAAGGCATGAATTTGTACTGGTAGGATGCCCATTCTGTGGAAAAAGTGGTATTGTACCTATCTTCTGGGGATATCTTGATCTGATGGTAGCTTGAGAATCCATATGTGAATGAGTATGCTTCCCGACCTCCTACATTCTCTAACACCTCATCTGTGAAAGGGGTAGGGAAAGGGTCATGAAGGAAATCATCATTTATCTTCCTTAGGTCGACACATATCCTTATCCCTCCCTGCTTCTTCTCTTGAACTACCATATGGCTTATCCATTATAATTCTTCTATTAGTTCTATGATTCCAGCTTCTAACATTTTATCAATTTCTTCTTTTACTTTTTGCTTGTATACTGGATTTAGTCTGTAGGGTCTCTGTTTGACAGGTCTTGCCTTAGGTTTGAGAGGTATATTCATATCACCTAGATCTCCTCCTATTCCTTTCATTTTTGTGAACGTTGTTGGGAATAGGTCACTGTACTTGTGTAGTAACTTTGTTATGCTTTCTACCGTTTGCTCATCCTAGTAACCTCCAATGCTGGCCATTTTGGGATTCTCAGTTTTCCCAATGTTGACTTTCTTCACCTTGATTGACGTAACAAACACTTCTGATTCCAGAGGTGGACCTTCCACCTCTCTTTCACCTTCAACTTCTGTAATCTGAATGTTGCACGATTCATCTTCGTCTGGTGCTTCTTCCTGCACATGGTAGCATGAAATTAGTTCCTTTACTGTCTGTCTTTTCTGTTGTTTGTACTCTGTTATGATTTCAACCTTTGGTTCTTGAATGAATATTACCCCTCTTTTTGATAGGTCTTGCCTCTGGTTTGAGAGGTATCTTCATCTCACCTAGCTCTCCTGCTATTCCTTTCATTTCTGTGAACATTGTTGGGAATAGGTCACTGTACTTGTGTAGTAACTATGTTATGATTTCTACTGTTTGCTCATTCTAGTAGCCTCCAATGCTGGCCATTTTGGGATTCTCAGTTGTCCCAATGTTGAATTTCTTCACCTTGATCGATGCAACAAACACTTCTGATTCCAGCGGTGGACCTTCCACCTCTCTTTCACCTTAAACTTCTGTAATCTCAATGTTGCGCGAGTCATCTTCATCTAGTGCTTCTTCCTGCACATGGTAGCATGAAAATAGTTCCTTTACTGTCTATCTGTTCTAATGTTGGTACTCTGTTATGAGTTCAACCTCTATTTCTTGAATGAATATTACCCCTATGATATGTTTGAGTGCTGATCTATGTTGGGGTTCTCATGTTCAGATGAGAAAATGACTGTAAAATTCTGCTGTAATACTATCCATTCTATAGTTCCTCTGCATAGTTCCTGGTCCACATCCCAGTTTTATAGGATTCCTTCTAGTGCATGGATATAGTGGTGAGGCATTCCTCTAGTGGTGTCATCATGCATAATGTTCTGTACTTCTCCAATTGTTTGAAAGGTGACCCCTATCCATCATATCTCTGCATCATTCTTCTCTTCTGCTATGCACGAATCTAATGCATAGTAATTGTTTATATTGGTACCGATCCTTAATGGTCTCTTTGTACGCACCCCACCATCTTGTAGGTGTTTCCTTGAGTGTTATATCTAGAGCTAAGAGCATTTGATTTGGTAACACTTCATCTTCATATCTTGTTAGGAATTCTTCTAAGTCATTCACCCCATAAAATCTAGGAGGTTCTCTTATCTCTGTACCTACTCATCTAACTACGCAGTCTATTTTTGCACATCTTCTTGTGGAGACTTCATGTAATCTCTACTGCCAATTCTCCAACCCTGTATTTGAGTCTGACACACATGAAGTGATACTTCTCCAACTGAGTACCCCATCTATAGTTGGATTCACATAGTATTCTTCTCACACGGTGGTTCTGTATTACTGGTTAATTTCCTCCAGGTGTAAACAAGTGGCCTCTACAAACCTTTCTCCTTCTGATGGGTCTAGTGGCGCAATGAGTTTGTACTCTCCTAACTCGAATTTCATCTTCTTCATTTTCAAATTGATTATGGCTTGATTGTCAAACGCCCAATCTAGTCCTCCATCTAGATCTACTGTCACACTCTTTAGCCTTCCAATTGGCAAAACCCTATGTTGATTTTCTAGTTTTAGCTGAACATGTGAATATCCTAATGTGGGTTCTCCCACACATTTCCATGTCTTCTTGGGTAGTACATTCACCTCAGAGCCTAAATCCAGTATGATGTCCCCATATTGAAATCTCCAATGTTAGAATTTAATCTGAATTCCCTGCTTGTCCTCCTTATTGTATGAAGGTAATTGACTATTTTCTGTTCTAGTTTCCTCTCTACCTTTGTGTTACATATTTCCAACATGTTTTGTAAAATTTTAACAGATGATTGGTCATTTAATAGCTTAACACAGGATTGCAGAAAATCCTTTATGGTACTTACTTGTCCTAGAGGTTGCACTTCATTGGTATGATCCAACGAGGAAGGCATCTCATATGTTGGTACATCCTGAGTATGCAGCGCATTTGATGTAGATGCAATGTCTGTCTTCAAGAATTATTGTCTAACTTGTTTGAATATCCCCTTTTCATTCTCCGTATCAAACTGCTTCTGTGGTTCAACATTCTTCTTCACCCATTGGTGTTGTGCTGGATCTTGTCTTACTACGTCATTTCCTATATTAGCTCCTCCATGGGTGACTATGTTGATATTCCTTCCATCATCCCTTACTTCTGTAGAAATCCATTGAACATTGTGATTGTTCTGATTCCTCTTTTCTTGAATCTTCTCCAGTAGTGTCAGACAATCTTATGAGTCATGATGTGATGCACGACAATACATACATGTCACAAGTGGAAGTGGACATTCTCTTGCATAATGTCATGGTTTTTGATAGTTATGACATATCATCGGTCCTCTACCTCTTCCAAATCCTCCTCTACCTCTTCTTCCACCTTTGTACCCAACTCGATCTCCTCACGGTGCCTGGTTATACTACGCGAGATTATATTGTGGCTACGCGGTATTGTACTACGACTGCACAATGTTATCTTGTTGTGGTGCAATGTTATATGGGGCTAGTACTTGGTTAAATTTTTGTGCAACTTGGCATGTCATCATATCTACCTGCACCATATAGGTATCTGATGTTCGTTCCCTCATCAGCTCCATTGTCTTGCAATCTTTGTCATCATGGCCTACTAACTTGCAAAAGTTGTAGTATAAAATCTTAGACACTATCTGGTATTTATACATCATTGGACAATGATATGGATCATGCACCAATTTCTTACAGATCTCACACCATAGTCCTCCTGATGGCAAAGGGTTTGGCAGTCCTGTTTCCATGTACTGCGTGAATGTTGGGCATTCCTTCTTATGGTGTCCTTCTATCCTACATGTGGTACACCAAACAACTTCTCTTTTTTCCTTATCCTTGTTCTAGTTTAGTTGAAATGTTAAGTTCTTTAGATCTTCCTTTATATCCTCTATGGCTAGATCTGTCTTCTGATATTGGTTCTCTTCCAGTTGTAGGGTTTCCTGCAGAGCCTCTGCCTGAGTATGAAACTTTTGTTGTCTCAAAGGGTATTTCAAATGTGGTAGCAATGAATTGACAAACAAATTCCTATGTTGCATATCTTTCATGACACACTTTAGCTTTCCCTTCAATCATTTGAATCTCTGGTCAATATCCCATGCAGATTATCCTAGTTCTTGTCTGATCTCTATCATCTCATTCATGTATTGATCCTCTGAGCTAGGCTTCTGGAATTCATTTATCAATAGATTCTTGATATCCACAATCGTTCTTGTTGTTCCTGGTGGACTATTTGTAGCTAATCTCATGTACCAATCTAGTGCACGGTCTCTTAGTGTGATGGCTCTTTGTGCAAGTTTAGTGTCCTCATATGTGATCTATTTTTCTTCCTATATATTTTCACAAATGAGCAAGTGCTTCTCAGGGTCCTTCGATGCCTCTCCCTTGAAATCTGGTAATTTGTTGGTGGGATCGTGTCCTGCTATCCTGAATGTTGAACTAGTGCCTCTGCGCGGTGTAGATACTTGACTAATGATTCTTGAACTGGCTCCCCTAGTTTTTTCTCCTTGTGTAGATGTACTTCCTGTTTCTTTTCTTCCACTGAAATTCGGTTGTTTAAATGGTGGTGTTCTTTCTGGTGTATTAGTCGCACATGGGTTTATGGGTTCCACACTAACACTGATATGGATAGGATTTATGCTTCAGGTTTATTCTCTTGTACCTCTTGTCTTCCTTTCATATGTCGCGTGTAGGATTTCCTCAATTAGCTCCATAGCCCAAATATCCTCTACCTCTTCTTCATCACTTGCCAAGCCTTCCCTCGTGGCTATGGTTCTCTTTTTATTGTTAAACTTATATTGGTAGGGTACTCCACTGTGCATTCTTCTATATGTTTCCATGATCTATTTGATCTAGTATTCCTCCATCGTGATTAGATCCAAGGCCTCCTCCTTCTTTCCTCTATCCATTTCTTCCTCCATTTCTCCGTCTCTTGTCAGTGATTCCCCCCTTCCCCCATGCACGCAGGGAAGTTTAGTTGTCCAAGACCAATGTCATTACACCTTTGTTATACAATAACATTTTAATGGAAGTATATAGCGATCTGATATACCTACCTTGAGGTCCCTTCAAGAACTTTTGCTCTTCTACGATGTAAGACTTCACAGTATCTACTGCAACTTCTGGGATAAATCCTGCAACAATGTTGTCTAACCAAAAATCTACTGCACGCGTAAATTTATTGTCAACTTGTTGTAACTACGCGATATCCACAAGATTCCACTCTAGCTATCTGATCTGATTTGTATGGTGGTTGTCTTTCAACCTCAATATCCACTCCTGCAACACATCCGAGAAATCACAGAAAAATACTTCATGCAAGTCATTGAATATGTACTTGTCCATATATTTTCGCGGTGTTAACTTCGGGTTTCTTTTATCTTTCTGCGCAAACTCCAGATCCTTTGTTTTCAACCAGCTCTTGATCTTTGCCTTCGTTGGGTTCTACGGTCTCAACATACCCTTTTATATTTTCATTCTTTTAACATTTTGTCATAAGATCTGACATTCTTTTTACACTTCTTCAACAAATCTTATTCACTCAATCCCATTCTGTTCCAACCAACAACATAACCATTTGTTGGTTATTACTTTATCTACTCGGATCTTACTTTACTGTCATACATTGGCCCAGGTTCATATTTGAACAAGCTTCCAACAAAATCCCTCTAAAACTATCGACCCCCCCCCTGGTAAACCAAAAGGTAACACAGTACACAGGGTGCACTACGCAGTCTCACCCGAGATAGTTCTATGGGTGGTTGCAATACCTAGACGCTTATATCTTGGCAATAAGTGGGGATCTGTGACTGTGCCTTATGATCTTAATTTATTTATTCTGACATCTTAATTAATTAGTCACTCTTACTCATGCATGTGAAATGTCAGATCTAGCTAGTTCCTTCATTCATTTATCTAGCATTTAATCATTAACAACAATGGAGATGCATAACATTCAGTCACATCACACATGTTCTACTGTGATTCACCCCCTCCTCGACTACGTCCACAAAATATTTGTCTCTCAAGCTATTTTATTATGTCTCAGAAATATATCGCACCGCGCACGTTTACAGTCTTGGATCTTCCAATATCAACAGGCTTCCTGATCCCTGTGAGACTGACTAGATCGCACTAGGCTCCTCAACCTATGATATAAACCTCGGGATCGAGTTGCTCGACTCTTCTCTATCTTACCAATGTACATAATGTTACAGTTTTATCCTTTCTCTCTCCTTCTCTGTGCCCCCCCTAGACCTCCTAGGTACTACTTATACATATTCTTGGCTTATCAACCATTACAATCTCTTGCAAAAACCCTAACCCTAATGTAGTTAGGTTTCCCTTGCATGCGTTCCTTGCATGCTTACCTCACATGTGTTGTTTTCCCTTCTAGCTATCTCTTTCCCGCTTTGTGCTTTTCTCTCCAAAAATAACCTTTTCCCCAAGATGGGCCTACGCCCAACAATCAATTTTGTTTCAAAAAAATTGATGGGAAAACACCTATATGAGGAAAGAAGTATTCAACTACTACAGAATGGGGGCCTTCATCAGGTTTAACATTTTTGAAGTTCATTGCAGATCGTCCAATATTTGCATCAAAGTTATTATTTTTACAATCAGTTGCTGAAATCCATAATGCACAGAGGCGTAATAGAGATGTAGATTATTTTGAATGTCTGGAAGAAATAAAAAATTCCATTAAGGATACATATGAGTACTTTAATGTTGGTGATTCTTTTTGGTGGGAGTCTTTTATCAATAGTCACATTTACATAATTTCAAGCTCAACAAATGAAGATACAATGTTGAAGACTCCATTTTATTGGCCACAAAATATGCCAAATGAATCTGAAGAAACAAACATTGTTGAAGTTCAACAAGAATCTGAAGGAGCTATTGAGTTTACACAAGCATAGGAAAAATAAATGTATATTGGTTCACGAAGGTCACATGCACAACGTGAAGCCATGGAAGACCTTTATAGAGGTTCAACACACAATATTAAAGAGGGTAGCATGATTGCAATTTTAGCAACTAAAGATCCAGATGGTTATCCATTTTGGATTGGAAAGGTTATACAGATTGAGAAATAAAATGATGATGTTATTGCAATTGAAGTACATTGGTATGAAACAAGTACACACCCATTCAATGGTGTTTACAAGACAGATATGGTGGTTGATAAACATATCAATAGAAAGAGAAAAATAAAGGGTCAAAATACAACTCGTCGCCGTACTGACCTCTTAAAATTAGATGATGTTGACATACTTGTTTATGACTTCAATTTGACAAAGAGAGGAACTCTTCGCTCCAAGAGAACAAAGATTATCAAGAGGTTGCTGCCACAAGAAATAAATGTAAGATGGGAGTCTTCTGAACCTAGTGATAGATCTAAAAGGCATTTGACATATGAAATGTTGGGCATGCATGTAGACTTAGATGGTGCATTCATCGAAAATAGAGAAGAGTATGGATCATCTACATCCAATCATTCATCTAAAGACAATGTAGACTCTGATGGTATTTTAGAGACCATGAGTCAAATTAAATAAGTGTATGAAACATTTTATGTATTTTTGATCCATATGATATTTGTATGGTAACTAGAAATGAGTATTGAACTTACATATGATCTTACATGAAGTTATGAATCTTTTTTTATGTTTTCCGAATTACATTTTTTGATTATGGATAATATAATAAAATTTATTAGCTCATATGTTTTGAATATGGACAATATAACAATACTTTTAAGAAATAATTTATGTTTCATTCAATGTAACTTGTATTTACTTTTTTTTATTAAAAGTAAAAAAAAATATTAAAAAGTGACGTTGAATTTTTAAAGTATATTGTGATATTTTCATGGCATTATGTATTACCTTGTTCTTTGAGTGATAATAAGATTTAAAAAATAAACATTTAAGGGTTGATTTTATGATTTTGTTTACAGTAATGATGAGTTCTTTTACCACTTTATAAAAAATGTGTCATTTTCATACCCCAATTTTAGAATGGGTGCTACTGGTAG
The DNA here is from genome assembly GCA_032191745.1 of Picea mariana. Lineage (NCBI taxonomy): Eukaryota > Viridiplantae > Streptophyta > Pinopsida > Pinales > Pinaceae > Picea > Picea mariana. Next base: position 10,525 of record JASDQU010101629.1, on the reverse strand, counting down.
CAGTACTTTTCAATTTGATGGTTGATTTTGAGGTTTTTGTTTTAATGGTACAAGTGCTAAAAATATGATTTCAAATTATCTAAAATTTTAACGTTTTCAATTTTTTTTATTTTCAAAACCATCTTTTTTTTAGGTGTTGATTTTAAAGTTTTTCTGAGCTACTACCTGAGTTTTGAAGGGCCTGTTTGAAAAATGTTGTAATTTTGACCCTATTTAAAAATATGGTGCTACCGATAGCACCCATTTTTGATTTGGGGGTTGATTTTGATGTTTTTTATGCAAACATATGGGTTTTTTGGGCCAGAGTTCTCATTTTGAGGTCATAGCTCTCATTAAGTCGATAACTTTGTTAAGTTTGTTTCAATCTACATTTTTACAGTTTCAACAATTTCTCTTTATTAATATAAGTCAAGTTTTATTGTATCTCTGTGTATTTATTTGCTATAAATTTGTATTTCATTTCGTTCCATTTATAAATCTGGATCATTTGTATCAAAGCTAACTACTCTTTATTTGTTTCTCAGTGCATGTCCCCAACGAGGTTAGTGTACAAGGAGTTGGGACTCGAAGTAGCTGATCCCTTGAAAGACCGTCCCTTCTGGTCACAATGACCTCCCATGGTGAAAGATAAGAGAGATGATGGAACATGAGATCCTTTTAAACTATTGCTCGAGGAAGCCCTCACGCAACAAAGGAAAAATATGATGGATAATTTTTTATAGATCCTTCGACGAATGCCAACATGTGATGCATATTCATCAAGAGGCCACTTGGGAGGCATCGTCCCCTTCAAGGTACAAGTCAATTTTGATATCCCTTTATTTGAAATCCAGATAGATGCATATGTTGTAGATAAATGGTTGAATCTCCTAGAAGGCTATTTTTCAGTCCATAAATTTTCCAATAGAGAAAATATTACCTTTTCTCTCCTTAAGGCTATCCCCCATGTCAAGGATTGGTGAGAGACTTACTGTGAGAAAAAGGACACTCACGAATTTTCAATATTTTTGGTCGCACCCACTTGGGGTTCTTTCAGGGATGTTATTAAGGAACATTACTACCCTTTTGGAAGATACAATGACTAGTATATGGAATGGACCACACTGAGATAGGAAAGGGACCATACAGTACCAGAGTTCACAAATATAATCTATATCTTGTGCACCAAGCTGGGTATCAAAGAATCCAAATGACATCTGGTTCTCAAGTACCGATACTTTCTGCATAGATACATTCAAACAAAAATGGAGTTTCTGGACATCTCATCACTAGGCGTGGCTTATCGATATGTTGTCAAAATTGAGCAAAACTTTAAATAGAAGAAGAGAGAGTTTGGACCTACAAATTCCTCACAGTAAAAGAAGGGAAAAGGTGACCCCAAACCATAGAACAAAGGACATAGAAAGGATAGACCCCCTAAAGACATCTAGTCCAAACCACAGACAAATAAGGGTAATGAGAAGATGAAGAAAGAAACTGGGAAGTGGTGTGAATTACATAAAATCCATTGGCATAACATTGATGAATGTTAATCGAATCAGTCATTGGTGGTTGAGCTAAAATCCTTGGTGTCAGAGGTAGGATCTGACTTTGAATCGAATCTAGAAAAGGGGAAGCAGATCATTGATCCATAACCCAGTGCCACTATCGCTACCACCAAGGTCCATCCAAGTGAACCAAAAGAATTGGAGGAAGGTGAACACCTTTTTCACTCGCAGATGTGGGTGAAGGGTGCTCCACTGCATTTCATTGTCAATAGTGGAAATCAAAAGAACTTGATCTCAACAGAGGTTTTCAAGTGGTTGAACCTGCTAACGACACCACACCCATAGCCCTACACCATCGGGTGGCTCCTCCAAGGAAGAGATCTCCACATCAGCCAACAATTTCGTCCGCCCTATGACATCAAGCCCTTAAGGGATGAAGTATTGTGTGATATTCCCCCCCTTGAAGATTTTGATGTTCTTTTAGGTCAAGCATACTTTTGGAAATGACATGTTGTATATGAGTCTATACCTCACAATGTTATTATTACTTTGATTAGACAATTATACATGATACCAAAGGTATCTTCGCTTACCTCAATTTCTTTGATCTCTGTTAACCAAGGTAGGAAGGTCATTTTTCTAGTCTGGGAAATTTGTCCTCTTCATGATTTTCTCAAAGTGGCCAGAAGGTCACATCCACATCCATGGCCTGTCTATGCAAAAAAAGTAGGTGGACAAGATCATGGAAGAATAAAAAAACATATTTTCCTCACCCACTGGGGTATCGATGCACTGTCAGGTCAAGCATTCAATCAATATAACCCCTAGTGCACCTCTACCCAATGAGCAGGTCTATCATCGCTTTCTAATGGAAAATGAAGAAATCAAGAGACATATCTAAGATTTGCTTCAAAAGGGGCACATTTGACCCAACTCCTCACCTTGTGGGAGCCCAATTGTACTCATGTAGAAAAAATATGGGACTTGGTGACTCTTCATTGATTATAGGGCCCTAAACAAAATTACAGTTAAGAACCAGTACCCAATTTCCTGAATTGATCACCTTCTTGACCAGCTCAAGGGCAGCAAGTTTTCAGTAAGATTAACCTGAAGTCTCGCTATGACCAGGTCCCAATAGAATAAACTGATGTATGGAAGACTGCTTTCAAATCCAAAGAATATCTTTTCAAATGGCTAGTATTGCCATTTGGTTTGAAAACTTCTCCAACAAATTTCATGATATTGATGAATGGTATATTGCATCCTTTCACGAATTATTTTATGGTGGTATATCTGGATGATATCCTCATCTTTAACAAGAATTAGGTAGAACAATTGCAACATATTTAGAAGGTCCTTCACACTCTGTGACAACACAAGCTATATGATAACTTGGAAAAATGCTCCTTCGACATGAACCAGGTCCAATACTTAGGCTACATTGTTGATGAGAGTGGTGTGCATGTGGATCCAACCAAGATCCAACTCATTTGTGATTGACTAGCCCCGACCACACTAATAGAGATTTGAAGTTTCTTAGGACTTGCCAACTTATATCATAGGTTAATGTTGGGATTCTCCCATATTGCATGGGCCCTTAGAGAAGTGATCAAGGGTGGTTGTTATAACCCTAAATTGCACCACACATGCTTACCTGGTATCAGTCCAACTCATATCTCTTCCTTGCCAAAGCCATGCTGAATAAACTCTGGAAAACCCTCTTAAAACAAGTGGCACGCACCCTAACCCTCTACTGCACGCGTTGGAACGCTGGAAGGCCTACTACTGCATGCGTTGGAACGCTGGCTAGCCTACTACAGCCTGCGTTTACCTAACAAAGCACAAAAACAGGAAAGTTGCCGACGGGACAAAAAGCTTTGGGTCAGTTAACTGAAACTCCTAGCCATGCATGGCCGAGAGTTCGTCCAAAACCCTAGCTCCTTCTAGCCTATAAAAGAAGGGGTAGGGGTACTATTTGGAAGGAGGAAAATAATAGCAAAGAAACTCTTCCCAATTGCCGAATCCATTTGTCCCAACCCTTTAGCCTTTCCTCGAGCTTAAGGAGAATTCAAGAAAAGCAGTTGGAGGACAAAGAAGAGGAGGAGCCCGGGATCAGGATCAAGGAATGGTGGTTGATCTCTATTATTATTGTAAGGTGATTCATCTTGAGATTAATAAAAGAATACTTTTCCCGTCCCAATGCATGAGTTTTATATGTTTTATTCGATTTATGCTTAATCTCTAACCCTCTAGTAGAAAAATAGCATGCATGCGTAGTGTTTTGTCTTGATTGCAGGATTGTCTTTGGAAGTAGTGGCAGAAGCAAGCGGATAAAAGCGCAACGAAGGATCTACACCAAACATCAGTAAAAAGGTTAGTAGGTTCTTTCCATGTTTGCATGTGAAAAAGGGTTTTAGGTTTGGGGTGGTAGATTAAAAGGGATTTCTTAAGGGTCGTGATCTGCATGCAAGTTTAAGCCCTAGCTTGTTAGTCCGTAGGGTATTATTTCCCAACAACAGAATTGGCGACTCTGCTGGGGATAGATACTCTTAGGGTTTCCGGATTCAAGTTGAAGGTTTTTGGGTAGTCAAAGAATTAGATTTTTTGTTTCTTTTTTTGTCTTTTTTCTGTTAGGTCATAGCTAGCAGGGAACCTGGTTCTTAATACCAGTTTTTCCTTGATTGTTGCTTGACATTTATTATCGAGACACATAGAGGTACACACGACCTGTAGAAGGCCTGCATGCGTGTAACCCGCGCCCTAACCTTCTACAGCCCATGTTTGAATGCTTACTGTAGTGGTTTCAGTAGCGTGTAGGGATCAGAGAGCTTAAGAGGCCGTCTCCTCTTTCCTGTCAGAATTTTACTTTCTCAGGGGGATTTCTGGATCCTGTCTGGGTCTTGCTGGTTCACTGTCTTGTCTCAGTTTGCTTTATTGTGTTTGTTTTCTTTTCGCAATTATTTTTATTTTCTGTTAAGAAAAAGCATCCAAGCCTTTAAGAGACCCTGGTTGTCAATACCAGAGGCCTTTTTAGGTCTGGGTTGCCTGTGTTGTGTTTTTTCTTAGCATTTTGTACAGACCCGCGGCCTGTGCAAGTTCTGCCCACGGGTACCCGCACGCTGTTATAGCTCAACATGCGTTTGCACACGTGCTATTTGAGTGACAGTCACGGGCTTGACTGGTTGCTTTTCAGCCTGGGTGGGGTAGTCATCCCCTCATGTGGTGAGAAGTGTGCCTCTCAGGCGTTTGAGTCTAGGGCTGCACAATCAGTAGGTTAGGGCCTCTCATCTTTAGCCTGGTTTTTTCTTAGTTGATTGTTGATAGAAAAGATAAAAAGAAAAAGATTTTATTTTATGGTTTTTAGACAAGCGTAAGAGTCGGTGCTTTCTTGATTGCCATTGTGCGTCTTTGCTCTGGTTCTTTTTGATCTGCGCTTTAAGCCAGAATTTTATTTTGTTTTCTTGGTTTTATGCTTGTCGACATTTTCCCTTTGTTGCTTCATTTAGCACTGAAATAAAATAAAAAATTTCTCTTTTTTCATTTGCTTCTTTGTTTGAAGATTGTATCGCTGCATCAATAGCTAGGAAGAAGTTTTTTTTTTTCATAAGTTTTTGTAGTGCATTTAGAGCATAAGTAGCTCGCAGATTGAGAGAAATTCCTTTATGTTTGCTGCATGAAATCTTAGAAAAGTTGAAAAGAAAAAGAAGTCTTTCTTGTTGAAAAGTTGTTGGTTTTTGCATTTTTTGTAAAAGTTTTTGTTTCCAAGCATTTCTTGTTCATTTTGCTTTGAGTCTTTACACACCATCAATTTCACTTTCATACCTTGTGATGTAAAAAATCCCATAAAAGCAATGCTAATTAAAAACTATTAGACTTTTCATTTGTAGGGTTCACAAACTAGCTCAGGACTAGGGCCTTGGAATAGGTTGGAGAGTAAACTCTCCAAGGCCACTCCAACCAAACATTGGAGTCTGTGATAGGGAGTGTAGAAGTCCAGTTGCTTGAAAGTTATCCAGGACCTCCCTCTAACACAGGGGCTAAACATGAGGTCGCGTAAGGAAAGGTAGCAGAGATAACCCCTCCAAAGATGGACTGAGCGTAGTGGAGAACACATATCGAGGATTTGTTGAGGGATTCCGTCATTTGCATTTGCCACGGGGCTTTGTGGGTCTCGAATCCATTC
>JASDQU010101628.1:239383-257025 GCA_032191745.1 Picea mariana | reverse complement strand
TACTCGTACATCTTTCAATATATCTAAATTGATGCATTCTTACTAGTACATCTTTCAATATACATATTTTAATTATTAAAAAAATGGTGTAGTCTTACTGGTATATCTTTCAATATATCTAAATATACGTCTTTTATAGAGTTCAAATAAAAGTGGGGATCCAACATATTTGAAAGGTCAAATTGTTCAAAAATATCACAAACCTTGTTATTAAACTTGCAAGTATAAAGTCCTAAAAACTATCTTCGGAAAAAACACTCTTAAACCACATTTAAGATTAAAGAAGTTAAGGCCATGGATATGGGCTTGTAATTTGATTCACCTAGGCACACGAGATGGAGCCATTTAAGGAACAATGAAAGAGTTATGAGGAGCTTGTAGTTATAAAAGAAGGTCTTAAGGGATATATTGATAAAACTTGACACCTTGGCTAATACATTTTGAAAATCCTTCATTGATACATTCATTTACAATAACCTCGAGTGACGAATAATAAGTTCATATCGAGACCCTTGTTCTTAGTCTCACAATCTTAAAATGTTCTTTCCAAATTACAGATTGAGATTATCTCTAGCTCTATTCACTTCTTGGGTTTATGATGGGAACCATGCTTTCGATTTTTCAATGTCAAGGGACTCTTTAATTACATCACGATTACATTACCATGAAGTTCACTAATTCCTTGATATATTTCTTCAAATCCTTGCAAGTTCCTTCACCTCCTCGAGTTACCACTTCCTTTACCTCCTCGAGTTACCACTGATACACAACAAACACGACAAAAATAATAATAATGGGCTATATTCAGAGCATAGAGAATGCGTTTATGACTAAAACAAAGCAAATAATTCATTTCTAAATGCGGCATAGGATGAACATAACACTGGAAGCCCACAAGAGTGAAGGATGTGAATACAGATAAGAGGATCACCCTCTTTCCTTATTAACCCATATAACCATTTTGAGGCAAGGGGATAAGTAATTGGCCGTCCCATCCTACATTGAAGACAACTCTTCCCATTAATGTAGCTATAATGTCCCAACTAGAATCTCCAATTTAATTAATGCATAATGTAGATATAATGTGTGTCTATGACCAAATGATGTATATACAAATTGTATTTCTAAGTTTTAATAATAAAATGTGGTGCCAACTTATAGAGGTATATGGATAGAGATGGGCGCTGAATTAATACACAAGAGATGGGAGGGTCTAAGAGATTGTCTAGGAGGGGTCCAAGGGAGAATCACCCATGTCTATTAATTCCACCCACATTCCTAAATTTTATTATCATTACGTATTAAACTCTATTTTCTGATTGAGTGTCCCCAAATCCAATCATTGAATGCATGTAAGAGGGTGGGTTTGAGAAGTCACATCCCATAGTTAATGTGAGCATGGGGGTTGAGTACAATCAGCTTGAGGAAGCACGCGAGTCAAGAAAACAAGCCAAAGGGAGGAAATTCGTATGGGTAGCTACATCAATTTTAGAAATCCAATGTTTATGCATGAACAACAAGCAGAGAACATGAAAGAGAGCTGGAGAAACCATGGAGGGAGAATTCTAGAGCATGCTGGAGCGTTTTGGAGCTGAAGATTGAAGAGCTAGGTTTTTAGCCCTGAAGAGTGAAATCCTATGTGAGTTGCACTGTAACAACCAAGTGTTTGCTGATGTTTTTCTTGGTAGTTTTCCTAGCAGGGAATAACCTTGAGTTCTCATGATCTAGAATTGGATCCCGAAGCCAGATAGGGCTCAGAAAGGCCTAAAAATCAAACTGCTCATAATCTCTTCAAATTAGATGTGTGCATAGGCCTCATGGATACGAACCCAACGCAACTTGAATGGGCTCAAACGAACGTCATATGCTCCAGATATGGTGATCTGTTCGTTTTGCCAAACATGCAAAAACTGTTGACTGTACAGTCCGTACAGTGCCTCGTGGCAACTGACTGTACAGGTCGTACAACCATACAACTAATGTGGAAAGGCATAGTTGGCGCTGATGTGGTAACATCTGGAGGTGACATGTGGCAGGCTGACTGGGCGTACGGGCGGATGATGTGTCAGGCATGTACAAGTGGACCAATCCGAGAGTGACATGTGTCACCACTGCAAGGGTGACATGTGGCAAGCCCGTATGGCGTATGTACAACATGTTACAACCAATGAATTGGTACTGGTTGCTAACATGGTCACTTGGCATTTATTGGTGACACATGGCATATTTAGATGAATGGGAAGGTGCCATGTGTCCCAGACATGGGCTTCCACGTGGCACCCTTGTATTGGTTATGTGGTTGGAAAAATGTTGGACTTAACATGTTTTGAACCCGTGACCTCCGAGCAAGGGGGGAACGTTTTGGCATAGGCTAGGCTACCAACCCGCCTACATGGAAGTTCTTAACCACTATTAGCGCCACCGCTACTTAAGCTCTCTGCTATGTGGAGTTAGCGGAGGTTAGGGCCGGGGCTAAGCCCCATCCCCCAGTCGCAATTTTTGGCATATGCTTGTTGTAAACATACCCCAGTCCTTGTAAAGTTTGGCGCAGAGGTGGATAAGGGATAACCCATGGTTCTCGGTGTTTGTGCATATGACCCAGACTCCATAGTTAGTGCCTAGCACGGATGGGATAAGTGTTATCCCCCCGTGATCACATGTGTCCCGATTCCATGGTTTGGGCACTGGAGTTTGTGTGTTGGTGCGAGAAGTAAGGGCTATCCCCGGTCGGTTTGGCTAGCCCACCAACCAGGGGCTAAACCATAAACATTTATATCGGGGGCCTAACTAAGCGCGAAGGACAGGGGCACATGGTCTTCGAAGCGCCTAGGATCCAAAAATGCAGGGGGCCAATGTGCCAGGGATAAGCTCGAGGACACATGGCCACCATCGATACGACTAGGAGCCATTCTAAAGGGGCTACGCCCAATGTATATGCATAAGTGGGTTTTAAACTATACATTAGTGATTTTATTGTTTTATTCAATAGATTTGATGGATTTTATCCATTTTTGAGGGATCTTGGGCCCTTTTTGAGCTCGGATATTGGGGGGAAGTTGGGAGATGGTTACCAACTTCAGATCTATATAAAATAGAGGCTCTTGAAGCCATGGGAAGAGGTTCAAAACATGTTTATGCTACCGAATTGTTGAGCCAAAGCCATTGTTATGCAGGGAAGCTATTGAGGAGCGCACCTTTGCGGGCCATTTCTGGGAGCTTCGTTCATCCGATTTGGGTGCTGTTTATTTTGATGGGTTCATGAGATTTGGTAGAATACAACCAGCTCATTGTTGTAAACCATTGGCACTTTCATGATGTACTTGAAAAGATTCGAACAAAAATAAGAAAGCTCACTGAGACAAGGCCCAGAGACGTACGCGAGATTGCCGAACTCTGTTATCACATTGGTGTTTATGGTTTGCTATCTTAATGCTTAGTTTTTGATCTGTACATTGCTTATATGGCTGTCATATTTCTTCTATAATTCTTCCTCTTTCATTTAGTTTCCTAAATGGTAATTTAACACATGCATAGTAACTCAACCATTGTCATTTAAAAGATCTTTTCAGATCAAGTGGTATCAGAGTTAGTCGACGTTTGGAATTTGAGTTTGCATGTTTACCAGGGAAGAGCTCATCTTAGTTGAGAAAATGGCATCTACAAGAGGACTTTCGCAAGATGAGAAGGATATGCGAAAAAATCTCCTTGCCATGTCCGAGATGGTGAAAGTGTTGTATGAAGACTACTTGGAGCGAAAGAGATTGGTTCAAGAGAAAGCTTCAAAGAACACCAAAGGAAAAGAAAGATTGAAGGACGTGATTTCTACATGTGTTTCAGAAAACATCTCTGAGGTATGCAGTGAAGGTCATTCATCAAATTCTCCTTGTTCCCATCAAGATGGTTTTGGTGCATTTGAAAAACATACAAGAGGTATAGGTTTGAGATTGCTAACCAAGATGGGTTATGAAGGAAAGGGCCTTGGAATTGAGGTCCAAGGTATCGTTAATACCATTAAGGTTGTGGAAAGGCCTCGATATTTAGGATTCGGATATGGAGAAGTGGAGATTGGAGCATCCTCCAAGATGGGTTCCAAAACTACATAAGCAAGTGATGCTTCACATGGCCAGCTCAAGTCGTTGCAGGAACACTTCACGAAAGGTGATGGTGTATCACTCCTTGATTGTGGTAGTGAATGCAAGTCATATCCAAAGCAAAGTGAAGATCAACATGGAAGGTATAATGGTCATGTTTTTACCAATTCTCTTTTTGATTATAAAAAACATAAACATAGTCATGTAATCCAAAACTTGTGGAATATGTACCCATGTACTTTTTTTCATTCACCCAAGCATTGTGTTGCCAAGTGTTGGAAGAGACAATCTATGTACATAAATTTTATGTTGACCAGGAAGGAAACACGACATAAATACTCAACTCCACAACAAAAGAAAGAGAAGGGTAAACAAGTCTGGATGCCAAAAACTCACTGCACTTATTGCAACAGGGGTGGACATCTAAAGGCTAATTGCTGGAAGCTTAATCTAGAGCTTCATCCAAAGAAGGACAAAAGGATTGTGCATGTAATCATGAAGGAAGAAGGATTACCAGTGAAGCAAGAGGAACACCATGAAGGAAAGAAACCAACCACTTGGTTTTTCCAGAAGTGGATGTCACAACTTCATTGTATTTTGCTTCCATTAATGTAATCACACATGTTGAAATGATGACCTGCTATAACATCATTTTGTACAACATAGTGTTTGTTTTTCTCTTTATGAGTATGCAATCTGTAAGGTTCATTTTGTAACCTTTTGGAGGACCAAAAGGTCCTTAGTGGGGAGGTGTGATCCATAATTGGATCCAGAAGCCAGATAGGGCTCAGAAAGGCCTAAAACTAAAAGTTCTTAGAATCTCTTTATATCAGACGTGTGCGTAGGCCTCGTTGATATGAACCTAATGCAACTCTAACAGGCTCAACCAAATGTCGTATGCTCCAGATATGACGATCTGTTCGTTTTTCCAAACAAGCAAAAAATGATGACTGTACAATCTGTATAGTGCCACGTGGCAGATGACTGTACAGGACGCACGACCGTACAACTGACGTGGCAAGGCACAATTGGCACTGATGTGGCAACATCTGGAGGTGACATGTGGCAGACTGACTGGGCGTACAAACAAATGATGTGTCGGGCAGGTACAAGTGGACTAATTCAGGAGTGACACGTGTCACCATTGCAAGGGTGACACATGGCATGCCCGTACAACATACGTATGACATGTGTCAGACTGTGACTTGGAAGTGGTTGCTGACGTGGTCACTTGGAATTTATTGGTTGATTGACACGTGGCATATTCAGATGAATCGGAAGGTGCCACATGGCCTAGACATGGGGCTACCACGTGGCACCCTTGTATTGGTTATGTGGTTGGAAAAATGTTGGACTTAACGCGTTTTGAACCTGTGACCTCCAAGCAAGGGGGGGAACGTTTTGGCGTAGGCCGAGCTACCAACCCGCCTACATGGCATTTCTTAACCACTATTGGCGCCACCGCTACTTAAGCTCTCTACTATGTGGAGTTGGCGGAGGTTAGGGTTGGGGCTAGGCCCCAGCCCCGGTTGCAATTTTTGGCATATGCCTATTGTAAACAACCCCCAGTCCTTATAAAGTTCAGTGCGAAGGTGGATAAGGGATAGCCCCCGGTTCTCAGCATTTGTGCATATGACCTAGACTCCATAGTTAGTGCCTGACGCAGATGGGATAAGTGTTAGCTCCCCCCCCCCCTTGATCGCATGTGTCCCGGTTCAATGGTTTGGGCGCTAGAGTTTGTGTGTTGGCACGGGAAGTAAGGGTTAGGCCCGGTAGGTTGGGCTAGCCCACCGACCATGGGCTAAACCATAAACATTTATATTGAGGGCCTAACTAAGCACGGAGGATAGGGGCACATGGTGTTCGATGCGTCCAGGAGTCGAAAATGCAGGGGGCCAACGTGCTAGGGATACGCCCGAGGGCACATGGCCACCATCCATATGACCAAGAGCCGTTATAAAGGGGTTGTTCCCAATGTATATGAAAAAGTGGGTTTTAAAATATACAATAGTGATTTTATTGTTTTATTCAACGGATTTGATGGATTTTATCCATTTTTGAGGGATCTTGGGCCCTTTGTGAAGCTAGATCTTGGGGGGAAGTTGGGAGATGGTTACCAAATTCAGATCTATATAAACCAGAGGCTCTTGAATCCATGGGAAGAGGTTCAAAATAGGTTTATTCTGCCGAATTGTTGAGCCAAGGCCATTGTTATGCAGGGAAGCTATTGAGGAGCGCACCTTTGCGGGCCATTTCTGGGAGCTTCGTTCATCCGATTTGGGTGCCGTTTCTTTTGATGGGTTCATGAGATCTGGTAGAACACGAACATATCATTGTTGTAATCCATTGGAACTTTCATGATGTACTTGAAAATCTCCGAACATAAATAAGAAAGCCCACTCAGACAAGGCCCGGAGATGTAGGCGAGATTGCCGAACTCTGTTATCACATTGGTGTTTATGGTTTGTTGCCTTCATGCGTAGTTTCCAATCTGTACATTGCTTATATGGCTGTCATATTTATTCTATATTTCTTCCTCTTTCATTTAGCTTCCTAAATGGTAAGTTAACACATGCATAATAACTCAACCATTGTCGTTTAAAAGATCTTTTTAGATCATCTCAATAGAGAGATTTCTGGTCATCTGTGCTAGAGAGACCTTGATAGACAAATGAGATGCTCGAGGGACTGATATTAGTGAAGGGGTACATTCCTTGGGTTGGGCAGGTTGAGAGGAAGAGAGCTGGTGGAAAAATTGGGATAATTGTAGGAGAATACCAGTGGGTTATGGGTTTTCTAAGCTATGAGTGGACAATGAGAGACCACCCTCTTTTGTGGATTGCTAGCCCCAACTCAAGGGTGAATTACTATTGATATTTGGAACAACAAGTCTATGGTTGGGTGGAATGTTTGTTCCAAGCAGCTGGTTGCACAACTATTTTAAAAAGATAAGTATTTTAACTATTTTTTGTTTTGCATTATGAGTTTTAATTATTGTGCATGAAATCTGTGTATGAGGTCGATTTATATGCTGCTATAATGAGTTTTAGCTACATTCATGTGTGTTTTTATGGCATGTTGTAGATGCATCTAATTAATAGTAATAGACAATAGTTAAATCTATGTGTATTTCGTAGCTGATAAGCTACATGAAACTAGTTAGCAATTTTTTTTTAATTTTTTTGAGTATTCTGCACTTAATGGACCTCAACTGGGCTGGGGAACGTTATAGTAGAAAAATAAATTAGACCCATGAGTAGCTTCTTTAAACTCTAAATTGTCATGAATTAATGACCATATCTGAGATATCACCAAAGAGAGATACCAATGAGTTTCTTTGGGAAGTTTAACTGAGAATGATGCATTATGTTCTATAAAAAATATCCGGAGCTCAAAACAAGGAGTAAAGGAGCAAATATGCTTGTCTGCTGAGGGTGATGTGCAAATCTCTTGCTCGAGAAAAGGTAATTTATTGCTCACCCCTTAGGGTGAGGAGAGCAAGGAATGTTTATGAGAAGAAGAAATGCAAAAACAACAAAAGGATTATATTTTCTCTGGTTTCAATTTAAAATAGTTTCTATCTATTTCCATTGTTCAACTCCTCTTCCGGGTCTTTTTCGGATACGTATGGAGTATAAACATTCTGGCATGAGGAAAATATGAAAAAAAAGAGAGGAGATAACTTTCTCCATCTATACTGAATGGGGGGGATTGGGGTGTATATATGTATGGAGGTTTAGGAATAAACCCATTTACAATATTTTATTATGTTTGAGGCCATCTAATAGGGATAGCATATTACTTCTCCAATTCTCCTTGCTAAATCCATAAATTCTTTGATTTCTCACTCAATCCTTCAGGAACCTAAGTTTTACATGGTAACTTATTCCTAATTTAAATATGTTTCACTTGGTAATGAATTACTTCCTAAAATACTTGTTGGAGCACTCCCATATGTTGTATAATTATTGCTACCCTCAAAGAGAAGGGGGCCTTTCCTTGGCTTAAAGCTCAAAAGATCATTGTTGAATCACTAATTAAGTTCAGTTAAGGTCACCTTATTACTCATTTAAGTGATCATTAACCTTTCTCTTTATACACAACGATTCGCTAACCCTATTCCCTATTCAATGGAAATTATAACTAGTTAATGTTTCTTAATGTGCAATGAAAGTTCCTTGTAGTGTGGGATTTGAAATAATGTTTATAAACATTACACGTAAACAAGAGGGTTGCATTCTTTAACTCGAGAGCTGACAATGCCTTTTATCCCCATAATTCTATTGTGTTCCTCGTGCAACCTATCATTTTTAATGGGGGAGAACTTCCCATCTCAAGTCCTAATTATAACACCTAACATGTGCTTATATAAATTAAAAATACTTAAATTAAATTTACTTGAAAAACTAATTTAAATTAAATTATAATAAAAATTAAAAAAATTTAAATTAAGAAAATTGAATATAGGTTATTAACATACGATTTTATAATAAAAATAAAAAAAATCTAAATTAAGAAAATGAAATATAAGTTATTAACATACAATTTCATTGAAAACTTTTCCTAAATGTTTAAAGAAATTAAATTTGAAATATGAAGAAATCAAAAATATGATATGACATATGAAATAATTTAAATTAATTACAAATATAAAAAATTGAAATTCTACTTTTCATTACAAAATAATATAATAAATTATAGCTTAAATATATCTATTTTGTACAAAAATACATTTTTAAATTATTACAATTCAAAATCTTGAACTTATACTATTTTATTTTTATTGAAACTAAACCAAAACTATTAAATCAATTATTATAAACGGTTATTAATTAATTGAAAAATAATCCAAATAAAAACTATCAAATAAATTATATAATATGTTTAAATTAAAAAAATTAATTAAAAATATTTTAAAATCCAATTTAAAATTTAATGGAATATCATCTTAAAAATTAAATTGAAAAATAAAATAAAATTGACACATTAATTTTATTAAAGGCACAAACTACAAGTACCTAATTACCTATGATAACTTTAAAATTAAAGGCACAAACTACAATTACCTATGATAACTTTAAGTTCTTGCACTTGTTTTGATTTTAACTTTTATATTTGAGAAAATGAAACTACTTGTAAAGACCAAAAACCAATCCCAAGCCATAAACCGATTAAGAAGAAAAAACAAGAAAATCGTGAAATGCACCATTCAAACCTCGTCCTTCACTCCTGCAAAATAGTTGATAACTTTTGTCAGATCTTCATAGAAGAAAAAAATAGTTTTCATTAAAAACAAAATGGGTTGATTGACTTAATTTTCCTTTGTCTCGAAAGGGAAAAAAATGTTTTGAGGTTTAATAAGATATATTATATTGATTAATTGTGTAGAGAAATGAGATATTATGTAATGTAAGGATTTAATAGTTAATTTGTTTATTTTATTTTATTTCTTAAATTAGATAAATATTTTAAATACGATAATAAATTTATTATAATTTAAATTATATATATATATATATATATATATATAATATGTTTTTAATATTTTTTTTAGTTATAATTTAAATTAGATTATAAAAAATTGATTAGAATTTTGAATAAATGAAAACTATAATTTTATTTAAAAATTTTAAAAATAATTTACTACAAAATTAAATGGCCCCATGAATGTAATGTTTTTTTTTTTTTGGAAATATTTGTAAACTTTATTCATAAAAGAAGGAAAAGTGCATATTGTACATTCTTTTTGCATTTCAAAAGTTTTTCTTTAAAGTGATCTTACATCATAAACCTAAAAAAAAAGGTTGTAAGTCTATACA
Source organism: Picea mariana (assembly GCA_032191745.1). Lineage (NCBI taxonomy): Eukaryota > Viridiplantae > Streptophyta > Pinopsida > Pinales > Pinaceae > Picea > Picea mariana. The sequence goes on along the minus strand of JASDQU010101628.1, from coordinate 247,115 downwards.
TACTATAATTTTTTTTATAGGGTTGTCATAGAGGATGCAAAATACAACCATACATATTCCTTTAAAAAAATCACATGAAAGCCAATAGTCAATTGAAATAGTCTTCATAATGTCATGGATTCACCCTTATCTCTTACAATTTGATCGTAGCAGGATCTAAGTGCATATGGTGAAATTCATGAAATAACAAAAAGAAACTCGGTTTCTTAGAATAGAGAAAAGAGGGAACATTAAGAAATTTTTCCATCTTTTGTTGCCATCAAATGCCAAACACTTGTACCTAGTTGTATGCCTTCTTTGGAAAGAGAAACTACTCTCCAATTTCTCTCTCTACACACATGGGTATATGAAGTTGAGTTAAATACATATTTGAAACTCATAATTTCCTCATATATGGTTCTCAAAACAAGATTCTCCATATTAAAGGTTCCCTTCATGTAGTTGATCACCACCATGGAATCACCAAAAACTTGAAGTTTAGTAACTCCTTTTTCAATAAAAAGAATTAGCAGTGATTTCAAAACAAGTAATTCAACATAAGTATTATATCTATTTCCCAATCCCACCTTGAACTTGAAAAGGTGAGAATCATTTATGAAAAACATCCCTCATGCATCACATATAGCCATGTCCCCCTAGCTTGCTCCATGAAAATAACACCAAGCCCCACTTTTGTCTATTTATGATTGACTAATTTGTCTTTGAGGCTTATTCTTAGGAAGTTTTAAGAAACTATAAAAAATGGAGTTACTTTGGGCTACACATTGGAATGGTGAGATGGACCTACTCTCAAATATGTTTGCATTATGATCTAGCTAGACTCCTTCCAACTTTGGTTTATTCTGTCAAGTTTTGAAACAATCAACAATTATCTCTTCATTCCATCCTTGTTTTATCCATGCCATAGAACCCAATTCCTTCCAGACCTTACTAGTGAAAGCACAAAAGATGAGCAAGTGGCTTGTAGTTTCTTCCTTTTCTTTACATAAGGGACATTTTCTTATCCCTTGCCTATTTCTACTCTATATAAATTTCCATGCAAGATATTTTTTTGTAGTTTCTTCCTTTTCTTTACATAAGGGACATTTTCTTATCCCTTACCTATTTCTACTCTATATAAATTTCCATGCAAGAGATTTTTTTAGGATGGCTAGCCACATGAATGCTTCTATATTTTAGAGGAGATTTTCTTTTCTAGAGTGGCTTCCTCCACTATTGCATGTCATCAATGCTTTCATTTTCACATAAGGCCTTGCATCTTACCTGGAGGGTGTAAATTTGTAGGGAAATACTCTTATACCATATAAAATCATCTTCTAATTCATTAAATCTCACATGAATTGATTTTAGGATGGGAATATAGGCCTCTTAGAGTTCAATGCCTTCCATTATATTGTTATCTAGAAGTGTTGTTGACTTCCATTCTTGATGCCATATGTGGTTAAATTTGGTGATGTATCCCATGCTACAATAAATATACCCTTTTCATGAAGCATATTGATCAAATTTTCAAGAAGTTTTTAACCTTCCCAACTTCCTACCCATGGGTCAACACCTATGCACACTCTTTCCCCATCTCTCACCTTCCAACACAATAGTTTTACATATGCTTGACACACTATGGATACTTGTAGAAGGCATCTTAATCTAGTCCTCAATTGAATTAGGCTCAATACATTTATGAGTGACAACTTGGATCCACAACCCTTTACTTGAGGTCAATGTCCAAACACTTCTGTACCAAAGACTTCCTAAACAGGTGAATATTCTTGTTTCCCCATCCACCTGAGTATTTTGGTTTAGAAACTTTTTTCCACTTAACCAAGGGGATATCCTCTTTCTCATATTTACAAGACCATAAGAACCAACAAATAGTATTCCTCATATTTTCTAAGACCCCTTTTGAAAAAAAGGCCTGAGAGAGCCAATGGACTATGATATCCTTTAGTACCAAGGTAAGTTTGCCTCCCATAAACAACCATCCATTACACCATAAATTTACTTGCTTATCAATATTATCTATTAACCATCCCTATTCATTTACTCCATAGTCATTAGGTTTAATATGGAACCCTGGAAACTTGAAACCTTCTTGTAGTTCAATTTGTTAGTAAGGAATTAACAACTAAAGAAAATGCAAATTTTTGTCTTCATTTACTCCATTTTATGAGATAGAGGATTTGTGTAGGTTAAACATCATCCATGTAGTAGTATAATATAATTATAGGATCTATTTTAATGTTTACAACATCCATTCTAGACCCATCGTAGGCTAAGAGAACATCATCAACAAAAAAACAAATGAGATAAAGGAAGATTTATTCCTAGCTTTATACCTTCAAAATTTACAAACTTTTTTGCCTCCAACAATGCACTATTGTAGTTCTTATGTTACTATCATAAACAATAATGGGGATAAAAGACACCCTTGTTGAAGGCCCTTGACTGGCCTAAAAAAATAATGGACAACATTTAACTCATTACCTAATTGACAAAGTGAACATAAAACCCCAAATGAATAAGAAATAACCTCAAATACAACCAACTCACCCAATTGTAGGCCTCATATAAGACCAAATTCATAACCATGGTAGATAACTCTTTGGTCCTCATAGAATGTAAGCCCCCTTAAGAAACCCCTATTTCCTCATGTGTAATTGCCTCCCTTGAAGAAAACCTACTCTTTGCAATTGACTCAAATAATAACTTCTTCATCCTCATTGCTATAATCTTGGCCATGATATTGTATATACATTTTCACAAAGAAATGGATATGTACTCAAGTCTGAATTGCATTTTTTTGGAGTATTAATAGCTATAAAGGTAGTGTTGAAAGTTGGTAACATCTTCTCAGAGCTCCTTGATTCCTTGGTCTTGTGTTTTCAGTTTGTCAGCTGCTCCAAAGCCCCTACTGCCAAAGAAGGATGGTATCGTAGGATTGGTAGTTTTGGGAAGGGTTGAGAAGCAGAAATTAGTGATTGGATATTAGTGATTGGATTACAAGGGTGATGTTTCGGGGGACGAGAGAGAAGGCTCAGGTGCGATCGCTAGCAGCAGTAGCTCCGAGGACCAAGCATATCGCCATCTTTTCCCCAATTCCATTAGTTTTCCATCCCTAAGATCAGCAGCTTTCTCATTCCCAATCATTCCAATCATTACCCTTAACAAATCATCTTCTATTATTTCATAGCAACCCATAAAAATTTAATTATCCATCCATTTGGACCAAGACATTTGTCCTTCTAGAAATTGTGCATCACTACTTGCATCTCTTCTTTTGAGCCCGCCTCTAATAATCTCACATCCATTCTTCCTCCCCAACAAAACTTGGGAAGTAGAAGTCATATTCACTACCTCTACTATGGTATCCCTCTCACCCCCCATATATATTCCTCCAAATTAGAACTTGAAAAATTGAATGTTGTAGACCCATCTTCTCTCTTAACTTCCTAGATAGTATTTATGTTTTCCTTATGATTGGTATATTGATGAAAAAACTTAGTATCCTTATCACCCTTTGAAGGCCACAATGCTCTATTTATAAGCTTCCAAGTATTCTACTTCTTAGCAAGCAATCTCCCTTTCTTTTGTTGAAATCCCTAAGTTGGTCCTCAAAGGATTCATTAGGAAAACCAAAAATCCCACTGCAAACTAATTCCTTAAGTTTGTTCTCAATAACAACTAACTCTTGATCACCCTTCACCCTTTTATGATAATCCTAGTCTGTAATGGCTTTGTAAATGGCCGTCCAATTTGCTTCAAATTGGATGCTTGTTGATTCTATGAGAGAATAATCATAATGGACCCAATTTTCCTTAACTAAATTAACAAAATGCTTTCATCTAGCCACGTTGGATTAAAATTAAAAGGGTTGGGGGGTTTATTTCCCTCCTTGGAAAATTCCACAAAAAATGGTAGGTGATCAAAGTCTCGCCCCTCCACCCACACATTCCAACCCATTGACTTATCCTCAATTAATCCCCAACTAAAGAATTCAAAATTAAAGACCTATATAATCTCTTTTCTATTTTGACAACCCCCACCCTTATGTTCTTCCAAGTTGGAGTAAGTTTAACAAGTTCAATATCGACCCTACATATTCAAATTTTTTGATAAATAAATAAGATAAAGATCTGTGTGAGTTGCACTTCCCCAAATCTTAGCTCTACTCAATGTGAAGTCTAGATCCCTTCCTAAGATTTTTCTCCCCTGCCTCAACATATCTCGGGCAAATATCCTTTCCCATTTTGCCACTCTATCTTCATATATATTTATTATTGTGAACACTTCTCCCATAAATATATATCTTCATAAATAAAATCTCAATCCCTTAATAGCTTGCATGTATCACCTAAAATATTTAACCCCTCACCCATGTTTCTTGGACCAAGATTGCATCAAGCATGCCAAGTTTCACAATCCTTTTAAGGGATTGTTTTTCAGTAGGGATTCCCAACCCTTGGGCATTGAGAGACATGCAAATCAAGGCAAAACCTCCTTTGGGGTTTGACATTCTTTAAGTGCCCTCCTAAGAGTTTTTTTTCTCCCAATTTAAATCATTTTTTTTGCTCTAGATTGAGCTATAGATAATTGAGATTTCTCCCCCTCCCTAGCTTGAATCCTCTTTCATCCATTCCATATTTATGCCTCCTTAAATCCTAGAAATTACTAGAAGCAAGTCATCTTATCTAAACCTCACATGATACCTTGTATGCCCTCCAAAAATATTATGTCTCTCAAAGATAGATTAATTGATTTCCTCTAATTCTTACTTTTTTTCCTTGTTACCCTAAACATGAGCTATAATATACCCCTCCTAACTCCTCTATACTAAGGACTTATGACTCCCCAAAACTCTAGATCCCTCTTGTTCCCAAAAATTAGTCCATTTTTATACATCCCAAATTTGTTCCCAAAAGTTAATCCATTTTCATACATCCCCAAGTGTAGCTAGTTCTACATATCATAATTTCAAGAATCCTCAATACTTAAAATCAAATAAAATAATCAATATTGAACTTACCATTTCATTTGCAATAGACCTGGAATGCAACATCCTCTTTTACCTACATGCTTTAAAAGAGGCCAGAGGACTACGATTTAAGCTTAGATTTCATTCCCATCGGTTTCCAAAGAACCTTTTTGAGAATCTGCCTTCCCCATTGAAACCTTAGAGTCCAACCATGAATGTAATGTAACCATGATCAAATGACATCATGATACGTTCTTCCTCACGCCACGTGTCAGCTATTATGAAGAATTAACGGATACAGACCGATCGAGTACGTGAAAAATCATTATTCAGAGTTCGATTCGAGTTACCTTTCTTGCCAATGAATGTTCAACGCTCTCTTATAAAACAAAGATTGGCATTTGTTTCCAACCATAGTTGCAGTTGTTGTTTCTGTCGATCCTCCAGCTCCTCTTATTCGATACCTACTGGTCGACATAAGTTCTCTCTGAGGTAATAAAAAACCAGCTTGGATTTAATAGATTCATGGAGCTTCTCAAATTAATGTTTATATTTAACGAATCTTTTTCTTTTTGTCTATTCGCAGCCGGGGCGGCCATTGATATTTCCCCAGTTTCTCAGCGGGGAGTTCAAACTAATCTGGGGAGCTAATTCTACCAGGGCAATGGCTGAACCCCTGAAGAAAGCAACAATTGCAACTTCGAATACCAAGCTAGGCGAGTCGAGGGAATCCGAGGTCGAAACTCATCTGGTTAGGGAGGAGTGCAGTGCATTAAGGGATGAAGTGCACCCCGACATCCCTCTTGTTGTAACGTTGAAGAGCCAGCTAAACGAGTCAAGGGGATTCGAGGTCGAAACTCGTCTGGTTATGGAGGAATGCAGTGCATTAAGGGATAAAGTGCAACCCAACATCCCTCTTGTTGTCGATCTGGATACCAACATTTTGGAATTGCTGGTGAGCTTCCTCCAGTTGAGGAAGAGTATAAGAGAGGAATTTCCAGGCGATGATACAACGAACACACCGGCCTGGCGCCCCAAGAAAAAACGCATTCAAAAGATGGAAGACGACTGGGTAAACACCAAGTTCCATGGAAAGTACACTCCAAAAATGGCCGAGCTTATGATGGTATGTATGAATTTCTTAGCAGAATAAAATGTTTTATTTAAAAATTTTAATTGATCATATGTATGAAGTTGAAGTTGTTTTAGATCACTGTGTATGGAATTTTTGAAACTAAAAACTCTATATACAGTTTAAATCCAGAAATCTAAAATAATATGACTATTACAGTATACAGTTTAAATCCAGAAATCTAAAATAATATGACTATTACAGTTTACATACAGAAATCTAAATAAAATAACATTATGAGGAAAATGAATATGACTATTACAATTTACATACATAAATCTAAATAAAATAACAAAATGAGGATGAGGAAAATAAAGAATTGTAAAAACTTATATACTAAAAAAAACGTTTATAGCATTGCCAATATAAAAAGCTAGATCGACTGCTGGATCAATGGTTGAATCTGCTACTTAATCTGCTGCTGCTCTCTCTGCGACTAATGCTGCTCTTCCCCGCCCAAAAAAAACTTATGATATGAATTCATATACTTAAAAAAAATCCTATGATATAAATTCATATGATATGAATCTTTTAATAAATTTTTTATTGTAAAAATCTATTTAATAATTTTTTTTTATGATATGAATTTATATTTATCTTTTGATATGAATTCATATAATATGAAATGAATTCATGGTTAAGAACATGTATTTCTTTCTAAAAAGTTACAAGTTTAAATTCAGAGGGGGTAAGATATGTATATCTCATTAGATTTTATTAGTGAAATCACTAGAAATTTCATACACCAATTTAATGTCTGATTTAACGGTGACCTTAAAAAAAGATAATTATTATTATTGTAAAATCTCATTTCAACTTCATATAATCTAATTTTGTCTCTTCATAAAATCTAGTAGTTTGAGTTTTCTGGAAATAAAACAGTGTATGATCTTGGAGTTTGAGTTTACTGGAAATACACAGTTTGCCTTTTCTGGAAATATGTGAATTTTCTGGAAATATAACAGTGTAAGATTACTTTCTTGGAGAGAAGTCTGTACACTCCATTTAAATGTTGGATGTTTCTTAATCCTACACACAGTATATCTCTTAAAAAAACTCAAATTACATTACAAAACAGTGAAAATCTACATTCTCAAATTCATAAAATCTCATTTTCTCATTACAATTTTTCTTTAGAATTTCATTTTCTCATTGCAATTAAACAGTGAAAATCTACATTCTCAAATTCAGAAAATCTCATTTTCTCATTACATTTTTTCTTTCTCGTACTTTCTTTTGACGAAGGCTCGAGTGCTTAAGAGTTAATATCAGTTGTACCAAAGCTCATCCCTTTCATTTTTGGGTTTGTTGTGATGATCAGGCTGCACACCATTTGGATTGTAAATCGCTTCAAGAGGTTTTGTCAGAGTGGATAGTTGAGAAAATGGTAGACGTGTATCCGAAAGAAATCAACACCTTCTTTGGAATTAAGTGCGATCTTTCACGAGAGTCCTTGCGGAAGCATAGAGCTGATTACGAATGGGCTTACCAGAACGTTGCCAACTCTTTGAAGCAGAAGCAGAGGAGAGAAACCGCGGATCATAATAAGAATAATAATGGAGACGGTGTCATGCACGCTCAAGAAACAGCAGCACCTGTCTTATGAGAAAACATTCTTTTCCAGATTA
>JASDQU010101628.1:206892-220207 GCA_032191745.1 Picea mariana | reverse complement strand
TGGGTTGATGCATTACATGCATTCTTAGCATGTATTCAAGTATTTGGTTCACTCTTTCTATCTGTTTGTCGGTTTGAGGGTGATAGGCAGTGCTAAACAACAATTTGGTCTCTAAACCCGACATCATTGATTTCCAAAAGTTGGAAGTGAACTTCGTGTCTCTGTTAGACACGATCTCTTTTGGCATGCCATGCAGTCTGAATATCTCCTTCATGAATACCTGGGCAATATCTATTGCCTTGCAAGTCGATTTGACGAGGATGAAATGAGCAAACTTACTCAATTTATCCACTACTACCATGATGACGTCATTCTATTTGGTCGAGGTTGGTAATCCGATGATGAAGTCCATGGAGATGGTTTCCCATTTCCATTCTGGGATTGGTAGAGGTTGTAATAATCCCGCTGGATGTCGGTGTTCTGCTTTTACTTATTGGCATTCTATGCATTTGGCTAGGTACTCGGCCATGTCTTTCTTCAACCCAGGCCAACAGAATTGTTTCCTGGTGGCCGTGATCATCTTCTGGTATCCTGGATGACCAGCATAGGGTCTGTTATGTAGTTCATTCAGTATGAACCTCTTCAAATCGTCACAGTCTGGAATGTACAATCTGCTTCGGTAAGTGAGCAGACCTTCTTCCATCATTTGGTAGTCTCCATACTTTATCCCTGTGGGTTCTTGCTGCAGGTACGAGGTCACGTTCTAGAAGAATGGATTTGTTCCTTGTGCATTTCTAACTCTTTCTTTGACATCCTACTCGTGGGTACTCACCACGGCCAGGTGAATTGTTTTCATACTTCGACTAAGGGCATCGGCCACTCGATTTTCTTTTCCTTTAATATGTTTGATTTCAAAATCAAACTCGCTAAGGAGGGCCATCCACCTAGCTTGTCTGGCATTGAGCTTTGGTTGGTCAAATAGATATCGCAATCCACAGTGGTCTGTCATAAGTACAAAATTTCTTCCCAGAAGGTAATGCCTCCACATTTTCAAGGCGTGCACTATGGCAGCCAGCTCTAGATCATGGATCACATAGTTGACTTCATGCTCATTCAATTTTCAGGATTCATAGCAGACCACACTTCCTCCCTGCATAAGGACTCCTCCGAGCCCTTCCTTACAGGCATCTGTGCACACGAGGAAGTCAGCTTCGGGATCGACGATCTTCAACACGGATGCATGGGTCAGTAGACGTTTCAGGGTTTGAAATATTTCTTCACATTTCTGTGTCCACAGGAATTTTTTCCCCTTCTTCTGGAGGGCAGTGATTGGACAATCAATCTTGGAGAATCCTTTTATAAATCTCCTATAGTATCCTGCTAATCCCATAGAGGATCTGATATCCAAAACATCCTTTGGGGTAGGCCATTCCATGATAGACCTGATTTTATCAGGGTCTACTGCTACTCCTTCTTCGGATAGAACAGGGCCTAAGTAATGTATTTGCTTCTGGAAGAATTCACATTTGATGAATTTGGCATAGAGATGATGTTCTCTTAGTACTTGCAACACAAGCCTAATATGCTCTTCATGCTCTTCTCTATTCTTGGAGTAAATTAATATATCGTCAATAAAAGCCAACACACATTTGTCTAGGAATTTGCTGAGTACATTATTCATCAAGCACATAAAAGTGGTAGGGGAATTGGTTAACCCAAATGGCACTACCACGAACTCATAGTGACCATACCGTGCTCGGAAGGCAGTTTTATGGATGTCTTCACCCTTAATTTGGACTTGATGGTATCCCGACCTCAAGTCAATCTTTGAGAAAATAGACGCACCCCCCAATTGATCGAAAAGGTCATCGATCCTGGGCAAGGGGTACTNTTACCTTATTAATTTGTCTATAATCTATACACAGTCTAAGGGTACCGTCCTTCTTTTTCACAAACAGGACTAGTGCTCCCCATGGAGACACACTGGGTCGGATATAGCCCTTATCCATCATTTCTCTTAATTGCAATTTGAGTTCAACTAACTCGGGTGTGCTCATCCAGTAGGGTGTCCTAGACACCGGCACCGCTCCCGGTGCAAGTTCTATCAAGAAGTCTATGTCTCTTCTCGGAGGTAGACCTCGTACCTCTTCCGAAAACACATCTTTGTATTCTCTCAAGGTAGGGTGGTCTTCGAGGCTTGGTTTGTCATCTTCAATAGTTTTCAACACCTGTATTGCATATAGGGGACATCCTTTTCGGCAATACTTTCTCATTTGCAGAGCTGATATTTGTCTCACCGAGATAGGTTTTTGGATCCCTTGAAGGGTTATCCTTTTCCTTTCTTTACTTACACATTCTAAGGTTTTATGGTAACAATCCAATCTGGCTTTATGGGTGGCCAGCCAGTCCATACCAATCAATAGATCATACGATCCCAGGGGTAATAAGTTAAGGGTTTCTTGGGTGGGGAATTTACCCAACATCAATTGGCAGGCTGGTATAACCTTTGCTACCCTTCTTTTGGTGCCAGTGGCCAACTGTACCAACCATGGCTTGGTATGTTTTTATGGCTGTAGTTTACACTTATCAACAGCTTTAGGGGTTATATAACTCAAATTTGAACCAGGTTCAATCAAAACAGACACTAGATGGTTGGAAATCATACCTTCTATTTCCACCACTGAAGCTTGGTGGTCAGCCTGGTTATTATCCAAGGCTGCATAAAATTGCGGCACATTCATGGCCACATCATTGAGGGTGGTAGCTTCCTGGATGTTATAAATCCTCCAACTATTTTGTTGTCGGTGTGGACAGTCTCTCAATAGATGTTCTTCCCCGCAACCCCATCATTTCAAAGGTTCTCTCTTTGGGTTATCAACCTTCACTGGTACAAACCAAGAAGTTTTATTTCTGCTCAAGGAGGGAAAGTTCTGCTGGTGTACACTCTGGGTTGGGAAGCTCATCCTTGAGTTCTTCTTATAGTTCTTAAATCCTGGGAATTTAATCCCCTTTTTCTGAAATCTTGAACTATTCTTCTGTTTCCATCCTTCGTGAGGTTCTGCTCGATGCCCAAACTGTTCATGACAATAGGTTGCCTTTCGAATAGTGCCTTCTAGAGTCTTTGGCTCATCAAATTCAATTCTATTCCGATAGTCCTTAGGTAGTCCACTGATGAAGTGTTGCACCTTTTCCTTTTCCGCTTTTATAAGGTACATACCTCAACTAATCGAGGAATTTGTTGACATATTCTTCTATAGTGAGTTGTCCCAGTTTGAGTTCATAAAACTCTTTGGTCTTCTCGTCGAAATATTTTTCCGACAAATACTTCTTCCGGAAGTATTTCTCAAATTTCTTCCAGGACAGGTCCTCTTCGCGAACCCCTTTCACATTCTTAAGATCTTCCCACCAAACGGAAGCCTTTCCGTTCAAGTTGAAGGTGGCCACTCGGGCCTTCAAATTTTCTGAAAAGTCATGGACTCTGAAATATTTCTTTAGTCCAAGCAGTCAAGCCTCTACTTCCTCTCCCTTCTTGATTTCACCATCGAAGGAGGGTGGTTTGGATTTTCTGAATTCTTCGAATTTACGACCTTTGGAAGGCTTTTTCTTCTTTTGTTTCCTTCAGGAATAGGAACTGGTTCTACTGCTAAAAGAGCCCTCTGAATCGCTTGCTTCCTTCTCAGAGGAATCGTCTGCCGCTTGTCCTTTACCTCTGGGGTGGACCTTTTTCGAGGTGCTCCTCTCAGTGTGGCCACTGATATGACCATGTTTCTGTACCTCATGTTCATGCTGCATTTGTCTTTGTAAGTCGCATAAGCTCTGCAGTAAAACTGCATTAATTTATGTTTGTTTTTCTTGTTCTTTCATCATCCTTTCATTGTCAGCCTTGCAGCTTTGTAATTCGACCATGAGGCTCCTCACAGTTTCAGCTAGATCTGGAGGGGTCCCTATCGCCCTCCTTTCATCAGATTCTTTGTCTCTATTGTGGGAGCCCTCCCCGACTTCATGGTGAGTCACCATTCTATACGTCTGAAATTTCCCGCGGTTAATCTTCTGCTTTCAGAAAAACACCATAGGAGTTTTTCATTCTTAACTTTGACTTTTAATTAAGAAGGTTAAGACAGGGGGTTACTCCTTTTAACAACACTCCGAGTGGAGTCTCTGCGCAACCCGTTCATGAGCCCAAGCAGGCCAAGTGTTGTCACCATGCTCTGATACCAATTTGTAACACACCCACTACGGAATTTAAAATTTTTCGACCTTTTCTTCTTTTCTCCGAGGAATATAATTTCCTCGAGTCCCTACGGGACCTGATACAGATCCTGTCATCCCTTATCCGCACTCATCTGATCAGTCGTTATGGCCACAGGCCTTACCAGAGGGTACTCATCGACTTTCGCGATACGGGAAATCGCGATACAGGTATTCCCTTGTTCATTTCGGGGTTTCATCCATCGGAATTTCGCAGCTAGCGAATTAAGAGGAAAGCTGACCCTTGAGAGTCTCGGGCACCGGAAAGCTGAAACACCAAAACCATGTGTGCGAATCCATTTCGGGACTTCGCCTATTGGGATTTCGCAAGTCAGGAGTTCGGGGGATGCGATGACATAAGGTCTCACATCGGGGTCTTGGGGGAGCCGAACTCCGAATTACTAACTCTAAAAATACTTCCATGTTTCAGGATTTCCGCCATCGGGAATTCAGAATATGTGACGATAGGAGGTCTCGCACTTAGGTTTCCCAGGAGCTGAAACTCTGAAACCTTAACATACATATAGTTGTATATATGTGTCGCTCAATCCATTCCGGGAATTCGCAGACCGGGTTTTTGGGACTGGTGAACATAAGCAAACTTACCGTCAGGTATCCCGGGTGAAAAAACATCGACACACCAAATATCGTCTGTGTTAAGCCATTTCGGGACTTCACAAGTCAGGAGTTCGGGAGATGCGAGTACAAGGGAATACACCTTTGAGCATTCTGATTTCCAAAGTGCCGAAGTCTCGTAACCTATCTACGTATTGTTCTTTCGAGACTTCACCCATCGGGATTTCGGGACTGACATGTACAAGAAGACTGACCCTTGGGTTTCCCGGTTGCCAAAACATCGAAACACCAAGGCTTACCCACGCTAGACCTTTTCCGGATCTCATACTTCGAGATTTCACGATGGGTAATGACAAGAAGTCTCACTCCTAGGTTTTCCCGAGAGCCGGAACACCGAAAACTCATAGCTACTCCATCCTATTATCATTTTGGGATTTCCCGAATCGGAGTTTCGCGATGTGTGCAGAAAGGAGATCTCGCGCCTAGACCTTCCGAGAGATGAAACTCTGAAATACCAACTCTTAAACCTACACATCTATTTCAGGGTTTCTCCCATTGGAATTTCGCAGACCGGAGATTCGGGACTTGCAAGTATAAATGGATTCGCACTTAGGTATCCCGGGTACTGAAATGGAGAACTATCCTATCTCATCCACTCCTTAAACTATTTCGGGGTTTCGATTATCGGGGTTTCGCGACTCGCGATGATCAGGGTTCTTCGCCTTTGTCTTTCCGGGTATCGAAACACCGAAATGCTTACTGGCAGCTACATGTCCTATAAATGGACGGTCCAGATACTCCCACGAAGCCTGGGGATCTATGGTCTCGATTTCTTCGCTACTTATGAAGATAAAAGGAAAGGGGTTGAGGCATTAACGCCCTCGTTTCTTCCTCCAATCTAACGGTCGCGACTGACCTCAGATCTTTCGACAAGATCTCATCCGTCAATCGATACTTATCCACACGCTGCCATTTCGGGATTTCATAATTCGAGGTTTCGGGGTTTTAAGAGGACCATCCCTCCTCGTGCAGGATTACTGAGACTTGCGCCATCAAATCCTTTTTCAGATTCTTGGTAAGCTTTCCAAGAAGGGTGTCTCTATGGGGAGATCTATCCAGGGTATTACTTGAGACGGATAAGGGTATAGATTTCCCGAGAACAGACTTGAAGTCTGAATTAGATCCGTATACATACATATAGCTATTTATAAACATAATCCATACGTAGTCTTTCCATTATAAGCATGCAACCACCATTTCTGGTCAAAACACCACACAGACAGTCTTATACTGAAACCATTCATAATTTCATAGACTATGAGCATAAATGTCAGAATATACATTTCAAGATGCAAGATATAAAATACTTATCAGAAATAACACCAGGTGTGTTTGCAACTGCTGAGAGGGGTGCTCGTTTCCACCCAACCGTAGGCTCAGCGATTCCGAATGGATTTACCACAAGCCACCCCCAAGATGAGACCACGATGTTGCGAGACTGAGTCTTTGTTCACCAGTGACCGAGAACGAAGGTTACTCTCCTTCTTCTCTGTTATCACTCACTCTGTAGTTTTTCCAAAGTTCTTCCGATCTCTCTTCCTCTTTCCCTCGCATCTGCCCTTGATCGTACACTCTTCCTGCCTTTTCTCTTTTCGGCGAGGTTGCGTATGGCACGATATTCCTCGTGGTGGTCAGGTCTGAGGACTCTACGGATGGGAGGTTCACCCCCATCCCTCATCACTCATGAGGATCCATTTACCTACCAACCTGGCGAGTGATTTAATTTGGGGCCAGCGAGCCGCTCTTGGTTCTCTGGGCCAGTGAAGTCCAAATACGGTATTGGTTTTGGTGGAAGTTAACGCCACCATTCCAGGTGCCTTCCACCACCTTTCTTCAGCCATCGTGGTCTCTTTTTTAGCACATCCCCCTCTCAACAGTCCTGCAATATATATATTCATAATGTTATTTACATTCATCGACCTTTTTCACAAGGTCCATTCACATCACACATTCACATTTCTGAGTTTTCCACAATACTTGGCCAGTATAGTTATTTTTACAGACTGGTGGAAACATGGTGTTACAAAGGGTGGTCTCGCATTGTCCACTCATAGCTTAGAAAACCCATAACCCACTGGTATTCTCCTACAATTATCCCAATTTTTCCACCAGCTCTCTTCCTCTCAACCTGCTCAACCCAAGCAATGTACCCCTTCACTAATATCAATCCCTCAAGCATCTCATTTGTTTATCAGGGTCTCTCTGGCACAGGTGACCAGAAATCTCTCTGTTGAGATGATCCGAAAAGATCTTTTAAATGACAATGGTTGAGTTATTATGCATGTGTTAAATTACCATTTAGGAAGCTAAATGAAAGAGGAAGAATTATAGAAGAAATATGACAGCCATATAAGCAATGTACAAATTAGAAACTAAGCATGAAGACAACAAATCATAAACACCAATGTGATAACGGAGTTCGGCAATCTCGCCTACGTCTCCGGGCCTTGTATGAGTGGGATTTCTTATTTATGTTCGGATATTTTCAAGTACATCATGAAAGTTCCAATGGATTACAACAATGATCTAGTCATGTTCTACCAGATCTCATGAACCCATCAAAAGAAACGGCACCCAAATCGGATGAACGAAGCTCCCAGAAATGGCCCGCAAAGGTGCGCTCCTCAATAGCTTCCCTGCATAACAATGGCCTTGACTCAACAATTCGGTAGCATAAACCTATTCTAAACCTCTTCCCATGGATTCAAGAGCCTCTGGTTTATATAGATCTGAAGTTGGTAACCATCTCCCAACTTCGCCCCAAGATCTAGCCTCACAAAGGGCCCAAGATCCCTAAAAAATGGATAAAATCCATCAAATCTATTGAATAAAACAATAAAATCACTATTGTATAGTTTAAAACCCACTTTTTCATATACATTGGGCACAACCCCTTTATAATGGCTCCTAGTCATATGGATGGTGGCCATGTGTCCTCAGGCGTATCCCTGGCGCGTTGGCCCCCTACATTTTCGACTCCTGGATGCATCGAACACCATGTGCCCCTGTCCTTCGTGCTTAGTTAGGCCCTCAATATAAATGTTTATGGTTTAGCCCTGGTCGGTGGGCTAGCCCAACCTACCGGGGCTAACCCTTACTTCCTGTGCCAACACACAAACTCCAGCGCCCAAACCATGGAACCAGGACACATGCAATCGAAGGGGGGAGGGGCTAACACTTATCCCATCCGCGTCAGGCACTAGCTATAGAGTCCATGTCATATGCATAAATACTAAGAATCGGG
Source organism: Picea mariana (assembly GCA_032191745.1). Classification (NCBI taxonomy): domain Eukaryota; kingdom Viridiplantae; phylum Streptophyta; class Pinopsida; order Pinales; family Pinaceae; genus Picea; species Picea mariana. The sequence continues at coordinate 212,139 of JASDQU010101628.1, read as the reverse complement.
GGTTATCCCTTATCCACCTCCACACTGAACTTTACAAGGAATGGGGGTTGTTTACAACGAGAATATACCAAAAATTGCAACCGGGGGCTGGGGCCTAGCCCCAACCCTAACCTCCGCCAACTCCACATAGCAGAGAGCTTAAGTAGCGGTGGTGCTAATAGTGGTTAAGAACTTCCATGTAGGTGGGTTGGTAGCCCGGCCTACGCCAAAACGTTCCCCCCCTTGCTCGGAGGTCATGGGTTCAAAACGTGTTAAGTCCAACATTTTACCAACCACATAACCAATACAAGGGTGCCATGTGGCACCTTCCCATTCATCTGAATATGCCACATGTCAATCAACCAATAAATTCCAAGTGACCACGTCAGCAACCACTTCCAAGTCACAGTCTGACACGTGTAGTACGTACGTCGTATGGGCATGCCATGTGTCACCCTTGCAATGGTGACATGTGTCACTCTCGGATTAGTCCACATGTAACTTCCCGACACATCATTCGTTCATACACCCAGTCATCCTTCCACGTGTCACCTCTATATGTTGCCACATCAGTGCCAACTGTGCCTTGACACGCAGTCATACGGTCGTATGTCTTGTATAGTCATATGCCACGTGGCACTATACGGATTGTACAGTCATCATTTTTTGCATGTTTGGCAAAATGAACAGATCGCCATATCTGGAGCATACAACGTCTGTTTGAGCCTATTCAAGTTGAGTTGAGTTCATATCAACGAGGCCTACGCACACGTCTAATGTAAAGAGATTCTGAGCACTTTTATTTTTAGGCCTTTCTGAGCCCTATCTGGCTTCTGGATCCAATTATGGATCACACCTCCCCACTAAGGACCTTTTGGTCCTCCAAAAGGTTACAAAATGAACCTTACATATTACATACTCATAAAGAGAAAAACAAACACTATGTTGTACAAAATGACGTTATAACAGGTCATCATTTCAGCATGTGTGATTACATTAATGGAAGCAAAATACAATGAAGTTGTGACATCCACTTCTGGCAAAACCAAGTTGTTGGTTTCTTTCCTTCATGGTGTTCCTCTTGCTTCGTTGGTAATCCTTCTTCCTTCGTGATTACATGCACAATCCTTTTGTCCTTCTTTGGATGAAGCTCCAGATTAAGCTTTCAGCAATTAGCCTTTAGATGTCCACCCCTATTGCAATAAGTGCAGTGAGTTTTTGGCATCCAGACTTGTTTACCCTTCTCTTCTTGCATTGTGGAGTTGAGTATTTATGTCGTGTTTCCTTCCTGGTCAACATAAACTTTGTGTACATAGATTGTCTCTTCCAACACTTGGCAACCCAATGCTTGGGTGAATGACAAAAAGTACATGGGTACATATTCCACAAGTTTTGGATTACATGACTATGTTTATGTTTTTTATAATCAAAAAGAGAATTTGTAAAAACATGACCATTATACCTTCCATGTTGATCTTCACTTTGCTTTGGATATGACTTGTATTCACTACCACAATCGAGGAGTGATACGCCATCACCTTTCATGAAATGTTCCTGCAACGACTTAAGTTGGCCATGTGAAGCATTACTTGCTTCCAAAGTTTTGGAACCCATCTTGGAGGATGCTCCAATCTCCACTTCTCCATATCCCAATCCTAAATATCAAGGCCTTTCCACAACCTCAATGGTATTAATGATACCTTGGCCCTCAATTCCAAGGCCCTTTCCTTCATAACCCATCTTGGTTAGCAATCTCAAACCTATACCTGTTGTATGTTTTTCAAATGCACCAAAACCATCTTGATGGGAACAAGGAGAATTTGATAGATGACCTTCACTGCATACCTCAGAGATGTTTTCTGAAACATATGTAGAAAGCACGTCCTTCAATCCTTCTTTTCCTTTGTTGTTCTTTGAAGCTTTCTCTTGAACCAATCTCTTTCACTCCAAGTAGTCTTCATACAACACTTTCACCATCTCGGACATGGAAAGGATATTTTTTCGCATATCCTTCTCATCTTGCGAAAGTCCTCCTGTAGATGCCATTTTCTCAACTGAGATGAACTCTTCCCTGGTAAACATGCAAACTCAAATTCCAAACGTCGACTAACTCTGATACCACTTGATCTAAAAAGATCTTTTAAACGACAATGGTTGAGTTATTATGCATGTGTTAAATTACCATTTATGAAGCTAAATGAAAGAGGAATAATTATACAAGAAATATGACAGCCATATAAGCAATGTATAGATCAGAAACTAAGCATGAAGACAGCAAACCATAAACACCAATGTGATAACGGAGTTCGGCAATCTCGCCTACGTCTCTGGGCCTTATCTCAGTGAGCTTTCTTATTTTTGTTCGAAGCTTTTAAAGTACATCCTGAAAGTGCCAATGGTTTACAACAATGAGCTGGTTGTATTCTACCAAATCTCATGAACCCATCAAAATAAACGGCACCCAAATCGGATGAACGAAGCTCCCAGAAATGGCCCGCAAAGGTGTGCTCCTCAATAGCTTCCCTACATAACAATGGCCTTGGCTCAACAATTCGGCAGCATAAACATGTTCTGAACCTCTTCCCATGTCTTCAAGAGCCTCTGTTTTATATTGATCTGACGTTGGTAACCATCTCCCAACTTCCCCCCAATATCTGGCCTCAAAAAGGGCCCAAGATCCCTCAAAAATGGATAAAATCCATCAAATCTACTGAATAAAACAATAAAATCACTATTGTATAGTTTAAAACCTACTTCTACATATACATTGGGCGTAGCCCCTTTAGAACGACTCCTGGTCGTATCAATGGTGGCCATGTGGCCTCGGGCTTATCCCTGGCACGCTGGCCCCCTGCATTTTCGACTCCTAGACGCATCGAAGACCATGTGCCCCTATCCTTCGTGCTTAGTTAGGCCCCTGATATAAATGTTTATGATTTAGCCCCTGGTTGGCGGGCTAGCCTGACCGACCAGGGATAACCCTTACTTCTCGCGCCAACACACAAACTCCAGCACCCAAACCATGGAACCGGGACACATGTGATCACGGGGGGATAACACTTATCCCATCCGTGCTAGGCACTAACTATGGAGTCCGGGTCATATGCACAAACACCGAGAACCGGGGGTTATCCCTTATCCACCTCCGTGCCAAACTTTACAAGGACTAGGGTATGTTTACAATGGGCATATGCCAAAAATTGTGACTAGGGGTCGGGGCCTATCCCCAACCCTAACCTCAGCCAACTCCACATAGCAGAGAGCTTAAGTAGCAGTGGCGCTAATAGTGGTTAAGAACTTCCATGTAGGCAGGTTGGTAGCCTGGCCTACGCCAAAACGTTCCCCCCTTGCTCGGAGGTCACGGGTTCAAAACGCGTTAATTCCAACATTTTCCCAACCACATAACCAATACAAGGGTGCCACGTGGCAGCCCATGTCTGGGCCACGTGGCACCTTCCCATTCGTCTGAATATGCCATGTGTCAATCAACCAATAAATGCCAAGTGACCACGTTAGCAACCAGTACCAATTCATTGGTTGCAACATGTCGTACATACGTCGTAGGGGCTTTCCACGTGTCACCCTTGCAGTGGTGACACGTGTCACTGCCAGATTGGTCCACTTGCACATGCCTAACACGTCATTCGTCCGTACCCCCAGTCAGCCTGCCACATGTCATCTCCATATGTTACCACATCAGCGCCAACTGTGCCTTTCCACATTAATTGTATGGTCATACGGCGTGTACAGACAGTTGCCACGAGGCACTGTACGGACTGTACAGTCAGCAGCTTTCGCTTGTTTGACAAAACGAACAGATCACCATATCTGGAGCATACGACATTCATTTGAGCCCATTCAAGTTGTGTTGGGTTTGTATCCACGAGGCCTACGCACACATCTGATTTGAAGAGATTATGAGCATTTTTATTTTTAGGCCTTTCTTAGCCCTATCTGGCTTCGGGATCCAACTCTGGATCATGAGAACTCAAGGTTATTCCATGCTAGGAAAACTACTAAGAAAAACATCAGCAAACACTTGGTTGTTACAGTGCAACTCACATGGGATTTCACTCTTCAGGGCTAAAAACATGGCTCTTCAATCTTTAGCTCCAAAACGCTCCAACATGCTCTAGAATTCTCCCTCCATGGTTTCTCCAGCTCTCTTTCATGTTCTATGCTTGTTGTTCATGCATAAACATTGGATTTCTAAAATTGATGTAGCTACCCATGCGAATTTCCTCCCTTTGGCTTGTTTTCTTGACTCGCGTGCTTCCTCAAGATGATTGTACTCAACCCCCATGCTCACATTAACTATGGGATGTGACTTCTCAAACCCACCCTCTTACATGCATTCAATGATTGGATTTGGGGACACTCAATCAGAAAATAGAGTTTAATACGTAATGATAATAAAATTTAGGAATGTGGGTGGAATTAATAGACATGGGTGATTCCCCCTTGGACCCCTCCTAGACAATCTCTTAGACCCTCCCATCTCTTGTGTATTAATTCAACACCCATCTCTATCCATATAGCTTTATCAGTTGGCATCACATTTTATTATTAAAACTTAGAAATACAATTTGTATATACATCGTTTGGTCGTAGCCACACATTATATCTACATTATGCATTAATTAAATTGAGGATTATAGTTGGGACATTATAGCTACATTAATGGGAAGAGTTGTCTTCAATGTAGGATGGGATGGCCAATTACTTATCCCCTTATCCCCTTGCCTCAAAATGGTTATATGGGTTAATAAGGAAAGAGGGTGATCCTCTTCTCTTTATTCACATCCTTCACTCTTGTGGGCTTCCAATGTTATGTTCATCCTAAGCCCCATTTAGAAATGAATTATTTGCTTTGTTTTAGTGACAAACGCATTCTCTATGCTCTGAATATAGCCCATTATTATTATTTGTGTCGTGTTTGTTGTGCATCAGTTGTAACTCGAGGAGGTGAAGGAACTTGGAAGGATTTGAAGAAATATATCAAGGAATTAGTGACACCTCATGGTAATGTAATCGTGATGTAATTAAAGAGTCCCTTGACATTGAAAAATCGAAAGCATGGTTCCCATCATAAACCCAAGAAGTGAATAGAGCTAGAGATAATCTCAATCTGTAATTTGGAAAGAACATTTTAAGATTGTGAGACTAAGAACAAGGGTCTCGATATGAACTTACTATTCGTCACTCGAGGTTATTGTAAATGAATGTATCAATGAAGGATTTTCAAAATGTATTAGCCAAGGTGTCAAG
>JASDQU010101628.1:178936-201805 GCA_032191745.1 Picea mariana | reverse complement strand
TGTGCGTGTGCGTGTGCGTGTGCGTGTGCGTGTGCGTGTGCGTGTGTGTGTGTGTGTGTGTGTGTGTGTGTGTGTGTGTGTGTGTGTGTGTGTGTGCGTGTGTGTGTGTGTGTGTGTGTGTGTGTTTTAGATTTGACCTAGGCACCTGTCCTTATGGAATCATATCCTTAGATCAGGGGTGGCTTGTTGTAGAGAGATAATGTGCAACAGAGCCTAAGGTTGGGTGGTACATTCAACATCCATAGCCAATATGTTAAGTATTAAAGATCTGAATAATAAATCACCACACAAGATATAGAAGAAATCCCACTATATTATTATCAAACTTTTAGGGTAGGGAAACACCTTACAATAGATCCTTTTAAGGAAGGGATACACTCATGATCACTTGCCTCTTCAAGGGGGAAACCTCATAATGAGCTACGCTCCAAATACAATACTTATTTGACATGCCCATTACATTGTTCACACCCCTTTATATAGTGCTACCAATCACCTAAGAACATTCTAGAGGAGGAGCCTTCTAGTAAGCCCTCTTACATTTATTATGTTCACACTAGCCCTTAGTTACTAATAGTGGCCTCCATACATAACAATACCTCTCTACTATTATTCCCCTTGGGTACCTCCATAGGTACCCGTTGATCAGTGTTTTTGTCACTTTAGTGTTTTTCATTTTAGTTACTCTTAAAATTGTTTTTGCACTTCTTCTCACTTATCTCCTTTACTTATCTTTTCTCGTACCAAAAATTCCAAGAATTTAGTCATTTCATTGAATAATGCAGATGTGTATCTGCATAAAAATTGTTGAGCATTTTTTTTAATCACCGAGGTTCGCAACCCCACACTCACCAAAACACTTTGCTTTGTTTCCTTTTTCATTTTCTTTTGGTACTTAGTAAAATTCAAGCAATGTGAATGCGGAGCTACATACCATCCCTCAATTCTTTCCTAAGTTTTCACCTTCGTAACTCCGCAGGTCCGCATTCACTTTCCACTTTTCACTATTTTTCATACTTAGTCATATTTCTCATTTTGGAGCGGACTTCCTCACTCCTTTTCACTTTTCTTTGTTTGCATGTCCGCAAGTCCTCATCTCTCTCAACACTTAACCATATTTTCAATCTCAACGTGAGCACTGTCACCCTTTCCCGAAAATGTTCTCACAAGCATTTAACCCCGCAACTCCGCATTTATGTGTTATACACTTAATGTTTCCCATACATCATTTTTCACCTTCATACTTAACACTTTATGTCCATCATACCATCACATCACCATTTCCCATCATATTAATTACCCCTTCCACATCATCTGCCACTTGTAAAAGCATAATGTCGTTATTAATGCATAATACATCGATTAAGGGTCACAATAAATCCAAGTCCCATGACAATTGATGATATTAAGTTAAAGCATGATCTATGATTGATTGAGTTACCAAGGCAGTAAATAGTGAATTTAATAAAATAAAAATTTCAACCCGTAATTATCGACAGTAGCGCCACATTTGTAAAAAGAAGAAAAGATGTCAAGTAAGAATAAGGAAGTGTTTTGTGGAGATACATTGAACACATTGGGTCGTGAAGATAAACAGTCCCAGTGGTCCAAGGCATACAAATACTACAAGTTTGTTCCTCCAGCTAAGAAGAAAATGAACCTAATATGGACCTCATGAATAGCATTGGAAGGATGTGTTCTGGAAGTAACTGGCATGAAAGAGATTTTTCAATGGTGCACAGACAAATTTGTCTCTGAATGAAGAATAATTCAAATGCAAGGTCATCAACCCATTTCTCTAGCTCCTTCAACATTTTCTAAAATGTTATGACTCCCTACACCAACTATGTGATTCAAGAGAGAGGAAGATGATGAATTTCTGAAGCAGCACAAGAGAGGGAACATCTTGTTGAGCAACTATTTGGAAGATACAACATGTAACCCTAGTACTTCTAGAATCGATGTAAATTCGCTAAAATACCCATACAGATAATTTGATTGGTTATTTGCTCGCATTCTTAGTTTGGAATCTATAATGTTTGTAATAAGAAATAGTGTATATGTTATGCATTATGCCCTGCATGAAAAAGATATCATCGATTGGAGTTATCTCATCTCAAGTGAAATTTATTTTCATCTGAATAACCTTAAAAAGACTCACAAGTTCTATATGGATTCTTACCTCATTTTTACCATTGCCTATAGCCATGTTTTTTAAGATTTTCCTCAGGAAAAACATGTGGATTTTAAGTTAGAACCAGTATATGCATGGTATTCAATTTTGTACATACATAAAGCCCAACACAGTTTCTACCCATTTCACAACAATTTCATCTTAGAATTAAAAAGGTTAATATTTGGACATAGCACATCAAGGCTATCCTTAGAAGCAACTTCCTTTCTCACTGGAAAAGGAATTTATGAGTTGTTCAAAGAATTCACTGTAATTAGAATATTTGGTAGTAAGGAGAAGCCTTTCCTTTTACCATTTTAAACATCAGATAAACTCTTTGTTGCAGAAGTATGTAGGCAATATGATGCAGGACCTCCCATCCTAAAACCTCTTATATGCAGTCTTCTACTATAACTGCAATTCAAACCCCAAAATAGGGGTGCCAAGGATCGTTTGAGCTTCCCTGATTCGATCACTAACAGGATCGAATTCTGATTCATTGTATTTCCTGTACATTTACTTGTGTCACCGTTCCCTTCATATCAGCCCAATCTCTGCAATTTAGCAATCTCTGCATATGACTACGAGTATGACCGTGATCAATTCCCTGTGTAGTGCGGCCCTATTCCCTTAGCACATTTTACCTATGTGACCGGCAGCGTAACCATAGGCTCTAGCTTACCTACCTTTTAATTAAAACCTGGTCAATTTTTCCTGCGTGATTAAACTTCCACCGTCGATCATGATCCAAGATCAATGATTGGATCCATTTTCTAACCCTCAAGCACCTTACATGAGTAATATAACATTCTTCCCAAATTGACAGTCCAGATGCATTGCAAACCCACATTTTCTCACTGGGTAATTCCATCTCTGACCCCCGCAATGGTTGTTAAACTTTGGATCGGCAACAATCATTGATTTTTCGTTCGACGAGATCGACGGTTCACCGTGATTATGGAGCCTCAACTTACTTGTGCTTTAATTTTCCTCCTGATCTCCGCAATGCAAGGATGCACGTTGATGGATGGACCAATGTGAGTCGTCAATTCGTTGACATGTGACGATTGACGGTCGTCATGGATTGCGAAATCGAAACCCTCGTGGACATTAACTTTCCCTTTAATCTCTGCAATGGCTCCCCATTGTCGATCTTCCTTCACTAAGATCTAACAGACGGGATTTAATTGATTATTGACTTATCTCTTCCCTCACGATTGGACGGTCCTCCTCTACAACTCCAAATCCAAGGGTTGTTGTAGATTTCTACTGGCTTCACCCTTCGACGGTCATGATCTATTCCTTCCTTAGATCGATGTCTCATGTAACTTCTTCCAGCATGGTTGCGTGAGCTACCTTAACCTCAACAACTACTCGATTACGAATAGACGAGGATCATTAATAGTTTACAGTGATCGATGATCATTGGGACACTTCTGTTGTCTGGTTTAGTTGATAGGTTACACCGAGACCTTGTCCTGAGAACTTTTATTCTCAAATATGCAATCAACTCTTGATCCTACTATTACACGCGACTCTAACATACAGATATTAACCATTCACCCAATGACAGACATAATTTACAAATAATAACCAAAGTCCTTCCTGAATACTCGAAACAGAGTATTTTCATTTATCAAATATACGTTTACTGTACATATAGTTACCATGCTCGTAGGCCTTCTGGTCTTTCATTGACCAAAGTCCTCACCTCTCTCTCTGGCCTAATTCTCCATTCGGTTGGCCACACGCTAATTCCTGAAGACTTACAATCTTTTGTACAAAACGGGTTCTAAAACCAATTCAATTCAGTTCCTATAACTTCTCAACAAAACCCCTAATGAGGCCTTAGATCCATGAATCACTCCTAAGGATCCTATAACCACTCAATCCTAGTTAATATATGTCTTCATTGAGAAGATTTGATTTCTCTTATCTTCACACAACTCAAATTGCCTTAGATACCCAATTTAGAGAAATTATTCTACAACAAACAATAATCCAAGATTCCCTCATGTTCTCACACATTCAAGAACATTTACAAACATATCCTCACTTATACAAATCAAACTCACAAATCACTCACTAGGAAACCAACCCTTTAGTAGAATGAATACCCCCTCACTCTAATCAAATATACAATTAATTTGGAAGCATGATGCACCTGCAACACAATACAAAACTTGGGCCCACTTCTTCCATGACAAAAGGAAAATACAGTTTATATCCCTACCATGGAAATTGGGGATTGTATTGTTAAACATATAACTCACATAAATGACTTGGCAAGACATCATGAACAGATGGGTTTGAAGGAAGCAAAACTTGTTGAAGGTTTTGACCCATATAAAAAATTCACTACACATATGCAGTTAGTGGGGTATTCTTCACACTTCATTAGAATTGAGCAGTTTCAAGAAGGTGTTGGAGATAACTTAGATCTCTAGGAACTAGTGGTCTACAAAAATTCAAACGATACAAGAGAAGTAAATAGTACAAATGAAGGACACAAACAACATGGCAGAGAAACAACAAATCAAAACCCCAACTCGCCAACAACGTCTCAAAGAAGCACTCCATCAAGAATGAAGAGCAGAACTTGTGGAATGGATACTAGAAAAATAGCAATTGGAGGCTTAGATGATGGTGGAGATAATAAAAAAACACCAAGGAAAATCCTTGAGAAAACACATATTGCATACACTCCTATAAAAAGAAAAATAAATCTATCATTAGTGGAAATAAATGCATAAGAAGTCTAGGAAAGTCCTCATTCAATGGACATGGATGAGCTCATTGAAGAACCTGCCTGGTCTGTGCAAAGGTTGTTGGAGAAAAGAGAAATTGTTGATGTTGTGGATCCTAAAATATTTGAAGAGGAATCTGTCACTCTACACCATGTGGCATACAATCGTGAAACCAAAAAACTATTGTTAGAAAAAGTTAATACCAAGAATAAGAAGTCATCAAAACAATGGAAATATTTGATTGACTTGGGTGGAGTAGCACCATCTAAAATTTCATAATTTCATGGAGCTACGGCAGATGCATTAAGACAATCAATTGACAAAATGGAAAGAGAGAATTTATAATTAAAGAAAAGGGTAAAAGAATTAGAATTTGCTTTGGTACCAGGACCATTGTTCCCAGAACCTTTAAATTATATTCAACCTATACTTGAATTGGAGGAGATCCCTGAAAGAAGTACGAAATACAAAGGCTCATCAATTTTATTGCGGGATGTAATAAAATATGTTGGTGATTCCATGGAAAAAAGGGTTGATATAATTCGGGAAATTTGGGAACTTGCCCAAAGTGTTGCTATCTTTTCCTCCAAAATCAAGAATTTCAAAGAATATTTGCAGAAAGATTTGGAAAATCATGAACTATTTTTCATGGAAGTCTCAAGTTTAAATGAATCCTGGAGAAAGGAACAAAAATTTCCTTTGCCTTACCGTATGAAGCAGATCAATGCATGTTGGTTAAGGAGATTTAAAGAGTTAAGAGAAATGGAAATGAAATCGAGGTCCTAAGGAATAAAAAGAGTGATTTATTTCTTAAACTTTTTATTCTTACCAAGGAATTAGATGATCCCAATTTACTGATGCATACCATGATTTTAACCAAAGAATCTTTAATGGGACAACTTAATGTTGATTTTTCAATAGTCAAGGTTAAGCATGAAGATCATTCCATTTTTAGCATTTAACCATAACCATAAATGTTGCAGCAACCAAGATCAAAGAAGAAGCACCATGCACAAGAACACAAGAAGTATCCTGGGAAACCCTTCTCGACAAGGGAAAAAAACCCAGCCAAATCCTTTTATATATTCTTCAAGAGAAAGACCTTCACCACCAATAAGACCTAGAACACAAGAGGGTGCTCAAACCCTAGAAGACTAGCGCCCAAGAGAGGTGCGCACTTTTGACAAGAAGGTGTACTTGTTGAAATTTCCAAACTCACATGAAAGATATGATTCCTCAATGGGGAATTTACCTTTACTTATACTAGACTTAGCCTGTCAATAGAAGTGTCTATAGGCACAACAGGGGCGACCTCACTAGCTTATAATATAATTAATATTAACCAAATTAATTGTCTTTTACATTAATTACCAGTCACATTAAGGTGGGGCTAACCTATACCCTTTACATTACAATTATGGTTACAGGCAGGTCTGACTCTTGAACAATATAGCAAGGGATCTGATACACTCACTAGTGCTCATCCACTAGGGGCACATCCATAGGGATTTTCATATCTCTGGATCACTTCATTACACAGAGGAACCACTTATTCACACATTCACCTGTGATCGTCCACAGGCATGTCCACTCAACAGATCTTCTTTCCCACTGCATTACACAAAAGATTCATCTGGAGTTTCTCGTCAACTCTTCTGCTCAGAGTAGGCTAATACATCATCTTCATTTCTGTTCTCATGATGATGCACCCAGCACATTGAGATTTCACACGTTCACCTTGTGCTCAGCCACAGGCATGTCTAACTCAACAGATCGTCTTTCCCACAGGATAATCATCTAGAGTTCTTCTCAACTCTCTGAATGGAGGAGGTCATCTCTAAATTCCAACTCTGTCTCGGATAGGAACCACACACCCTTTTTAGAGGATTTCTCTCAGGTTTGTAAGCTGGAGAATATCTCACATGGTTGCAATGATCCACATCTCATAGGTTTGTAAGTTGGAGAATGTCTCACATAGTTGCAATCATCAACACTCCCTCTCAGCTAGGGAGGCATTCTTCATCATGCCAAGTCTCACACAAATGTACTCTGAATTTTGTCTTGGCTGGAGTCATCAATACTCCCTCTCAACTAGGGAGGCATTCTTCACCAAGTTAGTTTGGTGAAGATGTCTGCAATCTGCTCATGTGTAGGAAGGTATTGCATGTGTACGATTTTCCTCTACATCATATCTCTGATATAAGAATATTTCATCTCATTGTGTTTTGATCCATCGGGAAACACTAGGTTCTCAAGGAGATTTATACACGACTCTTGGTTATCATCATAGGATCCATCTCATGATCAATTAAATCTATCAAAAGCTTATGAAGCCATACTACTTCGCACACTCAATGGTACATACTCTACTTTTGCGGTATTCAAGGCCACAGAGATTTTTTTTTCCTACTGCATCAGGAAACTATGGAAAACTTCATGGTAGAAAATCAACAGGATGTTCTCTTCCGGTCCACTATACTTTCTGCTCAATCTGAATCGGCAAATGATGAAAACTCAAGTTCACTCTGAAGACATATCTCAGGCCATATCCAACTATGCCTTGTATATATCTTAATACATGTTTTGTGTTTGTCTAGTGAGTCTGTCTCGATTGACTCATGAAATGACTAAGCACATTCACTGCATGGCATGAATCAAGTCTAGTGTTAACCAGATACATCAGTGATCCAATCAGCTGTGGATCACACTCATCTAAATCATCATCAGTCTTCTCCTTTTAAATTCATAACAGTGGATTTTGCATTCTGTCATACTGAACTTCTTTAATATTTTCACTTTATATTTTCCTTGACTCAGGAAAATCTCATCGGTCCTCTGTGATACTTATTGTCCTAATAAGTAGTGCATCATACTTAGATTCTTCATCTTGAATTCATAAGTCAAGGATTACTTGTAGCCAACAACAAGGCTTTTTGAATAAGTCATCAAAATCGGGCTCTCGTCACCAACATTGTAATGATATAGGTTTGGATCAACAACACTCTTGCTGAAATCCAAACTCATCAAGAATCTATCTATCTGATATAGTTTCCAACTCATGGATGGTAGTACAGATGGAAGTGTATCGGGTTTATTGGATCAAGTGTCTCATCATAGACAACTCCCTTTGTTTGTGAGAAACCTTTAGCTATAGATCTCGTTTTGTATTTCTCGACACTTCCATCAAATGTATGCTTGATCTTATAGATCCACTTGGAAGTTACCACAGGCTTCCCTTCTGGTCCCTGAATAATATTTTATACATCATTCATTAAGATATACTGGTATTAGTATGTTATGGCATCTTTTCATACCTTTTCTCTTGTTGATTCTCTAATACAATGAGGTTCGGCATCAATGAAGTGGCTCATGACTGAAGGATAGCTCGAAAATATCTTTTTCCTTCTCGGGATGTGCCTTGAGAGGCTTGTATGTTTCCCTGCCTCTTGCAGAGTGAGTCTAGGTAGGCCTTTTATGCCCTACTACAATATCTCTAAACATATCAACTAGATCAATTGGATCAACTGGAATAATGTTTTTCTCCCTCTTAATTGTTGAAGGGGGAGAAGGTATTGTCTTACTGTCAATCTCCATCTGATATTCTTTGGATCTTTGAAAGACTATCTCTTCTTCAAGGGCAACGTCTCTGCTTGTCTCAATCTATCTCTGACCAGGGATGTCGATCTAGAATGTCTTTGAAGATTCATTGTATCCTTTCTTTCTAAAGGATCTAGCTTGGACTTCTTCTCTTTGGGTACATGAAAATACACTAGGCACCCAAATAACCTGAAGTGTTCAATCTCAGGCTTCATTTTGGTGAAGACTTCTTCAGGAGTTATGTTTTTAAAAGTCTAGTGAAGACTCTTGTTCTGAACATATATTGTGCCATACATGCTTATGCCCATAGAATCATAGAAATATTTTGATCATGTATTATTTCATTGGTTGCCCCAATGATGGTTCTATTCTTCCTCTTCCTCAAATATTTTTGAGTCCCTCTAAGTCAAGTGGCTCCCTCTGAAGGATAAACATCTTTCTTCGATCTTATTCTATCTGGAACAAGAAAACAAGAGGAACCAAAACAAGAATATCTCCTAAAGGAGAATAATGAGTGCATCAAAACAATTTAAGGATTGTTTTCACAACTACAACACTTACTTGTAATGTAGCAAACTTTAGAATTACAAGTTAGAGGAATGACAAGTACAACAATCAAACCTGGATTCTTCACTTCTAGTGTGTTGTTCCTCTGAATGCACTGAGATCCTTTTGGATTTATGACTTCAGCAAAAGGTTCCTTCGTCTTGCAATTACCCTTATGACAATGATACAAATAATATATATACAAGTGCATACCTGAGGGTGTTGATATGATTTTTCAAATGGCACATGGATGATCTTTATCCTCTGACATCTTCATGAAGGAGGTAGTCACAGTGTCAATTTTTTGTATCACCCACAATAATTCTTCCTTTGAAGTCTTGTATTCCAGAAACTTGAAGTTGCTTGATCCATCAAGCTTAACTTCCATCATAGTTTTGTTCATCATAATTTTAAATTCTTCACAACCCTTTGTCAACTGGGCTAGAAAACCTAACGGCTAGGCTAGGCTAGAACTTTTAGGTTTTTTTGGACTTATGACTGCCAACAATAAGCCTTTGAAATATGGGATAACACTAGTGAGTTGAAGAGCTCCTTCAATGAGTTGCAAAAACCCTAATATTGAAATTTCTGCAGAAATTAGCGAAACCCTAGGGCCAAAAAGTCAAAATGCTCGAAAATGTAATATGAAGCTTGTTGGAGTTGCGTTGACGGAGTCTGTACACTCCTATGTATGTTTTATCCCTGATGTTCAAATGACAAGTGGTGAAACTCCTCAAAGAGGTAGGTCGTACGGAATTTATGGAAACCCTAGGAGGGTCGTACGGTTTTGCAGAAGAGAGAGAGGATGACTGAAATTTGCTTGTGAAATGGGTTCTTCAATTCCTATGCTCTAATACCATGTTGATTTTTCAATATTCAAGGTTAAGCATGAATATCATTCCATTTTTATTACTTAACCATAACCATAAATGTTGCAGCAACCAAGATCACAAGAAGAAGCACCATGCACAAGAACACAAGAAGTATCATGGGAAACCCTTATCAACAAGGGAAGAAAACCCATTCAAATCCTTTGCTATATTCTTCAAGAGAAATACCTTCACCACCAATAAGACCTAGCACATAAGAGGGTGCTCAAACCCTAGAAGACTAGCACCCAAGAGAGGTGCGCACTTTTCCCAAGAAGGTGTACTTGCTGAAATTTCCAAACTCACGTGAAAGATATGATTCCTCGATGGGGAATTTACCTTTACTTATACTAGACTTATCCTGCCAACAGAAGTGTCTATTGGCACAACAGGGCCGACCTCGCTAGCTTATAATGTAATTAGTATTAACCAGATTAATTGTCTTTTAAATTAATTACCAGTCACATTAAGGTGGGGCCGACTTGTACCCTTTACATTATAATTAGGGTTACAGGCGGGTCTGACTCTTGAACAATATAGCAAGGGATATGATACACCCACTAATTCTCATCCACTAGGGGCACATCCATAGGGATGTCCATATCTCTGGCTCACTACATTACACAGAGGAAACACTTATTCACACATTCACCTGTGCTTGTCCACATGCACATCCACTCAACAGATCTTCTTTCCCACTGCATTACACAGGAGAGTCATCTGGAGTTTCTCGTCAACTCTTCTGCTCAGAGGAGGCTAATACATCATATTCATTTATGTTCTCATGACGATGCACCCATCACTTTGAGATTTCACACATTCATTGTGTGCTCATCCACAGGCACGTCTAACTCAACAGATTGCATTTCCCACATGATAATCATCTGGAGTTCTTCTCAACTCTCTGAATGGAGGAGGTCATCTCTACGTTCCAGCTCTGTCTCAGATAGGAACCACGCACCCTTTTCAGGAGATTTCTCTTAGGTTTGTAAGCTAGAGAATATCTCACATGGCTGCAATGATCCACATCTCACAGGTTTGTAAGCTGGAGAATGTCTCTCATAGCTGCAATCATCAACACTTAAAACACTAAAAGTTGCTTGGGCGGCTAACGAATTTACCGAAACCATAGAAAATTTCTGAAGATGAAGTTGAAAAATAGTTAGTTCGATATATCAACAAGAATAATGAGGTGGATAACACGTTACATCAATCAGAACTAGATCTGAGGGAATTTGAAAGTCAATTATTTGAGATTAAAACTAAACATGAAATTATCATAGAACCTTTAAGAGAGTACATTGAGGAATGGTTGAAAAAGGCATTAATCAAAATTATTGGACCAGAAAATCAAGAAACAATTAGAACAATTATGCCACCTCAACCACAACATGTACCTATAAAGGAGCCAGTTGCAAGCAAATGAAGGTTACAAGATTTCTCCATCATAGTGAGTCGAACATAAAACTCTACCCCTTCATTTTTTCTTTTGTCCATTTCGGCTACAATCATTTATCATCTTTCCTTTGTATTATCATTATTATATGGGATTCATGTTGATTCTTGGTTGTCCTTCTCTTATCTTCTGGGTCTTTTCATTTTATGGTCTACAGGAGCCCAATGTCAGTCCTCTTCGAAGGGGGAATGCATTTTATTTTCTTTGAAGACAATTACCTTTGTATTTAAAAACTCATTATTATTTTTTAGACTCCGTGAGATCTATTCGGGATATTACATTACTATATTCTCAAAGACTTTGATCAGAAGCTTGAGTTACCAAATGTTTTATCTATCATAATCTTTTTGGTGTTTTATGGAATGATAATTTAAAGCTCTCTTTTATTTGCGGTCTGATTTCTACTCTCTCTATTTGTGGTATTGTTAAATGCTTTGATGAATGTTGTGATGGATATATCAATTCTATGTATTGCGTATGCATCATGATATATTCGTGTGTAAATAGTATACATATGAGTTTCTTTTAAAACACTTGGTCCAAAATCTCAGGTGTTGTTTTCCTTGAATGTGAACATAAATAAAAAGTCTGGTCCTTCTCAGATTTTATTTTGTTTCGTTTTATTTTCTTGGAATTATAAGAACGAGAGGAGTACCACCTCTCTAAAAATGCAAGGGGATTCATATCCTTGTAAGGTTGACCTTAAGACCGTAAAACAGTCTTGTAGATCAACAATACCCCATATTATTCCCCTTAGATACACTACATCTAGCATGTGGGGACATGTGTGCTAGTAGAGGAAGGGTCAGAGCTGGGACCCCATCACATCATCTAATAATAAAGTGTCAAGTGGAGTACTAAAGGATATAATCATGACCCCCTATCACATCTACAGTCAATATCATGCCAGTTGGGAGGATAAATGACAAGGAAGTACTGGTGGCCCATAATAAATTAAGAATAATAATAAAATTTATCAAGTGAAGTGGAAAAAAGGTAATAGGGAGCCACGTAGATATGGCATGGTAGGTAAGGGGGAAAGCTAAATGACATGGCAGTGTCAAAGGTTGACATGTGGAAATCAGTGCCACATCTGTAGCCAAGTATCATCCCACATCAGCAAGGATGCCTCGTCAAAAAAATAAAATTTTGCTTAAAAAAATTGTAGCCAAAATCTTATTTTGGCCATAATAGGAGCAACTTAAGTTAGACTCAAATGAAATTTCAAGTGTAGGTCTATGATGATGAAGGTCATAAAAGTGATATTGAGGGTGATTTCTTGATTCAACTCTAGAATTTTAGAAAATGCAATTTAGTGGTTTTCAAAGAATGGGGTGGTACTCATTGCCAGCAACTTTGTTGATGATGAAATTTGGATAGTAGGGAAAAAATGAACAAATAAAGAAACCCAGTAGAGCATTGGCCAAATTCTAGAGGGTTTGAAGTGGAGATGCAAAAACAGAATAAAATATATTATTTCGGGAGATGTTTTGGTGATTTTTGAAGTCTTCAATGGAGGAAAAGGGACCCAAAATCACAAATCTAGAAAACATTTCCTAGTTGGCATTCCATGTCTTCAAAAATCCAAACAAGCTTGTGTTAATTGTAGTTTTTTCGGTTTTGCTATGTTTCAAAGATAATAGTTTTGGCCAAAAATTCACTAATTTTTTTCTAGTTTTGCTCTATTTGAAAGATAACAATTTTGGCCAAAAATTCAAAGTCTGGAGAAAGTGTAAAAAAGGGCAAAGTTAACAATTCCAAATTGATGCACATAATGATTGGAGCATCAAATCAATAATATGAAAGTTGTTCAATACTCACAATCATAATGTTATATGTGCTTGATATAAAAGTTTTATTGGTTTTCATTAAATTTTCTTCTACATATGGCAGAAGTTGGTCTTTGACCTTGATTGTACCAATRAGAAAAGTGACAAAAATGGACAAAAATGATGATTTATGAAAGCTATAACTTTTATCTTTGAGCTCAAATTGGATCATGAGTACARTCATTGGAAAGATAATTTAGACGAGAATATGTATGAAGGCTTGGATTTTTGATAAGTACTTTAGAGTTCTTCAGAAGTTGGGAAGAAAAATACCTATAGTCTTAAGCCTTAATTCAGAAGAAAAAAAAATGACAATGTGCATATTTTCTAGAATTTAAAGAAAGTGATACAGATTTGGAAATGAGGTGTATCTAATAGTTTTATTGGTATGCAGACTTCTTGCAAAATTAGTGTTATAAAAAGGACAAGTAAATATCATAATTGAAGAGAAACATTAAGAAGAATACATGGAATATGGACAAGGACCTTATAGTCATGAAGGAGAAGTTAGAGGCTCGAATATTAGTGCAGGAAACAAGGAGACAAATTCTAATGGGCAAGGAGAGAGAATGGAACCATTGGAGCTAGTAGAAACCATGAGGAGTTTGAAGATGGAATGGTAAGCCCCTAGATAAATCCTTGTGTTAAGCATAAATCTCCATGTGAATCTCTAGATATTAAGTTGTTGCATTTCTATTTTAATATTAGTATTGTCGACTGGACCTTTTAATTGTAATTGTACCCTTGGTCTCCTATATATATACCAAGGAGATCCAGTTTTAGGATCATCTCATCTTGTACATTTGTTCCATTGTAAAAGGAGTTTTCCCCCTCAAAGAGGCTTCACATTCATTATTCTCTCTTGATCAAGGCATGTAGTTACTTATCTCTCTCTCTCTCTCTCTCTCTCTCTCTCTCTCTCTCTCTCTCTCTCTAATATTTTGGTTGTTTGGAGCATAACATTTGTATTAGAGCTTAAAATCCTAGGGTTTTTCTCCTTCGAGCAAGTCATCTTGAAATTTTCCCTATAAAAAGTTTTTAGAGAAGTTTCAGACTATGAAATTATTAGGAAACTGGGGAGACATAGTGAAATACGTATAGTAAAAATTTTATGTGCTAATTCATTAAACTTTCTAAGATACATCATGTGGAAGTTAGGGTTTTTGACTAGTCCTAAAATCAATTTCAAACAATTCATCTTGTAATTTTTGCTATAACTTTTTTTTGGTAAGGTTTCAAACTATGAAAATTTGAATATCCTGAGGAGACATATCTAAGCACTTTTGGTAAAAAAAAATGGTATTGTTTCATTATAATTTATGAGATATAGCCAATGGAAGTTTGGGTTTATGACTAATCTTGAAATTAGTTTCAAATGAGTCATCTTGGAATTTTCGCTATAACTATTTTTTAATAGGTTTTAAACTGTCAAATTTTTAGGATACCGAAGAGACACAGTGAAGTACTTTTGGTACAAATTTCAGGTTTTATTTCATTTTACTTTCTGAGATACAATTTATGGAAATTACGGTTTTTTTAATAGACATGAAACTAGTCTCAAAGAAGTGTTCTTGGTAGAACTTTCATGTCTTATACTTGGAAGGTCAAAATTGAGTGCCACTAGTTCATTTGGAAAGAATACAAACCATAATATTAAATATAAAAACTTTATAATCATATCTGAAATATTGGACATGTGGAATTCCATACAAGTTCGCTATTTGGAAAGGGATAAGAATCAACAAGTTTTGGAAAGGTTACCATAACTTTCACTTAACACGTCAAATTTTGGTCAGATCTATGGAATTGCAGAGAATGTATATCAGAGTAGTACATAAAATTGTAGAGATACATCAGGACAAAGGTTAGCCAACAAGGAAATCTCAAAATTAGGGTTTAAAGGTATACAACTTACAATTGGCTTAACTTTTGATTGGAAGATCTGATTTTAGTGATTCAAAATTTATGATAAAGAGAAAAACATGAGTATTATTATTTTTGTCCCACATGGAAAAGGGTGTTCCAAATATTGCTTCACCAACTAAACCTATAGAAATCTCAACCATGACTCGGGAAGAAAGAGAAGAGATTTTTCACCAACTATCCAAATTGGAGAACCAATTTAATGAATTTTTTGTTAAGTCAATAACAAGTAATGATATGATGGAAAAGAAGATGGATGAAAATAGGGATCATATAGAAAAGAATACGGATGAGAATAGGGATCAAATGGAAAAGAATATGCATGGAAATAGGGTACAAATGGAAAAGAAGACGGATGAAAGTATGGTACAAATGGAAATGAAGATGGATAAAAAAGATGGAAGAATTGAAATTTTCCATGTCAAACATCTTGTTATGTACCTTAGATGAGAGATTCTCTCCACAAGGAAATCATGAAAATGTGGAGGAAATAAAGATTGACCTGAAAAATCATGATTAGTCATCACCTTTAGATCTAGATCATCAGGGTTTCCACTCGAAACTGGGGAACTACTTAATTCCCAAGATCAATATGAGGAAATTTGATAGTAAAGATCCTATAACATAGATATTCCATGTCGAGCAATTATTTGATCTAAACCAATTTCTAACCTTGCAAAAGGTAACTCTTGCATCATTGTATTTAGAAAATGATCAATTTGTCTGGTATCAGTGGATTTGTGAAATAAAAAAAGGATTTTATTATCCCTTGGTCCATTTTTAGGGATGAATTGGTAGCACATTATGGGGATATTAAGATAAATACATCCTTTAGTCAATTTGTAAATCTTCGACAAAGAGGTCCAATTACAAAGAACATTCAACAATTCCAAAAACTAAGTCTCAGGGAAAATAAGATTCCAAAGGATTGTTTGTTAGATCTCTTTATGGGCACTTTAAAGGAGAACATCCAACATGAGGTGAGTCTCTTCGAACCTAAATCCCTAGATCATGCTTTTAGTATGCCAAGGAAACTTAAAAGTAAAAATATGGCCACTAGAAGAGTGATCTCTAACAACTATAGAGATCACCACGCTCCCTCTCCTAACCTCACTCAACCTACAATCACTACAAGGTAAACACCTTGTAGTGGAGGTTTTTGCAGAAGTTTTTAGTGTTACAAAATTTGGCAAAATTTTCTCAAAAACCTCTGCTACAACCTTTGTTATTCAAAGCAGAGGTTTTAATGGATGTTCCATATAATCGAAAAAAATTGGGCGGGTGGAGGTTGTAGCGGAGGTTTTTTTTCGGTAATTGTATTGGTATAAACGCATTGATGTGTTCATAAGTAACATGCATCGATGTGCACCCTAACGTTAAAAGCATAGGTGCTCTTAAAACTATTACACATCAGTTTTTTATTTTATGTTATATGAAACATTGGTGCTTTCATGTTAGTGTACGCACCGGTATGTGTTGTTTTTGTATGCAGCAATGGTGCTCGTATAAATATTACGCATCGGTGCTCTTGTAGTTAGTACACATTGGGTCTTGTACTACCATGTGCACCGAAGGATAGTGAAATTTTAAATATTTGGCGTGAGATGTCGATTTTATTTTTTGTCACTAGTACTAATGCATATATTATATATTAAATATCGAGTCGTATATTATATGTAAAGCACTGGTGCACCTTTTATTATATGCACCGTAATATTTTGAAATGACAAATATAATCAATCATGTGTTATGTCCCTTAAAGTATGGTGTTTTTTCACAATTGTTAGCACTGGTGCTTTCATTTAATTAATAGGCCCTAGTGCTTTCATTTAATTAATAGCCATTGATGTGTATGAATCAGAAAAATGCACCGAGTTCTATTTTATGGCATGCACCATTTAGTGAGTTCAAAAGAATATAGTGCACCAATATGTATATATTTTAATTAATTGTTTTTTATACAAATTTTTAATTAATCATCTCAAAATCAAAAACAATTGTAATAATATTGGTTTTATATTTTTGTTATTGTGTTTTGATATAATTATTTCATTAATGCGTTATCCAAAAAATTACACCTCCGTTAATTGTAACAATAAAAATCATCCATATATTAATTAATCAACAAGGCAACATTTTACAATATTCAACAATGTAATAAAATAAGAAACCCATTTTATTATATATAAATAAGAGGCCCATCGTCATACAAAAAGGGATAATGTAAATGTCCACAATAATCAAAATGCAACCAATGTGTAATTGTTACACTTATTGGTAACATGTCTTCATGCAATTAGGACATTATGTCAAGCACATTAAACAAAATCCCTTATTTTCAGATACAATTATTCCAAAACATACAACTTGCAGTAAAATTCAATTATATTGATTGTCATTCATCACTTGAACTACTAGCATCGCTCGAGCTACGTGCATGACTTATTTTTTCCTCACATGTAGGCAATATTGTACTTTGTTTATTTAGACTAACATTTTCTTGATCGACTTGCTTTTTATGTTCCGTATGTTCGTGTTCCATCTATAAACACAGAAATAGAGTGTAACCAGTAAATTTCCATTTATATATATAGTAGAATATATATGATTGTGTAAATAAAAAAATGCACCATATCAACGAGTGATTCATAAACATTACACATGCTATTAAAGTCATGCCACATGTTGTGTTTCAAAATCTCATATGTTGGTTGCTCTCCATATTTTGTTTCCTACATGTATAATAATCCATGACAAAGCATAGTTAATATAATTAATATAAAGGTTTCTTATTGTTCCATTAATTATAAAACAAGGGAAGTTAAACAACATAGCTACTTACAAATTGTTCGATTAAACCTTGATATTTTAACATATACTCACAACCCCCACTTAACCCAATGTTGATCAATTGTTTGATTGGCTCTTCTTTGTATGATAGCAGCTATTAGAAGACATCCATGGACAAGTGTAAATTAATTGTTTAAATTTAAAGATCACGGCAAATATGAAATCTTAAGTAAGGCCGAAAACGTAAGTACTCACAAACATTACGATCAACCCTTTTATTATTTATCGTCTTGTCTTATGTATTGAATGGGTTCCATTTTGTTTTATTTTCTGCAACAAAACAATTGAAAATTAGTCTTTCATACTGTAATTGAATTCAATGTACATAAAAGAATAAATGAATGATTACATACCTCTTATGCACGTTGTTGTTGAGATGCCTCCTCCTGTGATGTAATTAGGTTCATTTATTTTACCATCTCCTTATAAACTTTTTTGGACATCCCTACCAACATGTATTGATTTTCCCCTCATTTATCACTTGAATTTCATAATCTTCCTGAAAAACGAAAAAAAGCACAATAATTTTTTTCAAAATGGACAAGAAAGTAAGTATAGCAAAAAAAATTAATTTGGTATTTTTTGGAAGTATTATAGAAAAACATGTTTAGTAGTAATATCTTTTAAATACCCCAGACTCGGGTGACAAACACTAGTGAAATTCTACCATGTGTTGGGTTGGCACACGCCTCAACGTCCCACACAGCTCTACCTCACATCCCCCCCATGCAGAGTGTTAATGTGATGGTTCAGGCATTCAAAGCGACCAGGTTGGCATTCAAGCAAGGTATGAAGGCGAGTTATGGTGACCATCCCAGAAGGGATCAATGTACAAGGGCAATTTTAACTCGGCTCAACACTGAGACTGGTCATACCTGAGCTTGGTTGGAGATGACAGCCCTCCTTTTTCACTCTCCATAAAAGCATGAAATCGAGGTCGTAGGCCGAACACAATGGAATTCAAAGTAGAGTAAATTTTCAGGTACGTCAGCCTGGGGGTCTGGCAATATGATGGAAGGTGAGGGTTCAAGTCTGAAAACAAGTTTGTATGTTCATAGGTTAGGAACTATTACAGACTAGTTTCATAGTGTGGTTGGATATCGATGTGTTGTTGGCCCTTGGCAAGTGGATGGCTCAGGGTGTGGATGGATCTTGGAGAGTGTTTGGTGCTCACCAGTGTGGATCTCTCCCTCAGGTCTTAAAGGCAGCACCAGGCGACAGGTATGGAAGTATGGACAAATCGAGGACTAGTGGCAAAGGCGGGATTCCGCGTCAGTACCTATCGCTTCCTTGAGCTCAAAAGGAAGCAATCATGGTGGCTGAGAATTACTCCATTCACACCACTCTAAAGACTTGGGATGTTATGGATCTTCTAGAAGAGCATGTTCATCGGGAGATGAGCTCGACCCCAAATAGAGAAATCGATGCAGAAATGATGACCTGGATTTCAGATATAGGATAAAATCGATCACGGGAGACTAAATACTTCATAACCATATACTTATATTGGCACATGAAGGCACTTCTAGGAAAACTATTGAGAGACAAACAAGCTATCTACAATGAGCTCTCTATGAAGTTGGACTACATCTAGCTCCAAATCCAAGCTCTTGACAAAAATTCAACCTTCTGGCAACAAAGATCGTGGGTATCAGCTTCAACGACCCCAATGAAGGCATTCCTCAGGTTCTGGGGGACAATGTCCCCTCCTCTCCGAAATAATTTTCTATGTTTTGTTTTTTGGATGTGTATTTTCTACATATTTACAATAGATAGGTTGACAAACTTCAGATGGAAGCTAGGCATGTAATTCATAACGTTTACAGTTTTTTTGACAAACATTTAGCACTTGCAGATAGAATATTTTCTTATACTTCATGGGCAGTAAGCCCAAAGAAGCAATTGTTATGTTGTTGGTATGGTTTACCATGTGGCAGGCCAACAACAAAACACATGTATTTTTTCCATTAATATTTTAATATAGATTAGATAACTTACAAAAAAAAAAACTTTAAATGATTTTTTTTTGTTACTGTAAGTTTTTGCTATTGCAAGTCTCACAGGTCTCATTGACCATTGTTCCATAAATGCTTCATGCAATTTATGTATAACCTGATTCTTGGAGTCATTGGATTGATTTTTGTATTGTAAGTGGAAAGTATGTTTATACGTTATTTCCACTATATCTCTCAAAGTTCTGTAAAATAATTTTCCCCTCTCATTAACTTCAAGCACCACTCCAGATGAACTTATGACCAAGTTGTCATCATCATTTACATCCTTCATAATTTTTGTCCTCTTAGGATGACATTATGTTCCTTCACTCTCGGTCCCTGCATAACATTAAAAAAATGTGAAATCGAGTGTAACTTGTTAGCGATTAATGTTAAGAAATTCATTTTTAGTAAAAAAAAAAAAGAACTTCATGTTGATTACCTTTCGATCCACCTAATTCCTCTCTTTGCAACATTTCCATAAAGCTTTTATGCTTTTTGCACTAAGATTGTGAACAATCTTATCAAGTTTCTTCAATTTTTTACTCTGCGTGACATGCATTAACCAATACACATCATTAATTTAAACCTACAGATAATTGAAATATATAATTACACTTTTACTAAAACTTAAAGAAATTGTTAGGTTCTCTTATTGGGATGACCTACCATCGTGCTCATTGCAATAAGTTAATTTCTTTGAACTTCTATCGACCATATTCTATAAGTAAACAAGGAATCGTCAAATATAGAAATTATAAAATAATTTTACAAAATAACATGTCAGTGTGTATAATAAAAGAGTACAACCCGGTGCGCTCATCATAAGTATACGTAGTGATTCTCATTACTGCTTATTGTGTACCACAGAATTTGTATGCATATGATACTAAAATCAGTAATATTTATATTTTAAACTAAACGGTGATGGTGACATAAATATATGCACCAGTGTGACACTATTGTTCACTATGCACCGGTGTGACATTATTGTTTAGTGCGCACCGATGTGACATTATTGTATAGTGCGCACCGCACGTCATGGAAATTTTTTTTTTAAAATACCATGACATCGACAGGGTTTGGGATTCAATGCAATGAGTGGTACCATTGCAATGGATAATAAATACCCCATATACAAGTAAAAAAAAACTATAAAAATCTATAGCTTAAAAAAAGAAAACCCCCTTGTGAAACATAAAAAGGGAACCAAGGCAAACAACAAGAAAACTAGGGCTTCCAATACCGAAGGTAACTATGAAACCCTTTTTTATTTTTTTTCAGAATGCACTGAAAATAGTTTGAATCAAATAGGGAAAGATTGAGATGATCAATAGAATGAAATCACATACCTAAAATTTCTCCTCTGTGGATTTGTATGTGGCCTACGGTGATCCCTTCCAAATTTGGCTCTTCAAAAAAATCAACCCACTCCAAAAGTCTTTGCTAGTAAATATTTCTTGCACAAATCTCCCCTCTAAATTTTTCCAAAAGAATGAAATAACGAATAGTGTTTTCATTTATAAATACATTCATTTCAAAAAATAAAATTCCCGCTCGTTTTTTCGTTATATATTTTGGCGCATTGATGATAAACCCAAGCATTATTTTTTTGTAACTTAACTTTTTGGTGTGTTATAGAGTTTAGCACATATTTGTGCTTTAAATAGCAGTGGTGTACTTTAAAGCGTCGGTGCACTATAAAGCACATCGATGTGATTTATACATATAAAAGCACCAACTAAAACATGTATATTTAAAAAAATTATTTATTTTTTCACTATACAATTAGTGCCCTACATAATTTTAAGTGTCGCGATGCATTATCCACGTATAAACGCGTCGGTTTCAATTTTATTGACATAATATAAATGCAAACCTCTGCTATTAAATTTTCTGATATTTTACTTTGCGGAGGTAGTAACATAGGTGACTCTTCAGTTCTTTTCATAATTTAGCACATTGATGCCTTCTTATGTATAGACGCACTGGTAAGTCTTTAACTAATTAAGAGCACTGATAATTTTTAAAATCCATTCAAAATTATGTTTGAAGTTAGATTGTTCTATGCTTCCCAAATTTTCTTTTAAGAATTCGTTCACATATTGATGATGGTTTTGGTTCAAATTCAAGGGAAAAAAGGTTATAATATCAAATTGTCAATTCTTGAGATTCCAGCTCATTCCATATCGTCGCAAGTTCATCAAGTTCTCCCCCACCGTTTGAAGTAAGCCTATATTTTATTTATAATTCATTTATATAATTGAATTTATGTCATTTATGCATGTGCATTTGATTAATTTTTCATTGAATTTTGCAAGATCATGATTCAAGATCAAGTTTGGATGCGGAAGATATTCCACGAGTCCAAAAATGTCGCAAGCTCTTATCGGGAGAAAGATATCGTAGGAAAATGTTTGATGAAAATGGACAGCGACTTTACCCTACCAATTGTAACGCACCATATTCCAGAAACCAGCTTGGGTCAATGGAATTATACCGTGAATTAGATCTCTTTTATGACACCTCAGTAGTATGTAGTTGTTCAAATGTAAAGGTTTGAAGAAGAACCCTCAATGTGTTACATTGTCCCATTATATTAATGGTCAACTACCCAAAGTTGACGGTCTAATACCTCCCACTACGCTAAAGAATCCAATATGTGATATAGAAAAGACACATAGGAGCACTTCCATCACGGGGTATTCACTCAGTGAACCTATGGCATAGCACCTTCATTCATGGGATATTAAAGAATACCCCTAATTTCACTACATATTGATAAATACCTTCCAAAATCTTTTTGTCGAACCCCCCTCCCAATCCATATTTCCAATAAGATAAACCCGTATTTTTACTAGATACCCCTTTTTATACCCCCCCAA
>JASDQU010101628.1:128820-178732 GCA_032191745.1 Picea mariana | reverse complement strand
ACAATATATTGACTTTATTTTTCACAATTTAAAAACCACCCTTTATGAATGAACATGATAAGGTATTGGTCAACAAGGTGAAGCCCCCATGACTTCCATATGCTTCTTTTTTAAAAATTTGGAAGCCAAACTAACTAAGTTTCGTCCTAAATTGACCAATTTGTCTCCTTATATTGATTCAAAGGAGAGTTCTAGTGAGCCAAAGTATGATATCAATACTACCCAAAACATCTCTACTAGGAGATCCAAAAAGTTGTATGAGATAAGAGAAAAAATGTCCAAGTACACACCAGAGTTTGTTCCATTGTTGGAAGGTAGAAATGACTTTCCTCTTCCTGTCCATCTGCAAAGTAAATACCAAACTTGTTACAACCAACCTTTCTATGGTGCTTGGTCATCTTCCAAGCATGTGCCCAATGTTGGAACCAAATTATCTTTTTGTGGTAATAGTTATATGATTGCCAAGTCTATAATAGATGTTGCTAATCTTGAGTTGTTTATCCTTTCACATGTATTCATTCCTCCCAAACAATCAATAGCACTATGCCATTTTGTGGTCCTCTTTACAGTCAAACTGATTACTTGAATATTGTTAATTACAAACATAGTTTTCCATGTATAGTATGTGCATGAATGGTTATGCTTCTGGAAACTTCAATAGGAAAAACTTGTTACATATTGATGGACATCGAGGAACTCATGGGAACATTGCAGGGTTCATAAATAGTTGTAGGTCTTCATTGTTTAGTGAAAAATGTTCCTTTGAGGAACACTCCAATGACAAAGAGTTCTCTATGAAAAGGAAGGCATCCAAATTTGTTGTTGTCCATGCAATATGTAGTTTTCCTCCTGGTGATGAGTTGTTAATAAACTATAACTTTTGTAGACCACCAACCACTCGTCAAAAACGCCTTGAATTGGGTCTACCTTAAGACATTCCCTTGGGGCATAAGAAAAAGTAATTGGGTAATTGTATTTTTTTTATTTTCAATGGAACTAATGTAAATGTATTGCTTAATTCGACATTTGTTTTATAAAGTGGTTGGTTGCATGTTACAATCATTACATTAATATGGGGACTAAGTCCTATAACATCTACACGGGAACTTTTGTTTATTTTATTTATTGAGTTTTATTAATATTTTTTATATTTTTAAATATTCATATAAAATTAATTTAATTTAATATTCTTTTAACCTTAACAAAACAATTATTTTCTTCACTAACCAAATCTGATACTTACATTTCCTTATGAAAATATTCTGAAAGTTGGTGGTAGAGCAAAAAATCATAGTCATTTAAAGCAAATTGTGCATATTAAAATTCATTATTGTTAATGATTTTCTTTTGATATTTAATAATTTAAATTTAATTAAAATTTAGATATAATTAATTTTATTTTTTTTATATGTAAAAATATATAATTAATTATAATTTTTAAATAATATTTTTTTTAGTATAATAATTATAAATTTAATTATGAACCATTATTATAAGGTTATCAATAAAATAAATGAAAAAATAACATTTCATAAGAGTAACTATTCAAAAAAAAAAAAAAAACATTCATTAACCAAATGTAATATTTGCATACATGTTGATACAAAATCAACAAAATGCAATACTTAACATACTTTTTTTAATAGAAGATTCAACTAATCCTTACATACTTTTACGTACTTTTTTAATAGAAAAATCATAAAGTTGGTAATAGAGTTAAAAATTGTAAAACCATTTCATAAAAAGTGTATAGATCAAAATTTATTATTATATATTCTTTATATTTAATAATTTAAACTTAATTAAATAAATGTAATATATTATAATACTTGAATAATATAAATTACTAATATCTTTGGAAAAAATAAATATAATATTTGTGATTTAAGTAAACGAGATTATATTGTAGCTTTGTCATGTAATCTTTGAATAATAAAAATTAATAAAAGAACAATAGTATTACATCATTATTATTATTAGTGAATAATTATATCATAATGTTACTATTACAATATATGAAAAAAACATAATTATTCAAATCACAATTATTTCACTCATCATATTTACTTATTTTTCTGTGTGTTTAATCAACATATTGTATCTTGTTGGACAAGAAACAATTCACCTTGAAGAAGAATTAAACATTACATGATATTAATGGTTATAACTTTTTGCAATCACAATCCAAATTAAACGATTTCATAAAACTAAAGATAAAAATTATATGGCAACTCTAAATTATAATGAGTGATACATCTCAAATTTAATTTCAAAACGGAGAAATCATTAGCATACTCACAATTCATTTTATAAATCAAACAACAACAACATCAACGTGATATGAAAAACACAATATACATGTGTGATATATTATTTATAGTGCACCAGTGTGATTGTTACGTAAAAATGCATCGACAAACAATTTAATTGAAAAATTGTGTATGCAAACCTCCACAATTAATGTTTTATGGAGGCTGTGTTTTGTGGAAGCAATCACTCTTCGGTGCCTCTCATAATTTAGCACACAAATTCAATCATTTGCCACTCCCTTAGTGTTCTGTCTCACATCTCCTTCTCTGGGGGTCGCTCGACTTTCTCCAAGATATTGTTCTTATCATTCGTGTAACCATAATATGAACTAGTGTCAATTTGTTTGTAAGTCTCATACCTAAACCTCCTCTTCTTCACCTTGAGGGGGCTTATCAAATAACTCTTTGAGGTCGGGGAGGAATTTTGTAGCCCTTAAGTATCTGTAATCGGGGCCCTTGGGCACATTAACTTCGTTCCCTTTCAATTCTGTCATCTTGGCCCCTACTTTGGCATAATTAGGACTACCAAGCTCTACAATCAGAGCTTCCCAGTGCACCCTTAGCCTGATTAGCAAGACAGGAATCCTAGTGGATGTCTTAATTTTAATACTTTTCCAACCTCAAGAATGACCTAAGGCCCATATTGTATATTTAATAGAAGTTAAGAAGCACATTTGGAAAAAAAAAAATCGATGATCCATAAGCTTCGCTAGCATGAATTATTGTTGAAAGTTAAGTGTTTCCTTGGCTTTGGCCTTCTCCTCTATGATATCCTCACTTATGTATTTACTAAGAATCCCATGTTTCTTCTTTTCCACAACCATGCACTCGATCGCTTTCTCATAGGGAAGGGGCACATGGGCAAAAAAATCTCGCTCTCTCGGTTGTTTGTTTCCCATGTCCTACTCTCTCATTTCTTCCACCACATTCTCCTCTTCCTTGAAAAGGATTGGCTAAATGGAAGTGATCTCCCCACTCTTGACCATCAACCTCACCTCCCTCTTGATAGCCTCAATCCTCTATCAATCACTCAGCACTCTGACCCACATCTCCTCCTCTGCGGGTCGCTCGACTTTCTCCAAGATATTGCCCTCGTCATCCTTGTAGCCATAATAATTGGCGTCAACAATTTACTTGTAAATATCATACCTAGACATCCTCTTCTTCACCTCAAGAAGCTTATCAAAATCTCTTTGGCATCGAGGAGGAATTTCGCAACCCCACTTGTACAATTGATTGTTAGAAGATGGAATGTTACAATATTCCAACGATTATTTGTACAAGTGGGGCTACAAAATTCTTCCCAGGGGTCAAAGATTCATTCAATAATCCCCCAGAGGTGAAGAAGAGGATCTCTAGGTATGATATTTACAAATGAATTGATGCCAGTTATTATGGCTACAAGGATGATGAGGACAATATCTTGGAGAAATTCAAGCGGTCCACGGAGAAGGAGATGCAGGCAAAGGCACTGAGGGAGTGGCAGAGGATTGAGTCTTTTAAGAGGGAGTCCAAGTTAGTGGTCAAGAGAGGGGAGGTCATTGACATTAAGCCAATATAGTTTGAGGAAGAGGAGAGTGTGGTGAAAGAAATGGGAGAGTAGGACATGGGAAACCAACAATAGAGAGAGCGAGATTTTGTTGATCATGTAACCCGTCTGGATGAGAAAGTGATCGAGTGCATGGTTGTGTAGAAGAAGAAACATGAGATTCTTATTAAATACGTGAGTGAGGATCTCATGGAGGAGCAGGCCGAGTTCAAGGAAATGATTAATATTCAATGATAATGCATGCTAGTGAAGCTTATGGATCATAAATTTTTTTTCAAATGTGCTTCTTAACTTCTATTAAATATACAATATGGGCCTTAGGTCATTCTTGAATTTGAAAAAGTATTATAATTCAGATATCCACTAGGGTTCCTGTCTTACTGATCATGCCAAAGGGGCACTGGGAAGCTCTAATCATAGATCTTGGTAATCCTAATTATGCCAAAGTAGGGAATTATTGCTCTGTTAAACCCTAGCCACCCTTGTGCTCCCTTCTTGCTTATACCCTATGGTTTCCTCCCCTAGAGGCGACACCAGGTCCCCTCCCCCCCACTATATTTTCATTTTCACATCTTTGATTGCATCTCTTCCCAAATCTCCCAAGCATGCGCCAACCCACTTTGTTAAGAAACTTGAAGAAATATCAATCGTCCTTGTGCAAGATAGTTCCAGGTCCCTTGCTTTGAAATTTGTTGAATATGGAATTATCGATCAATTTGCAGGCATCTATCCCTTTCCACATGCCATGGCCATCTGGGTGAAGAAAAAATAAAATCCACATCTTAAAGGTAAGCTCTCCCATTCCTTCTATGGCAGAGGCTTCTTTGCTTTATTGTTTGAAGAAAAAGTGGATCAATACCTAATATTCAAAATCAATCCATACTTCATGGGTTCTCAAGGTATGTAGTCAAACAGCTAGACACCAAATTTTTGCCCAAAAAATGGCATCCCTTATGCAGTCCTAGTCTAGGTCTGTATTCTTTTTCTCCCCCTTCATTGTTGGAATGAGGAAACCATTCGCAACATTAGAAATACCTTGGGGAAATATATCAACAAAGCAAATCCAAAGAAAATATTGCAAGCATCTGCTCACATCTGTGTTGAGGTGGATCTAGAGAAATGCCTCCCATAAGCTATCAAGATCACTCTAGATAATTGGTCATATCTTCAACCAATTGATTATGATAAACTTCCTTTAAAATGAAAATTGTGCCATGAATATGGACATTTCGCTAAGAACTTCCCTAGATCCTCATATGATCAACCAAATGCAAAAGGAGTAGCTCATTGGCAGTAGCCCAAAAAGAAGAGACAATCCTTGGAACATGGGGCCAACCTGGATAAAGCCTTAACCTCGGCAGGAAATCCCTCCAATCTAGACTCTCATCATGGTCCTGCGTTCTCCTCCCAAAAGAAATATTTGGTGTCCTAGAAAATCAATATGGCGTAGTTTCTAATCCTAAATAAGACCATGTGGAAGTTCCCCCCTCTGTCTCTTAGAACCTCGCAAAGGGAGATGGCCCTGAAATCCCCCAACTATCACTCCCCCCTAAAATCCACAATTAGAGCCTGAAGAAAAGAAAAGAAAAAAACGGGAGAAATTTATTCTAAGATCCTTCTCGGGAATTCATGGAGGACCTTTTATCTTCATTTGATTTAATAGACATCAAGTCAATTAAAGGTCACTTTACCTGGTCCAAAAAAGGTGACCTAGGTCACATTGTCTCTCACCTGGATCACTTTCTCCTCAGTAGTTCCATGTTGAATGAATCCTTCATCCCTTCTTCCCACATCCTTCCCTAGTCTGGCTCTAATCATCAACCCATTTTCCTGTCCCTTTATGACGTAGCAGCAAATCCATGCAATAATTCTAGTACCTACAGGACTATGTTTTACCTTAAAAATGCACAATGGAACTCATGTTTCGAACATGCAACAGAAATTTCATTTAGTATTGTCAAAGATTGAAATAGAAGAATTTAATTTCAACCACAAGAACACAAACAGGATACGAATCCTTTCCTGGATGATTTATTTCAGAACTTCTTTGATTACAATGTGGTTAATAGATACAATCCTTCATCGCCTGATACATTCTTTTCTGTACCCCTTTCTCTGTGGTGATCTCATTCACTTCAATTGAACCTGAGAGAAACTCTTGATTTTCTCTTGACCGAACGACCAACCCTTTAGCTCCTTTCCTCCCCCTTTTTATCCCCAATTCTTCTCTTGTCGATTTGTTTCCATTCATTGAAGGAGATGAATAGTCATGATTGTTCATTGCCCAGCCATTTCCCAATTTGAATTTTGTACCATCTTCCTTCATCGGCAATTGGCACTTGGCATTTTATCTTCCTAGGATCCATGGAGTGGAATTGCAGCATAATTTATATAGTGTGGAGTTACAGCAGAGAATATTGTAGCATGGAATTGCAGCATATTACATATAGCATGGAGTTGCGGAATATTTCATGTATCGTGGATTTGTAGCATAGGAGTCACAACACTATCATTCATCATTTGGGTATGATTCATAGCACTGTTATTTGTAATAAGGAGTTGCACCACAAGCTGCAAGCTAGATTTGCAGCCATCTTTATTCATCCTAGTTGAACTTGTACATAATTGAAATGTTTTTGGGTGATGCGGATTGCCTAGAACCAAAGATGCTCCTACATCAGACACCCTTGGTAAGAAAAACATGAGCTCCCATCTCATGTGTTTATTTATCCAGAAGATGAAGAGTTTCGTAGGCGTATTAGTTCTTATTCATAAACCCATGATGCATCCTCAGACCCTATGTTTTTCCACTTGAATAAATATTCCAAATACTCATTGTTGCAAGTTTTTCTACCAATCCTTGTGGCAAAAATTTCTTCCACTTATTAAGCTTGTTTGACTAGTAATTGTTGTTCTCGTCCATCTAGAGTACCTTCATCATCACCTTTATCTCCTTCATGAAACTCGTATAGATCAACAACATTGAATTTTGGAGATACATCGAACTTGTCTGGAAGTTCCAATTGATAAGCATTATCAGAAATTTTCTTCAAAATTTTGCATGGTCCTAATTTCTTATAGTTAGACTTGTTATAGGTACCTCTAGGAAATTGTTCCTTTATCAAGTGAGCCATGACTAACTCACCTTCCTTAAAGGTTTTCTTCCTTCGCCACAGATCTGTCCTCTGTTTATACTGGTTATTAATTACTTGTAGTTTCTGCTTCACCTACTCATGCGGTTTCTGCATACTATCTGCAAAATCATTTGCATCAGCACTTATTTTATCTCCTAGATCTGATAAATCAACCAAATATACCACCCCTTTAGGTGACATGCCATAAATAATTTGAAATGGTCTCTTTCCAGTAGATCTTTTCACTGAATCATTGTAAATAAATTCCACTTTTTCCAAAACTAAATCCCACTGACTAGGATTTTCACCACTCAAACTTCTCAATAAGTTTCCTAAACTTCAATTCACCACCTCGGTTTTCCCATATGTTTAGGGATGTTATAAAAATAGGATTGGAAGGCAATAAAATAAAATAAAATGCGGAAATAAAACACATAAGATATGCAATACAATAGAAACACATATATATGTGGTTCACCTAGTGTGGGCTACATCCACCAGAGAAATTGCAAGGTCCTCCCTTTTTATTATCCATCAAAATGAAGGGATACAACCTACAACACACCCGTTGTAACTTCCTCTTCTTTATCTTATAGTCTCCTCTCTCATAATACAATATTCATTATGACACATAGTTGCAATACAATTCCCTCATAAAAGAGGGTTGCCTTCTAGGGAAAAAAATCCCTAACATAACTTCTATCGTCGTATATATGACCTTATAATGAACGATCCAGACTGACTATGAAATCACAATATTTTACAAATCCATTTTTCCMAAAATTTCGCTTTGAGGGTGTTGCCCCTGAATCCCCYGTCGGGGGTGCTCCATTAATTGTCATCTCCCCCCCATGGACCCCCCTGACGACAGTAGTCAGGGGGAAAGCGCCCCCATCAAGAAATGGGATCCAAGAATGACTGAAACAAACCTTTGAATCATGAATATAATCAGTCTCCACAACCAACAATCTCCCACTAGGAGACTGATCACAAAAACTCCATTGTTGTTGTACATGTTGGRCTATGATCCACCTTGGAACTGGAAAATTTCTCATCTTCACCTTCATGCTTGAAGGTCGAATGAAAGTAAGCAGGTACTCAGTTTCTCCCTGGTTACTACCTTTGTTAACATGTCTGCAAGATTCTGGCTAGTATGTATCTTTTCCAACTTCAAATTTCCATYTTCCAAGATAGATCATATGAAATGGTACCTAATTTGTATATGCTTAGTATTAGAATGGAAGGATGAGTTCTTTGCAAGATGAATGGCACTCTCATTGTCATAGTACAACCTACTATTCTCCTTCTTCTTTCCCAATTCCTCCATAAACCTAT
Organism: Picea mariana; assembly: GCA_032191745.1. NCBI lineage: Eukaryota > Viridiplantae > Streptophyta > Pinopsida > Pinales > Pinaceae > Picea > Picea mariana. The sequence goes on along the minus strand of JASDQU010101628.1, from coordinate 170,405 downwards.
GTAACCAAATCATCTCTTTACTAGCCTCTGTAGCAGCAACATACTCTGCTTTCATTGTTAAAAGTGCAACAACCTTTTGCAGTTTTGAAATCCAACTTATTGTTGTTCCACCTACAGTAAAAACATACCCTGTGGTGCTCCTCCTACTATCTTTATCACCTACCATATATGAATCAACATATCCCTGTAGAATAGTGTATGAACCTCCAAAACATAATGCATGAGAACTACTACCTCTAAAATACCTGAGAATCCACTTTACTTCCTCCCAATGTTCCTTACCTAGATTGTTCATGTACATTCTCACAACTCCCACTGCATGTGAAATATATGGTCTTATGCACACCATAACATACATCAAGCTGGAAATTGTTGATGAATAAGGGACACTGGACATGTATTCTATCTCCTTCTGTGTCTTGGGACACATTTCCTTGGTTAATTTGAAATGGTTGGCCAAAGGTGTACTAACTAGTTTTTCATTTTCCATTCTAAACCTCTCCAACACCTTCTCTATGTACTCACCTTGAGACAATGTCAATTTGTGATTTTTCTTGTCTCTTCTTATTTTCATACCAAGGATTTTCTTTGCAGCACCCAAATCCTTCATCGCAAATGAATTAGCTAATTTCTTTTTTAGCACATTTATATCCTGCATGTTAGACCCTGCAGTAAGCATGTCATCTACATACAATAGCAAGATAATATAGCTTCCATTTTGTGGCCTCTTAAAATAAACACGGTGATCAGAATGACATCTAGTATAACCTTGTTCTTTCATAAACCTGCCAAACTTCAAATACCACTACCTTGGAAATTGATTTAGGACATACAAGCTCTTCTTCAACCTACATACCAAATTATCCTTCCCTTTGACCTCATACCCATGTGGTTGTTGCATAAAAATCTCTTCATCCAAAACCCCATGGAGAAAAGTTATTTTTACACCTAACTGTTCAATATGCAAATATTCCACTACAACAAGACTTAAAATAGTCCTAATTGAAGTCATTTTAACAACGGGAGAAAATATTTCATCAAAATCTATGCCTTTCTTTTTTGCAAACCCCTTTACAACAAGTCTAGCCTTGTACCACTTTTTACCTCCATCTTCTTCCTTCAACCTGTAAATCCATTTATTCTATAATGCTCTTTTATTTATTAGGAAACTGAACCAAGTCCCATGTTTGGTTATTTACCAAGGAATCCATTTCTTCTTTCATGCCTTGCTCCCACTTTTTTTTAGTGTTTACCCGCATTGCCTCTTCATAACTTTCTAGTTCACCAGAATCAGTCAAAAATAAATAATACAATGAAGGAGAGTGTCGTTCAGGGGGTCTACTTAACCTGGTAGATCTTCTGACAACACTTGCAAGATTTTGAGGTACATGTTGCTCATGTTGTTGTACATTTTGATTTTCCGATACCTTTGGAATTTCTTTTTCAGTGATCTCATCAAGCATTGTGTATTCTCATTTTTCTTTTTCATGTTTCCTTCCCTGCAACTGATATTTATACATGACCTTCTCATTGAATATGACATATCCACTCCTAATAATTTTGTGATTTTCATAATCCCATAAGCGATAACCAAAATCATTAACACCATATCCAATAAAGGTACACTTCTTGGATTTTTCTACAAGCTTTGTTCTATTTTCTTTATCTATATGGACAAATGATTCACAATCGAAAGTCTTCAAAAATGAAGAGTTTACCTTTTTACTTGTCCATGCCTCCTCTATAATGCCACCATCTAAAGAACTTGGAGGTCCTTTGTTTATCAAGTAAACAACAATATCTACAACATTTTCTCAGAACTGTAAGGGAAACCCTGCATGCAATCTCATACTCCTTGCATGCTCCATGATTGTCATGTTCATCCTTTCTAACACACCATTTTTTTGTGGTGTTCCTGGAACTGTCTTCTCTCTACGAATCCCATGGTATGAACAATAATCATCAAACTCCTTGTTGCAGTATTCACCTCCATTGTCTGATCTGAGACACTTCAATCTTTTTCCTCTCTCATTCTCAACCAAACCTTTCTATTTCTTAAAAGTGTCATAAACATCAAATTTTTTTTTAATGCAATAAACCCAAGTTTTTCTAGTTTCATCATCAATAAAAGTAACATAATAATAAGAGCCACCAAGAGATGATACATGAGTCGGTCCCCATACATCTATATGCAGAAGCTCTAACTTTTCACTCTTCTTTTCCTTTCTGACTCTGAGAAATTAGACTCTCTTTTGTTTTCCATAAACACGGTGCTCAGAGAAATCCAAATCAATTTGTTTAAGATTTGTCAACAAATTCCTTTTGTGAAGTATCTGCATCCCCTTCTCACTCATGTGTCCAAGCCTATGATGTCACAGTGTTGTATCCACTCTTGTAGAAGCTAAAGAGATAGAAGAGTCAACATTACCAGTACACAAATAAAATGTACCTACCTTCTCTCCTTTTTCTATCACCAATTATCCTTTAGTGACCCTCCATGCCTTATATGTAAATGTAGATATACAACCTTCACTTTCCAACTGCCCTGTTGAAATTAGATTTTTTCTCAAATCTGCAACATGTCTTACCTCTTTCAATAACCATTGATTTCCATTATTTTTCTTTATTTGTACCTTACCCATTCCAACAATTTTAAATGGTGCATCATCACCAAAATGAACTTGTCGAAAATCACCTTGAACATAATCTTGAAAATGTTTCCTATGGGGTGTGGCATGAAATGAAGCCCCTGAATCTACTTACCAAGAATCAGTAATATCATCTAAAGAAAGAATCAAAGCATCTTGTAACACATCACATGCTACATTTGCTTCTTTATTTTTCTCATGTTTTCCATCTCTTTGTTTCTTTGGATCTCTACACTATTTCTTCATATGTCCTTTCTTCCCACAATTCCAACACTATCTTTCCTAGTCTTGATTTGGATCTGCCATTCCTAGAATTCCCACGGTTCCCTCGACTCCTTCCTCTTTCCTTTTGTCTTCCTCTGGTCTCCACAGTCAATGCATTACCTGATGTCTCACCTGTTCTTTTATGACGCATTTCCTCGCTAAGGATAACACCAATAACATCATCAAATTTCAGAGTGTTTGAACCAGAGATAGAGTTACTTACATCCATGACCAAGCCATTCTAACTTTCTGGCAATGAGCACAATATTAGAAGATCTTTAACCTCATCATTAAAGTTCACTTTTACAGAACTTCGTTGATTGGTAACTGTATCAAATTTATTTAAATGATCTGCAACAGACCCACCTTATTACATCTTCATATTAAATAATCGCTTCATTAGAAATACCTTGTTGGAGGCCGAGGGTTTTTCATATAGTCTAGCTAGTCCCTTCATCTTATCCTTCGTTGTCTTTTCTTTCGAAATATTGAAATCCATCGATGCTGCCAGGCACAACCATATTGTTCCTAGTGCCTTTATGTCAAGAACCTCTCATTCTTTGTCCTTCATGGTCATCGGCTTCTTTGTTATTCCACCCAATGGTAGGTAAATATCCTTTTGGTATAAATAATCTTCCATTTGCATCTTCCATAGATGGTARTTTTGGCCATTAAATTTCTCAACCTTGAACTTTTCATCTTCCACCATTGCTCCCACTCGAACCAKGAACCCTCCTTTCATGCGAGTTAGCTTTGGATCTGATACCAGTTATTAGAAAAACAAGATTGCAAAGCAATAAAATAAAATAAATGMAAAAATAAAACACATAAGATACACAATACAATAGAGACACAAATATGTGTGGTTCACCCAGTGTGGGATACGTCCACCAGAGAAATTTCCATCTCCTTCCTTTTTTATTATCCAACAAAATGAAGGGATACAACCTACAACACACCCCCTGTAACTTCCTCTTCTTTATTTCACATACTCCTCTCTCAGAATATAATATTCACTATCACACACAGTCGCAATACAATTCCCTCATAAAATAGGGTTTCCTTCTAGGGAAAAAATCCAAAAATACGACTTCAAATTTTCCCAAAAATGGTTTTAAAACTTTGTTCAACATCCTCGTGAACGTGCTAGGTGCATTATTTAATCCAAATGGTATAATTAACCATTCAAACAACCCATCTTTTGTCTTAAACACTGTCTTCCATTCATCACCTTCACTTATTTGAATTTGATGATAACCACTCTTCAAATCAATCTTTGTGAAGTACTCGGCATCACTTAAACAGTCCATAGATCATCCATTCTTGATAAAGGAAAGTTTTACTTGATGGTAATCTTATTAATAGCACACGAATTTGTACACATCCGCAACTCACCATTATTTTTCAATGTCAAAATTGTTGGTATTGCGCAAGGACTCATACTTTCTCGAATTAATCCTCTATCAAGTAACTCATGTATTTGTCTATTCACCTCATCACTCTCTGTTGGAGTCATTTGATAAGGTGATTTATTTGGAAAACTCAATCCTGGTATCAATTCGATGTGGTGCAATATACTTCTTAATGGAGTTAACTCTGCTAGTAAATCCTCTGCTACAATTTCCTTAAATTCTTTCAACAAGTGTTGAATCTCAGCTGATACAAAATTCCTTTTTTTTGTCTCTTGAATCCTTTTTGGCATTGTGGCCAAACAACAACCACTATGTTTCTTCTCTCTTAGAAACTCGTTCACAAAACATAACATGATTTGGTTATCATTGTTATGCATATTCTTGTTGTTATTGTTGTCCATAACTTTGTTTTTATTGTTGTCCATACCCTTGTTGTTATTTCTCTCCATAATTTTGTTGTTATTATTGTCCATACCCTTGCTATTACTATTTTCCATAACCTTTTCCAACATTGATACCAACTTATAACGTTGTCCATCCTTGAAAAAATCATATGAATTCTCTCTGCCATCATGGAATACCTTTCTGTCAAACATCCACAGTCTCCCAAGTAATACATGACCTGCATCCATCTCTATTATGTCACATAAAACTTGTTCGTTGAAACTCCCAATCTAGAAACTCAATAAACATTGCTCAATCACAGTCACTTGTTGTCCTTTTTGGAACCATGAAACTCAGTACATATCGGGATGAGGAATGCTTTTCAACTTCAATTTCTTCATTACTTCAGTGGATACCAAATTTTCTGTACTTTCTCCATCTATGACAAGATGACAACACTTATCCTGAATTTTACATTTGGTTTTGAACACTCTCTTTCTCTGTTCAGGCTCTTCTGCTTCCTTTGTCTTGGGTTTGAGTAATACTCTTCTCAACATCAAGTTTTCTCCTTTTTCTTGTTGAAGTACTTCCACATTCCCACCAGCAATTTCTATCTAAGATTCTTGGGTGACTTGTGTCCTAGCCTTGTGTCTTCTCATTGCGTTCTTCCTCTTCAGACATTTTGATGCTTTGTGACCCTCTACTCCACAACTATAACATGTAGTTACATACTTACCTTGGCCAAAACCTCTACCTCTACCGACGCTTCTTCCTCCTCTTGTAATTTTATTGTTGGTCACTTCATCCTCCTTCTCACTGTCTTTAGTATCACTTGTTCTACCTCTGCCTCTTGTTCCTTTTCCCTGAAATTTTTGTCACAATCTTATGTCAATATTCTCTTCCATGTCCCAAGCAGCCTAGAAGGATTCATCTACATTACGAAAGTAATGCATACTCATCTCATTCTGAATCTGGTACTTCAGTCCATTCACATATATTTCCACTCTTTGATACTTTGGTTCTTTTATCCCTGAACTGAGTCACAACTTGAAGAATTCTTCAGTATATTCATGCACATATGTCTCTTTCTGCCAGAGATTATGTACTTGTCTATACAAGTTTTGTTGGTAGTCAACATGTAAAAATTTCTCTTTGATTTTAGTAACCATCTTCTTCCAAGCTTTAATATTTTCTAATATATTATCCTCTATGTCTTTCTACAACATATCCCACCAAAGTGCAGCATGTCCTTTTAACTTTGTAATGGAAAAAAAAAAACAATTGGGATCTTAAACATTCTCATACTCAAAGTATCTTTCGAGCTCTCCTATCCAATCTATAAGAGTTTCATCCCTCAGACTACCATCATAGCATGAAACTTCAACCCTCGCGCTACCTATGTTACTCAAGAAGGATATCAAACGCACTATTGGGTCTCCTTCCTCATCATTATGTTCAACTTCAATCTCTTCCTCATATTCTGAATCTAACTCAGCTTCTCCATTTCTTCTATTTTCCAACTCTTTTCTTAATTCTTCGAGTTCTCTACTCCTTGCACCTCCCTGTGCTACTCCTCTCTATGGTGGAATCCTTCCAAGTTGTCTTGCAAACCTGACTCGAACCAACATTCATGGGCCTTAACTCCGAGCACTATTATCTCACAACTCAAGAACTAAAACAGCTCTGATACCATTTGACACGGCAGCAAAGCCCTCCAACAATTCTAGCACCTACAGGTTTATGCTTTTCCTTCAAAATGCATAACGGAACTCATGTTTTGAAAATGAAACAGAAATTTCATTTATTGTTATCAAAGATTGAAGTAGAAGAATTTAATTTCAACCACAAGAACACAAACATGGTATGAATCCTTGCCTGGATCATTTATTTCAGAACTCCTATGATTACAATGTGGTTAATAGATACAATCCTTCATCGCCTGATATAGTATTTTCTAGACCTTGTTCTCTATGGTGATCTCAATCACTTCAATTGAACCTGAGAGAAACTCCTCTTTTTATGTTGACTGAACAACCAACCCTTCGAATCCTTTCCTCCCCCTTTTTATCCCAAATTCTTCTCTTGTCGATTTATTTCCATCTGTTGAAGGAGATGAACAGTCATGATTGCTCATTGCCCAATTGTTTCCCAATTCAAATTTTGTTCCCTCTTCCTTCACTAGCGATTGTCACTTGGAATTTTATCTTCCTGGGATGTGTGGAGTGGAATTGCGACATAATTTTTGTAGTGTGGAGTTGCAGCAGAGAATCTTATAGCATGAATTTGCAGCATATTACCTGTAGCATGGAGTTGCAACATATTTCTTGTATCGTGGAGTTACAACATAGGATTCACAACATTATCATTCATAATTTGGGTACGAGTCGCAACACTGTTATTTGTAACAAGGAGTTGCAGCACAAGCTGCAAGGTAGAGATGTAGCGATCTTTATTCATCCTAATTGAACTTGTACATAATTGAAACGTTTATGGGTGATGCGGATTTCCCAGAACCAAGGATGATCCTGCATCACTTTCAAACCCTGACAACCTTAGCCCCATCCCCTTTCATTTTAATCCCCATTGGATTCAAGATCCCTCCTTTTTTTACCTCATCTCCTCCTCGTGGAATGTATGGATCCAAGKTTCCCCTACTTTCATCTCAGAACAAAAACTAAAAAGAACTAAAACTTCCATGAAGGAATGATCTAAAATCAAAGAGAGGGATGTAAAAGAAACCCTCAAAAATCTAACAAAAAAAATKGATGTAGTAAGATATAAAACAAAATAAGAGGAAATAACCCATGCCCTCTTATATGAGGAAAAAAACATCTTCGTAAAGTATCAAAAATCTGTTCATGTGGAAGAAGAGAAATGGAGACTTAAATCCATAAGTTTATGGCTTCAAWTTGGAGACAAAAATACAAATTTTTTCCTTAAACAAGCCAAGGCTTGGCTCTAGAAAAATAAAATAAAAGAGATAACTAGGGAAGATGGAAACATCATAACATCTTATGACCATGTCAAAGCAAAGGAAAAATGCCACTTTGAGAGGCTACTCTCTCTGGAGGGAGAGGTGGATTTAAATTCCCAAGAGATACTTTTGGATAATATTCCTTCTCTAATCATCCCAAAAGACAATGACATGTTAATCCAACATGTGACTAAGAGGGAATTATATGAGGCCCTCCACCAAATGCCACCCAACAAAGCTCTGAGCCTTGATGGATTTTCAACCCACAATTACCAGAAATGTTGGCATGTCATTAAACAAGATCTGCTCAGAATGATTCAATATGTCCACAGATCGGCTAGAATAGGAGGCAACGCCAACTCCACCTTATTAGCTCCCATCCCCAATCCCTCCTCCTTTGCAATGTGTCCTACAAAATTATCTCCAAGAGTATAGTCCAATCAAAACTCTTCTTCCAAATCTAATCTCTCTAAATCAAGGGGACATTGTTGAAAAATGAGCATGGAGACAAAGGAATGATAATCAAAATAGATATGGAAAATTCCTTTGATAGGGTGAGGCACGACTTCATTCTTGTGGTTCTAACCAGATTTGGGTTTGGGGTTGAAACCCTTTCCTGGATTTCACCCTGCATCAACAACCCCTGGATAGCACCCTTAGTTGATGGCAAACCTAATCAATTTTTCAAAAGCTCATGTGGGATGAGGCACGGATGACCTCTCTCCCCCCTTATTTATATTTTAATGGTTGAAGCTCTTGGCAAACAACTGGAAAAAGAAAGGCTTCTCAAATCAATTCCAAGGATAAACACAACTCAAGGTACCAAAAGGATAAACCACTCTCAATTCGTCGATGACACTCTCTCGATAGGAGGAGCCTCCACAATCATATCTAAGAGGTTCAAGGAAATCTTAAATGACTTCATGCAAGCCTCGGGAGGGATAATTAACAACATGAAAATTCAAGTCTATGCTTGGAATACCCCCTCCAGGGTAGCCTCCACTATTGCCAGAATCTTTCAATTTCCTTTGATAGAGAAATGGAAAACTTTCAAATATATGGGCATCCCCATCTATCTTGAATCTCTCCCACCTCATCCTGGTCACAAATTCTTGATAAAATCAAATCCAAATTCACTTAGTGGGGTTCCATCTGGCTCAATATAGTTGGTAGAGTGATCCTTATAAAATCTGTCCTCTCAGCCTTACCCATCTTCCAATTCGCTTCCCTCCTCACCCTTGCCTCTATGAAACTCTCTATTGCTCAAGAATTGAGATGCTTTTTTGGGGAATTAGGAAAGTATTACAACAAAAGACTTCACTTGGTTAACTAGAAATTTTTCCGAGCACCCAAATCCCATGGAGGAATCGATATCAAAGATCCATCTCTTTGTAACTTGTACCTCAGTTCCAAGATCCTCTAGAGATTAGTATCTCGAAAAATGGAATGGTGGAAAAAATTTATTCTCCATAAATATTTGGGGGGTGACATACTTCGATGCTTGGAATCCCCCCCTCACGTTGGGGGTGGCTCCCTGATTTGGAGACTCCTAAAATCCTCTCTCCCTCTCTTTCAAAGTCAAATAACTTGGAATCCAAGTAATGGCAAAAAAATCTCCATTTGGGCAAACAGTGTTTTGGGAAACCCTCCTCTTTGGAAAGAAGTTTAGTTTCGCCCTCTCTTCTCCTAGATTCAAACCCATGGAATATCAACCCTCTATGACATTTTGAGGTGGAATAATATATCATTTTGTTGGTTAGGGTGGCTTTTCAATTATCTCCCAGCTAATCTACAAGCCTCAACTCAATTATTAATTAACCAGCTAAAAGGATGCACCCCCCTCCACAAGAATTTCAAAAACTCTCGGGGCTGGGGCAATGGTATTTTCACAGTCAAGCAGAGGTATGCTTCCCTTTTGTACCAAGCTTCCCTTCCTCTTAAAGTGACATTATGGAAAAATGTTTGGAATACAGACAACCTCCCTAAAAAAAATTCTTTTCTTGGTTGTTGGCTCATGATAAACTCCTAATAGGAAAAAAAATTCTCAAACGAGGCTTCAATGGCCCATTCAAGTGTGTTAGTTGTTGTTTTTCAAGGATTGTTCCCAAGAATCGGATCGTCGGATGGTCCTAGCAAGCTCTTCAACAGGTGGCAAGCATCCTACAAAGGATCTCTATTAAATAAACCACAGCTAAAAGATTCATTTATGGCCCTTCCAAAATTCTTATACTAGAAGATCTAGCTAGCACAAAATCGATCCATTTTCTCAAAAGAAAAAAATATCCCTAAATCTGTGGAATCAAAGGCCCTCAATCTCCTTGTAGAACACTTCAATACAAAATTAAAAAATATTCCCCCCCCCTTCAATTTTTGGAGCTTAAGGAATCTTATTGGCTACACTTTATCATTCTCTCTAGAGCTACTTCAAACAATGGATTCAGCAATCTTCCCCCTACCAGACCAATATGGCAGCTTCAACTTTAGAACAAGAATTCATTCATCGGAAAAAATCTCAATCAGGTTATGTTCTCAGCTTCAACGGAGCCTCGAAACGCAACCCCAGGGTGGCAAGAGTGGGTGGGGTTATCTCTTTCTCCCTGGAGGAAATAAGGAGCTTTATCAATATTGGAATATAGGAAACGCCACCAACAATCAAGCCAAGGCATATGCTTTTCTTCATGGATTACAATTGATCAAGGCTCGTGGCATTCAATGCATCTCTTTAGTTGGTGACTCCAAATCAACCATCAACCATGTCAAACTGAGAACCCTTCATGTTAAGGGCTACCTCAAATATATTTTCCATTGCATTCACTTAGAGATTCATTCCTTCTTTAGTTTTGAACCTCTCCATGTCCTTAGGCACAATAACAAGGATGCAGACCTACAAGCAAACCAGGATATAGGTGAACATTTTTTAACTTTAAGTGTGAATGGGCGGGTTTCCCTTCTCCCCATACCATGATCGTTATATTAATCAGTTTTTTAATCTCTTGGGTGTAGATTTTAACCTTGTACGATATTTTACTGCAAACGGATTTTCAATAAAATAACAGAAAAGATACAATGACAAATACACACATTACACAGAGATTTTTCCACTGGAAACCCAAACCGGGAAAAGCAACATATTCTATATTCATTCATAGTGATACATTGTTTACAATACAATATACATATAGTAGCCAGTGGTATCCAAAACCCTAACCTAATTACCCGGATTATTCAAAAACCCTAATTCCTTGATCGGAAATAGAAAACCATCAGTAAAAAACATGTACCGAAAAACCGCCCAACAATGGACACGAAAATTGAGGTGGAATGAAAAATGAGAAAAAATGTGACATGTTTCCCGAGGCAAAAAAAAATCTCGGGGTTGATGCCCCCGAATCCCCATGCAGGGGGGATATTGCCCCCCTGCAAGCCTCGAAGGGGGGGCCTAGTTCCCTCCCCCCCGACACGCTCGATGCAACGTAGTAGACACTAGAACTAGTCGTGAAAAGAATATAAAACATACCCAACATTCTTCCAGTTGTTTTTTCCTTTGCATACAGGGGGTTACAAGGTTACAGAGTCAACAATCCAGGGTAGCAATACCCATGGATCCTCTACACCAAGAGAAATTCTTAGTGCTCACATTTTTTGTTAATGAATCTGCAACATTCTTCAAAGTGTCCACCTTCATCAACAACACTTTCTTTTCTTCAACCATGTCTCTCACAAAGTGATATTGAATATCAATATGCTTTGTCTTTGAATGATAAGTCGGGTCCTTTGCCAAAAAAATTGCACTCTGACTGTCACAATCTATCCTTACAGCTTTCTATACCAACCCAATACCTGAACACAATCTTTGTAACCATACTGCTTCCTTACTTGCATGAGTGGTTGCCATGTATTCAGCTTCTGTAGTTCAAACTGCCACTACAGCCTGTCTTTTGCTCATCCAACTCATTTCTCCTCCAAACAGGTTAAACACATACCCGCTTGTAGATCTCCTACGATCCGTATCTCCAGCCCAGTCTGCATCCACAAATCCATCTATGTCCAACACTCTGTTCAATCCTAGTCTTCCTTGGTAGCACAATTCATAGCTAACAGTGCCACACAAATACCTAAAAACCATTTTTATTGTTGTTCAATGCTCCTTCCATGGTTTTGAGATATACCTGCTCAAAACTTCCATTGCATGTGAAATGTCTGATCTAGTATAGACCATTGTATACATCAAACTGCCAATTGCACTCGCATATTGAACATGAGACATGTCCTCCTCCTCTTCTTGTGTCTTTGGACACTGATCCGTGGATAACTTTACACCAACAGGAATAGGGACCTTGATTGGTTTACATTCCTGCATATTAAACCTCTACAATATTGTCTTGACACATTTTCTCTGATTTAACCAGAGTTTCCTCTTTTTCCGATCTCTTTTAATTTCCATGCCCAAAATAAAAATTTTAGCACCGAGATCCTTCATGTCAAATTTAGAGGACAACTGAATTTTCACATCCTGGATAATCTCCTTGTTATTTCCTATCAACGACATGTCATCCACATACAAGACCAAATAAATCAAATGATCACCAATTAATTTAAAATACACAGAGTGGTCCTCTTTGCTTCTTGTGAAGCCAAGTCCCAGCATTTAACTATCAAATTTTTTATACCACATCCTTGTTGATTGTTTTAAACCATACAGGGACTTTTTCAGCTTGCATACCAACTCCTTATTTCCCTTCCCAGCAAAGCCTTATGGTTGCTTCATATAGATTTCTTCTTCCAGATCCCCATGTAGGAATGTTTTCTTCACATCAATCTATTCTACTTCAAAATCAAATGCAGCAACAACAAATAACAAAAATCTTATAGATGTTAACTTGGCAATAGGAGAAAAAATCTCACTAAAATCAATTCCCTCAACATGGGAATAACCCTTTGCTACTAACTTGGCTTTGTATTTCTCCACTTTGCCTTCTGCATTTAGCTTCTTTTTAAATACCCATTTGCTACCAATGGAACTTCTTCCAGTCGACAACTCCACTAGATCCCAAACCTCATTCTTATCCAAGGCTGCCATTTCTTCATCCATGGCCTTTTTCCAAAGCTTTTTGTCCTCTGAATCCACTACCTCCCTGACAGTTCGAGGATCGTCATTAGTAATAGACAAAGAAAAATTTGAACAAAAATCAGATGTAGTATACCTTTCTGGTAGCCTTCTTTATCGAACCGATCTCCTCAATACTTGATTATGAGGATCGTCTTCTTCTGATTCATCTTCTTCTGTAGAGTATGATTCATCATCCTTTAAATCAAACTCTATTTTCTTCAGTTCTTCCTTTCTTGGAAGGACTTCATGTTTAACAACATCCTTCATTTCTCTAAATACCACATCTCAGTTATACACAACCTTCTTAGTTTTTGGGTTCCAAATCTTATAACCTTTGAGACCATCTTTATACCCAATAAAGATACACTTTTCAGCCTTCTTATCTAGCTTACTCATGTTTTCCTTTGGAACATGAGCATAGACCTCACATCCAAATACCTTGAGATGTGTGAGAGAAGGTTTCTTACCAGTCCATACCTCTTGTGGAGTCTTGTCATCCAGTGTTGATGAGGGTGATCTATTGACCAGGTAACATGCAATACCCAGTGCCTCTACCCAGAATTCTTGCCCTAACCCGACATCACTGAGCATGCACCTTGATTTTTCCATCAGCGTCATGTTCATCCTTTCTACAAATCCATTCTGATGAGGTGTATATGGAGTAGTATTTTTCCTTGCTATACCACACTTCTTACAGAATTCTTCAAATTCATTCCCGCAGAACTCTCTACCATTATCTTTCCTTAGCAACTTAATTATTTTCTCTGTTTGATTCTCAACAAGAGCCTTAAATTCTTTAAACCTATCAAAGACTTCATATTTCTTCCTAAGGAAATATATCCAAGTATTCCTCGAGAAGTCATCTATAAATGAGACATAGTACATAGATTTTCCCAATGATGGAACCGACATAGGTCCAAACACATCACTATGAACTAGCTATAAAATTTCTTATGCTCTCGTTGCACCAAAGGGGAATCTTACCTGATTCTGCTTCCCATATACACAATGTTCACAGAAATCAAAATCCAAAGAACAGTTCGACATACCTTCAACCATACCTTTATTGTGTAGTGGTCGAAGACCCTTCTCTTCAATATGCCCCAATCTTTGATGCCACGGCATAACCTTTTCTCCAGAGACTGTAGGAGTTCTTTTTTCTTCAACTCCAATATTAGGAACAATGGAACTATTACACGCATCACTAATAGTGCTTCCTTACATCTTATACAAAGTACGAAACCGAACTCCCTTCATCAACACCATTGCTCCTTGAACCATCCTATAGGTTTCCTTTTCAAATATTCTTTTTACCCTTGCATCGTCCATTTTTCTTACAGAAATCAAATTTCTGGCCAAACCTGGGATGTGCAGAACACCAGGTAGTGTTCTAATCCTTCCATCCATGAGCCTCAACTTGAATTTTCCTCGTCATATGATTCTAGTTTTCGAGTCATCACCTAGGAAAACATTACCTCCATCATAACTTTCATATTCACAGAACCACTCCTTGTGGGGATTCATATGAAAGGATGCACCTAAGTCAACCAACCATGCATCATGATCTACATGTGTGCTTGAAGAATCCAAGTACACATCCCCTCCTTCCTTGGAGGTCTTTTCTTCTGTAGAAGGAGATTCTTCAGATCCCTTCTTTTTCTCAACTTTGGATCTACATTGCTTCTTGTAGTGCCCTTCTTTTCCACATCTCCATCATACCTTTACAAATTTTTCGAGATATTTTGATCTACCCTTAGACCTAGATATCCCACTTGAGGACTTAGACCTATTTCTTTCCTGGGAGCGTCCTCTTGCAAATAATGCATATGTTCTCTATCCTTCCATGTTCTTCCATCTCTACTCCTCCGACAACAAGGATGAGACCACTTCATCAAACTTCAAGGAAGTTGTATTACTATTTATGGCCACAACTAGGCTATCCCACGAGTATGGTAAAGAGCATAGTAAACTGATACACTTATTTTCATCTAAAATTTTAATCTCAACAAATACTAACTGACTTACCGCAGTATTGAAGGCGTTCAAATGCTCTGCCACCGAGTCTCCATCTCTCATCCTCGGGTTATACAGCTTCTTTCTCATGAAAATTTTATTTACTAGGGACTTAGACTGATACAACTTCCCCAAATTATCCCATAAATCTTTGGTTCTAGCTTCCTCTCACACATTCAGTAATATTGAATCTGAGAGACAGTCGAATTGTGCTCTTCACCTTCCGATCCAAATTTTTCCAGCCATTTGTTGAAGTTCTTGTAGGTGTAGTACCTAGATCCATCGTGATCCACTGATCTTTGTCCACCAACAGATCTTCCATTTTGAGCTTCCACAGCTCAAAAATTTGCCCTTTAAACTTCTCGATCTCCATTTTCGAACTGCTCGCCGTTTCTTTTCACCTGAAAAATCAATACCACGGATCTCCCACTGTAACTAGGCTTATCAAAATCTCGAGCATAACCCTTTACCACAAAGGCATCCCCCTGAAGCCAACAAAGCTCTGATACAAATGTAGATTTTAACCTTGTACAATATTTTACTGCAAATAGATTTTCAATAAAAGAACAGAAAATATACAATGGCAAATCCACACATTACACAGAGATTTTTTCCCCTGGAAACCCAAACCGAGAAAACCAACATATTTTATATTCATTCATAGTGATACATTGTTTACAATACAATATACATATAGGAGCCAACGACATCCAAAACCCTAACCCAATTACCTGGATTAGTCAACAACCCTAATTGCTTAACCGGAAATAGAAAACCATCGACAAAAACCATGTGCCGAAAAAATTCCCAACAATGGACATGAAAATCGAGGCGACATGAAAAATGAGGCAAAAATGTGACCCGTTTCCCGAGGCAAAAAAATCTTGGGGGCGTTTCCCCTTAATCCCCGCGCAAGGGGGCTATTTCCCCTACAACCCCCGAAGGGGGGGCCTAGAGGGCCCCCCTCAAACCCCACTACGTGTCTGACGCAACATAGCAAACACTAGAACTAGTCGTGCAAAGAATATAACACATACCTAACATTGGGGTGGCTCCCTCGATTCCCCTCCCCCTTCCAAATTCTTGTCATGTCGAGCCTCCACCTCACCCCATGCAACGTCATCTCATGTCCTCCCAACACATCTCCTTGACATTGTTGATATTATGGTAGTTGCGGGAGGTATTAACCTCCACGTGTAACCCTAACAAGAATAGAATATTCTGGAAAGCAAGAAGAAACCTTAAAGCATTGGACATAACCCTAGAAGACAAGTCGGCTAAAGGAAATATTTAATATTGATTTCTTGGCCTCCAGAATGAGATTTCGACCCAAACATCTAAGGAGGAGCAGTATAAATAAAGGATGTCAGAGCTCATTTGAAAGACACAGGTCACAACTATAGAAATCTAGTGCACATTTCATAAATTTAGTAAGTAGGCAAGTCTGGAGAGTAGCTGCAAATGCAACTACTGCAACTAGTATTTTTGGTCTTAGGCTTGGACTTTCTCTTGGTTATGGTTTGGACTTTCGGCTTGGTATGCTAACTTTGGAGAGTGATGCGGTACCTTGATTGGCTATTGAGGTGCTCGAGTGTTGCTTCAGCCTATGGTTGGGTGACAATATTGCTATATTGTCTATGGTTAAACGAGAACACCTACTTTTCTAATAGGTTATGGGCCCACCCTATCTTCAGACAGTCTAACCGCTGGAAGATAGATTGGGAGGATTTTCTCAGTTATAGTTGCAGTTGCAGTCAAAGTTTTTGCTGCAGCAACGAAACCCTAGCCCTCGTGTTGAGGCACCTTAAGTGAAGAGATTGACCTAATTTCTGGATAGCCTAGTGCACCCTAACCTAGCGCACCTCCTGGTATTCTCAGCAAGCTAAGACTTCAAGTTTGAGTTTTTGGTCAAAGTCAAAGCAGTCATGACTTACTCTATGAAGTCAAAAAACAAGTTAGAAGGGGCTTCTAAATTCAAAGCATGGAAAACAAAGATTGACCTCATCCTTGCCAAGAATAAAGTGTTGGATATCGTGGAACCACAGTTTGAAGAAGGAAAAGAGAAGGAACCTCATAATGTTGCATTTATGGAGAAGTTCAAGGACAATGGCATCAATTCCATGAGTATCATAGTGGACTCTGTAAAAGACCACGTGTACCCTACATCTCTCATCTTGACTCATCTAAGAATGTGTACAATGCCCTAACTAATCTCTTCTCAGTCAGAAACATTGGACAAGTAATGAGTCTGAAGAATGAGCTTTGTGACATGAAATTGAATGATGATGAAAGCATAACATCATACTTTGTGAGAATCTCTCAGTTAAGAGATCAAATACAAGCTATTGAAGAAATCGTTTCAAGAAACTGGTAAATATAGTACTCAACAGCCTTCCCAAGACATGGGATGCATTTGCCGCAAACATGAACACAAGAAAGGAATATCTCACATTTGAAGAAATTTGGACTTATTGTGCACAAGATGAATCAAGGATTAGCACAAAAGAGAAATCCCAAAAGAAATACAATGATCAAGCCTTCACAACAAAAATTCAAGAATTTCAAGAATAAGAGGAAGTTTCGCCTAAGGAAGGAAACAAACGAAGCATTAGTTTCCGAAGAAAGGGAACCCTCAAATAAGGCCAAGCAGGATAAAATAGACTTCTTCTTCTAAGACAAGGTAAAAATATTCTTCATAGTTCTTGTACATACCATGTTTACATAGTTTCTGTACATATCTTGCATATCTATTTCTTAGAAGATAAGATGTTCAAGTGAAACAATACCTATGGAAGAATAACAAGATATGGATTGCATCACGATGACTACAAGTCAAGCAATACACATGAAAAGATGAAGTACATTGACAATCCTTGGTAACAATTCCTGTGGAAGCTATTACATAAGTAAAAACTACAAGATAAGTTGAAATCAGAATTAAACTTGAAGAAACCAAGAAGAAGTCAAAACATAAAGAACTCAGCAATCAAGAGGAAATTAGAAAAAGACTTGTGACATTTTGCAGAAGGCAATAAGGATGCAGACAGAAGTGTGGACTCTCTTAGATGGAGGGAGTTGATTACAGAATTCCAAAAGAAGAGCATGCATTTATGCATGAAGCAAGGATTAGGAGGGAGCTAATCCTAAATGATATGATCCACTAATGATTATGAAGTATATGTCCATAATAGCAGCCATGATAAGAAACACGTGTTTAGTTTGACTCTAGAAGAAGTCTTCTTCGAAAAGAAACCTTAAAGTATCCTTGGTCGTCCATCTACATCCATGATCCTATGATGAAAGGAAGAAGTTGGAATCTTCAGGGCATGGAATATATAGAAGACTCCATGGACCCAAGAGTGAAAGAAAAATATGAGGAAGAACATGAAGATTCCAAGAAAGAAAGAAAATCCAGAACAACCAGTTATTATATCGAGAATCACAAGACTACCAACTCGGTTTGAACTCACTAAGAAGCAATCGAGTAGAAGAAATGGAAGTTATGACAAAGAAAACTGTGAAAAAGACTTATGAATGGAAGCATTGCAATATTCATAGGTTCTTCCAGAAGGAGGGAGAAGACTATGACAACAACTTGTTCCAGATATACCTCTTGTAGTATCCATGGATTGGAATTTACATGTAAAATATTGTTCTTCCCAATAAAGCAAGTGAGAAAGAAGCTTATACCAGAAAGAGACCCATGTATGCAGATATAAGAAGACCTTAGATGGATTCAAACAACTTGATGCAGAGTATCTCATATACAGCAGAAGCGTGGTGAAAACTTTCTATGACAGAGATAGTGTATCAGAATAGTTACTCAGAAGTCTTGGATGATGGATTGTTAATCCGTGGAAAACTCTCGTGATGAAAGAAGAAGTGATACTTGGATATGTTTCAGTTTCATCCTTGCCATGATGTCATGAGCTAGCAGGAAACAGAAGTGTTGAATTTGACCAGGATATATTGTAATGAGCAGAGCTATATGAAGCCTTCAGATAAAACCAGTGTTCCATGATAGACCGAAGTACATTGATATCAAGCATTACATTTTCCATGCTAAAGTCCAGAAAACAGAAGTGATTCTCCAATATATCTCCATGGATGAGCAGATAACAGATATTTTGGTAAAGCCTTTGTCCAAGATGAAAAATTTTGCGTACTTAAGAAATAAGTTGGGGCTCGTGGAGACAACTTCCTTATTGAAAAAGGAAGAGATTACTCCCAAGTTGGGAGGGAGCACTGATGTGTTATTGATTTATGGACAGTCATTTTTTAGTTCGAAAAATGGTCCAAGATGAGCAGTTCCTTTCCAGTTTGGAAAGTGGTTTGAAATTTCTGACGGACAGGCATTTTCCAGTTTGGAAAATGGTCTAGATCGGACAGTCATTTTCGTAATGAAAATGGTTTGATAGATTGTTTATGTACCATAGACAATGATTCCCCTTGTGGTCAGTGGGGGGGAATGGTCTGGGACAGACATTCTTCTTGGCAGTCACTCTGAGTAGTGGTCAAGTAGAATGGTCCACCTCATCGGGAAGCCATTCTTTCGAAGTTCACAGTTGTGAGCAGTTTCGAAGAATGGTACGTTTTGGAGGTTGGTGCAGGATATTCATTTCCATTAGGAAATGGTCCAGACAATCATTCCCTAGGGCAGACTCATTCTATCTAGGTTTCACTATAATTAGTGCTGGAGGAATGGACAAGTTAGGTGAATGGTTGAGGTTCAGCAATCAGGGACATGCATTCCCTAGGGAAAACTCATTGTCTCTGGGTTGCACTATGATTAGTGTTGGAGGAATGGCCCAGTTAGGTGAATGGTCCAGGCTCAAAAATCAGGGAAAAATATTCTTCTATGCTTGAGAAGAATTGTCTAGGTATCCCATGGCTGATGTTTTACCTTCTGAGGGCAGATGCTCTTCCATATCTCACATATGGGAGTGGAAGAATGGCCTAGATGACTCAGTTTGTATCATGATATTGTTATGCAGGTTGATATCGGATGATATGATTATTGTGGAGACTATATGTCTCTGGACAGTAGTTGTATTCCACTGGTTGTGACTATGTGTCACTGGTTAAGTAGTCGTGTGCTACTTGGTGTGGTTTTGTACCATTGGATAGTAGTTGTTTACTACTATGAATAGACACAGTTGTGTTCTATTGGATGACATTGTTCTAATTTCCATGGAGACCATTTTTAGTGTTGGAAATGATTACCAACTAGATGGATAGTCAGTGTATTGGTGGATAGACATTCTCCAGGAGGAAAATGGTCCAGGACAGTTATTCTTCTAGGATGTATGTTCGAATTAGAAGAATAGTCCTTGTATCCCATGGCGTAGCTTCCAGCACCTGTTAGAACAATTATTATTCTAGGAATTATGTCTAGATTAGAATAATGGTTCTTGTATCACTTTATGGAGTGATTGACTTATTTAGCATCATGCCTGATTACTCAGATGGAATATGGCTTCGAGATATGATGCATTTGATGCTATCAGATGATACTGATAGTGATGATGGTTCTCATGATTTAATCATGAGATAGTCTGTGTGGCTATGATGATGTTATTGATTGAATGGTATGTTTGTGCTCAAGACCATTCTTTCAGTACCTCCCTAGATAAGAGGGAGTGTTGATATTATGGTAGTTTCGGGAGGTATTAACCTCCACGTGTAACCCTGACAAGAATAGAATATTTCGAGAAGCAAGAAGAAACCCTAAAGTATTGGACATAACCCTAGAAGACAAGTCGGCTAAAGGAAATATTTAATATTGATTTCTTAGCCTCCAGAATGAGAAGTCGACCCAGATAGCTAAGGAAGAGTAGTATAAATACAGGACGCCAAAGCTCATTTGAAAGACACAGCTCGCAACTGCAGAAATCTAGTGCACAGTGCAGAAATTCAGTAAGTGCGCAAGTCTGGAGAGTAGTTGCAGCTGCAACTACTGCAACTAGTATTTTCGGTCTTGGGCTTGGATTTTCTGCTTGGTATGCTAACTCTAGAGAGTGATGTGTTGGCTTTATTGGCTATTAGGCCTAGGGTTTGATTCTGGAATTATTCTTTGACAAGGTTAAGGTGCTCGGGGGTGGCTTCGGCCTATGGTTGTGTGACAATATTACTATATTGTCTATGGTTAAACAAGCACACCTACTTTTCTAAAAAACATAACTCTTCACCAAATGATCCTACCGCTCCCGTATTACATTCAATTCTAAATCTACACATTCATACATTGCATTCCCCTCTATACTTGGAATACGATGTTCACCCTTATCCCCCTTACAATCTCGTCATCATTGTACTAGATGACCTCAATCTGCACATATGTTCTTATCAACCCGTCTCATATTTGGGCTTTGAATTCATGCACTCATCCTCTACTCATCATGAACAAGAATGGAAGATGTTTTCATCATTTATGGCACAAGATTTGTATCCTTTTGCACTATATTTCTCCTCATGTCCTCTATGTAATTAAATACCCTTTCTCTGACTGAGTTCGTCAATTATATTCAGTTCTAAATGGGAGAAGTTTGTTGTGCTTAAGAAACATTCAGAGCCTAGGATAATGACTAAGGGAAATCTGAGTGGTTCAAGGTGAAACAGGGAGATAATGTTCGAGGATCATAGTGATCTTATTTCCATGGTTCAATCTCTCCAGATCCAAGTCAGTGGTATTTTTACTCAAGTCCTCTCCATAATGGAAATTATAACTCAACACCGTCAAAATCACCAGAAAATGTAAGATGAGTGTGCAACACTCAGGTCTCAGATTGAGGAACTTAGGCTTTGTCCCAATTCCATCACCCCCTCAAGATTGACTTTGGAAACTTAAGAAGGACCATCATCTCCAGGGGTTCTCCATCATCTCTCATACTTAAATGACCCACCTCAGAACTCCAGAAATGTAGACTTAGCTAGTCAGAATCCACCCAAATATTCATAATCTTATGAAGCTTTTTTTTTGCTCATACTGGGCATCTTTTGCAGAATATATACAGTGAAATGTTTTGTAACTAAGTATAGTTCAAGGTCTATAGAGACCCAAAATGAATTTCTCTTTAGTGCCCAATATGTAAATTTGCAAGTCCTGGCTCTAAAATTTTTGACTATCTTTGTACTCATTCTACATTGTGCACAACTTTTATAAATATAATTTCTCCAGTTATTGTGAAAAAAAAATTATGACAACTAGGGGGCAAGAAGACGAACTTGGAAGGGAACGAAGTTGATGTGCCCAGTTCCACTGATAAGGGCCCCAATTACAAATACTTTGGGGCTATGTAATTCCTCCCCAACCTCAAAGATCTATTCAATAAGCCCCCTCAAGGCGAATAAGAGGAGGTTTTGGGATGAGATTTACAAGCTAATAAATGCCAATTCATATTATGGCTATAGTAACGATGAGCATAGTATCTTGCAGAAATTCAAGTGGCCCACAGAGGAGGATATGCGAGCTAGAGTGCAAAGGGAGTGTCATACGATCAAGTTTGTGTGCTAAATTATGAGAGGCAATGAAGAATGACCTTCATTTTTGCCTCTACAAAGCAAAACTTATACAAATTTTATTTATGGAGGTTTGGATATGTACATTGTCAATTAAATTATTTTTCTTTTGGATACTCATGTGCTCATCGTCATCATCGTCTCTAATTCACATAAAATTCTTGTTAGGTGCACACACACGCACACATAAAACAAATTGAAAATATAAAACACACACACATATATAAATAACTTGTATTTAAAAATAAAAAAAAATCCAAAATTAATTTCTGATTGAAAAAAAATGTGGAAAAGTTTAATTGATGTGCCACAAATAATAAATATGCACCGCTATCGATTCGTTATATCTGTAAAAACGCATTGTTATGTAGTGCATCTATAAAAATGGATTGGTTCTCCATGGTTATTGGAGCACCGAGAAGTCTTTAACGGTGTGTTGTGTTATATAACACACCAAGAATGAGGTGATTCACAAGACACACCGCTATGCATTTTTTAATATTTCCTATGGTAGGTGGTGCGATTTGTTGTCCATAACATACCAGTGCTCAGTTATAATTGGAGCATTGTATTTCTTTAACGGTGCGGTGATATGCACGGCATTGGTCACAAGTTGTTATGTACGACACACTGATATGTTACAAATTAAGTTTGGCGTGGTGTCGTGTTATGAACAACACCAATGGATTTCATATACCTGACACACTGATAATGGGGCTCCCATAAGTCACATCGATATGTTAAATATTTAAATATCAGGTCGGTGCCCTGTTGTTTATATCACCGATGCATTTGGTATAGCTATGGGCACCACTAGGTTAAATATTTTGTTGCAAATTAAGTGGTGCAATGTTTTAATGTGAAGGCACCAGTGCTCTTGTCTCTTTGGAGCACTCATGTTTTGTTTAGTGGTGCATTGTGTTTATTAACGCACTGACAACAGAGAATCCAGGAAGACGCATTACTATGATAAGTCATTAAATATATGTTTCGATGCGATTGTGTGTTTATAGCACCGGTGCGGTTTGTTAACATTGGTGCACCACTAAGTAAAAAAAAAAATTCAAAATCAAGTGGTGCTATTTGTTAATTTGAATGCATCGGTGCTCCATATTTCTTAGAGCACCAGCCACGAGGCATCTAGAAAGACGCACCACTATGGTTATTTTTGAGATTTTACATGGCGTTATTTTGTGCACGACACAGATGTGTATTGTTATTGTATACACATCAATAATGACATGTCCCATAAAATGAACCTCTATGACAAATCATTAAATATTTGACCCGGTGTCGTGTTATTTACAACACTAGTGCAGTGTCTTAACTTTGGTGCACCGCTAGGTTAATTTTTACGTTGAAAAATGGGTGGTGCGATTCTTTTATTGGAACACCCCAATGCTATGCATTTCTTGGAGCACCGGCGTATTGTTTAGTGGTGCATTGTGTTGTGTAACATTTTGGTAACCGGGCATCCAGGAAAATGCACCACTAGGACTATTTTTTAAATTGGTGCGGCGTCATTTTGTGAATGGTATTGGTGCGTATATGTATCATGTATGTTCCATTAGCGGTGCTTCCTATATAATTACAAGAAATACCAGGACGGTGCTTTTTGTATATTTACAGGAAGCACCAGCTTCAAGGCATGTTGAAGCATTCAAGGGCACCATGTAGAATTGAAAAAAAAAAATCAAAAAATGGCCAAAATTCAGGCCAATTTGACATTCCAATGAAAATTCAAATAAGAAGGCAAATAACAATTTATTTGGGCTCTTCTGTCTAGAGGAGGCAGGGTTCCATTGTAGAGAAGAATTTAAAATTTGAGGTCATTTCCAAAATTTGGAAATGTGTGGAATATAACAGTGGAGCTATCAAACTCATTGTAGAGCACTGCAATCAGGGCAATCCCTGAAGACCAGTGAGCATTGGTGCTTGTCAGAGAGTTTGGAAACACATAATCAAGTGGAATAATGAAAAGAAATTTGGTAAATTGTTTTTATTTTACCTTACCCCGGTGCGCCCGTGACAGGGAAGCACACCACGGTTTCATATTAATGCACACCATGTCACTTTGTCGATGCCTATACTTTTTTGTTTATAATGGATAATGGTGCGCCTTAATTTGGAAGCACTTGAGCATTAGTATTGTGTGCACACTAGGGCGTACTGGTCTTATAGGCGCACCACTAAAAATACCTCTGCAAAAACCTTCGACCACTCGCCTCCACTAATAACCTCCTCTACAAATAGAGAAGGGATAATTTTTCTGCAGAGGTTATGTAAAAACCTCCACTAGAATGTGTTCTCCTTGTAGCGAATTTTGACACCTCGACAAATGGATGAAACAAAATCAAAGGGACTATTTTCAATTGTGATAGAAAGTACAGTAAGGGGCATAAATGTGGTGAGAAGAAATTATTCTACATAGATGGTGAAGAAGAGGAAGATCGAGAATTGGAACCCTGGCAAGATATAGAACTAGAAGAGACTAATCCAACCATATCTCTTCATGCATTGGCTGACTTCAGTACTCCAAAAACCCTCAAGATAGGAGGATATATCAAAAATAAAATGGTAAAAGTATTGATTGGTTCTAGTATTACCCATAACTTCGTTAATTTTAAATTAGAGAAACTTCTTAATTGCTTTATATTTCCAACACCAGTGTTTCGAGTAATAATTGTAGATGGAGGTACCATAAATTGTTCAAGAAGTGCCATAGTATTAAGATCAATATGGGGAAGTATTTATTTGATAGTCCCATGATTTCATTCCAAATGGGTGGTGCTAATGTTGTATTAGGGGTCCAATGATTACAATCATTAGGAACAGTGCCTCTTAATTTTCAAGAACTTTTCAAGAGATATTCCTTAGAAGGAAAGGAAATTGAACAAAGAGGTATCCAAGGGAAACCCTCTAAAGTGATAAGCTCTAATAGTATGACAACATTCCTCAAAAAGGGACACCATGCTGTACTTTCATAATTGTGCTCACTAGATGTTCAAACATCTAGACCTTATGTTCATGTGGATCTCCAAAAAGTTACTGACAATCATTCCAAGTTTTTTGAACAAATGCCTAAGGGTCTTCCACATGATCGAGATCATGACCATGTTATTCATTTGCAACCAAGAAGTGTACCACCTAACATTAGGCCTTACAGGTACCCATATGCACAAAAAAGTGAGACTGAGCATATGATTCAAGAAATGTTAGAGGTTAGCATCATTCAACCTAGCCAAAGTGCTTTCTCTTCACCAGTGGTGATGGTTACAAAAAAGGATGGTTCATGGCGTACATGTCTAGATTATAGACAACTCAACAAAATGACCATAAAAGATAAGTTTCTTATTCCTATCATTGATGAATTGTAAGGAGCAATTTTTTTTACTAAGTTGGATCTCTACTCTAGATATCATCAAATCATAATGAGGCAAGAATACATTTCCAAAACAACCTTTAGAACACATGAAGGTCATTATGAGTTTTTGGTGATATTATTTTGCCTTACTAATGCACCTTCAACATTTCAAAGCTCGATGAATTCTATTTTCAGACCCTTACTAAGAAAACTTATGTTAGTGTTTTTTGATGATATACTAATCTAAAACAAACCATGGGAAGAACATGTACAACATGTTGACATGGTATTAAAACTATTGGAAGAGAAACATCTATATGCAAAGCCTTCCAAACATTCCTTCAGGGTTCAAGAAGTGGAATATCTAGGTCATATTGTATCTCGTGAAGGTGTCAAAGTGGACCCTAACAAAATTAAAGCTATAATGGAATGGACAATTATGAAAACCTTGAAGAATCTTAGACGGTTCTTAGGATTGGCAGGATATTACCACAAGTTTGTCAAGAATTATGGTCAAATAGAAATACCTCTAACATCATTAATAAAAATGGAGGCATTTTTTTAGAGGCATTTTAATGATGTTATGTGTACGACTCTTGTCATGGCCACACCTGACTTCACCAAAGCCTTTATTGTGGAATGTGATTCCTTGAGAGATGGCATTGGTACAGTTTTAATGCAATAAGGAAGACCCCTTGCCTTTGAAAGTAGCCAACTTAAAGGAAATAACTTACTCAAACCCATTTATGAAAAGGAAATGTTGTCCATATTACATGTAGTTAATAAATGGTGCCCTTACCTAATAGTGAGACACTTCGAGGTAAATACATATCATGATAGTTTGAAGTACTTCTTGGAACAACAGTTATCTTCAGAAGAGAAACACAAATAGGTTACAAACATGTTAGGTTATGACTTTGAAATTATCTACAAAAAAGAAAAAGAAAATATGGTGGCAAATGCACTTTCAAGGAAAGAAGAAGACATATAGGGTTTACTCTGTGCTATTTCCATTCCACAATTTGATTGGGTGGAAGAAGTACGGACAGAATAAAAACAACATCAAAAGGTATGCAAGATCATATAAAAACTACAAGAGGAACCAAGTGCATTAGATAAATTTGTGTAGAYGAATTATTTATTGGGGTATCAAGATCACTTACATTTATGTAAGAATTCTCAATTCAAACAAAAGGTCCTTATGGAATTACACACTTCTCCTATAGGAGGACATTCAAGGTTCTTGAAAACTTACCACAKGATCAAGAAGGAATTTTTTGGGGAAGGTCTTAAAACTAATGTTTAAAAGTGTGTTGTTGAATGTGTGGTTTGCCAATAGAATAAGGGAGAGACAATCTAGACCCCAAGTCTCCTAGAACCATTAGTTATATCAAGTCAACATTGGGAAGAGATTTCAATGGATTTTATTATGGGTTTAACCAAGTCTGAAGAAAATAATGCCATCATGGTAGTAGTGGATCAACTCATAAAGTATGCCCATTTTCACTCTCTTTTTCATCCTTTTAAAGAAAGTATTGTAGCCACAACATTCATCGAAAAAGTTCAAAAGCCAAATGGAATCCTTAAGATAATTGTAAGTGAAAAAGATTCGTTTTTCACTAGAAACTTTTGGATTGAATTATTTTCTTGTTTGGGTATTCAATTGGCTCATAGCTCCTCTTACCATCGTCGATCCGATGGGAAAATAGATATTGTGAACAAATGTCTACAAGGGTATCTTCGTTGCTTTTCATCTGATAAAAAAATACAATGGATCAATTGGTTTCCCTTGGAAAAATGGTCGTACAACAAATCCTTCCATACTTCCATACTTTATAAAAAAATGTCCTCATTTATGGCACTTTATTGATATCATCCTCCATCCAACACATCACTCTTGAAAGGGAAATCAAAGGTTCAAGCAATGGAGGACCACATAGAGAACCAACAAGAGGTTCTCAAACTATTGAGGACAACTTGGTTTCAACACAAAATAGGATGAAACAACAAGTAGGTCAACATCGCAATGAAAGGGAATTTCAAGTGGGGGATTGGGTATTTCTGAGGCTACAACCATACAAACATATGTCCCTTAAACAACAAAAGAAGGACAATAAATTAGCACTTAAGTATTATGGTCACTATAAGATGTTGTAGAGAATTGGAAGTATGGCTTACAAATTGGAGTTACCTCCACCTTCACATGTGCATCTAGTCTTCCATGTTTCTTGCTTAAAGAAGGTAATCGGTGACAATATCTCAATTCAAACTATTTTAAATAAATAAGGGAAAATCAATAAATAAGGGAAAATAAGGGAAAATCATACTAGAACCATAAACAATCCTTGAAACAAGGATTAAGTAGCTGCAAAATTGAGCAATTACCGAGTACCTCATCAAGTGGAAGAATATACCAATAGAAGAAACAACATGGGAAGATGAGTTCTTCATGAAGAAACATCCACAACTAATCATGTGAAGTTATTAAAATCCCAAGAGGAGGAAAACCACCTAAACACTTAGTTGCATGAGAAAGAAGGAAGATCTCATGCAAGGAGGGATAGTCATAAAAGATGCATGCACTCAAGAAGTGCAACTAGAACTCAACGGCATCACTACTCACTAACTCATTCAGTTAGGAATTCTTATGCATCTGAAGAATCAAAGAGAAGTTTGGAAGTGTCCCTAGTTAGACATCAAAGAAGGAGACATAAACAAGATAGTTTGTAAGGGAAGCTTAGAAATATGAAGCCACCAACCTTTGATGGTGAAAATTAGATGGGAGAGGATGCTAAAACTTCATTTCTAGGGATAAGAAAGTACTCTCTAGAATCTAGAATTACTATATACAATCTATAAGAAAACAATTCCATATGGCGTTTATCAATTAAAGCAAGTTGAGCACATCAATGAGAGAACGATTTCTTGGAATCAGTTCAAAAATCATTTCCGGAAGCAATACCTTTATGACAACTACCATGATAAGAAGATGTAGCATTTCTTTGAACTCAAGTTGGGAAATATGACCATGGAGGAATATGAGAAGAATTTTTTGGAGCTACTAAGATATGTTGGTTATATTAAAGAGGAGGAGGTGAAGATACAAAGTTTCTTAAGTGGATTTCCAACATTTTACAAAGACAAAATCCAATTTGATAAACCTAAGACTCTTGAAGAGACCTTCGAGAAAGCCAAATACTTGTATGATCAAAATAAAGGTAGAGCAGTTTTCCGAAAATCTTGGAAGGATAAGAGAAAGGACAAATTTGATCATAGGAAGAAGGGATTTAAAACTCCTTTATTTGGGAATAGTCCTAATACATATCAACAAATTCATCTAGCTCAAAGTGGATCTAATATGGAAGAATCCTTGGGGAAAAGGGAAAGGTATCCATCAAATGTTAAGGATGTGAAGGAGACCATTTGTACAGAGATTGTCCCCATAAGGGAGACAAAATCAAGACTCTTCACAATATATAGAAGGCAACTATAGTGGAAGATGTGGGTAGGTGCTAAGGTTTAAGCTATTATTAGAGTTATTTCCATTTCACTAGATAACAATAGCATAAATAGGATCACTAAGAAATACACAATCACAAGAGACACGTCATTTATCCTAGGAAACCCTCATGGGGGAGAAAACCCAGCAAAAACTTCCTTAATATAGATAGCCAATACAATGCCAAGAGATAACTCAAACAAATACAGAAAGTCCTCTCCCAAGAATGTGCCTCTCTCTCTCTTCCTTCTTCTCCAACCGCAACTCTGAACTTGTGCTCTGATGAACAAGTGAGTGTGTGTACAAATGAGGCGCTAGCCTCTTTATTTATACAATTCTAGCACGTGTGGACGGAGGTGTCTTTTCACTGGTAGGGCCGACTTCTTCTTCTGGGTGGTTATAACCACTTAAATATATTTTGGCTAGGCCGACTTCTCATTCTGGGTGGTTATAACCACCTTTAATAATTCTAGGGCTGACTTCTTATTCTGCCTATTACAATTAGGGTTTGACCAATCCACAAAAGGGGATTTGGTCATTTACAATACCCGACATGATCAATCCACAAAAGGGGATTGATCTAATGAATAATACATCAATAATAATTAGAATACTCTTTGCAGTTACAATATTTCAACACTCCCCCTTAACAAGAAGGGTATTCTACAACAACATCAGGCGAGAGAGAGGGTAGCATCATCAATATCATCTTGGAACACTGACTGGAATATCTATAAATCATAAAAAGTTTTTCTCATCATCAACACAGCACAGAGGCTGGAGCATCATCAACATCAGCACTAGGCTGAGAGTCTTCAGAACGAGGCTGGGATCACATCACGAAGCTGGCAACACATCATCACAGCACGAGGCCGGCACATCATCACAACATGAGGTTGGCATGTCATCAACACGAGGTTGGAATCACAGCAATTAAGTTGGCACATCATCACAGCAATTAAGTTGGCACACTACACAACAATTAAGATGGAATCACAACACAACAATTAAGTTGGCATCAGCAATTAAGCTAGAATCTCAACACAACAATTAAGCTGGCATCAACAATTAAGCTGGAATCTCAACACAACAATTAAGCTGGCATCAACAATTAAGCTGGAATCTCAACACAGGAATTAAGCTTGCAGCACAACACTTGGTTGG
Organism: Picea mariana; assembly: GCA_032191745.1. NCBI lineage: Eukaryota > Viridiplantae > Streptophyta > Pinopsida > Pinales > Pinaceae > Picea > Picea mariana. Next base: position 140,055 of record JASDQU010101628.1, on the reverse strand, counting down.
CATCTCAACACAGCAATTAAGATGGAAGCATTGCACTAGGTTGGCATATCGACACAACAATTAAGTTGTAAGCACAACACCGGGTTGGCATCTCAACACAGCAATTAAGCTGAAAGCACGACACTAGGTTGGCATCTCGACACAACAATTAAGCTGGAAGCACAGTACTAGACCGGCATCTCAACACAGCAATTAAGTTGGAAGCACAGTACTAGGTTGGCATCTCACAACACTACTCCCCCTATCGAGAGAGGTCCTTTCAGACTATACCGAGCTTATCTCGAAAGTGCTCAAACTTTACATGAGATAGAGGCTTGGTCAACACATCGGCGACCTGTTCATTCGTGCTAACGTATTGGAGCTTTATGGCTCCTCTATGCACCATGTCACGGATGTAATGGTATCGGATCTCTATGTGTTTCGACTTATCATGAAATACAAGATTCTCTGTCATCTTTATGCAGCTTTGGTTATCACATAGAATCATGGTTGCTTCCATCTCTAGGTCAAATAGACCAGTCAACAACTTACGAAGCCATATAGCTTCACAGCTGGTAGAACACACAGTAATGTATTCTACTTCCACTCTACTGAGAGCGATGCTTGATTGCTTCCTACTCTGCCATGAGATCATGGTTGATCCCAAACTGAAACAACATCCTAAAGTGATCTTCCTGTCAGAGACACTTCCAACCCAATTTAAATTAGTGTACCCACTCAGTGTGAAATTATGATCTCTAACATAACTGAGACCATAATCTAATGTACCCTTAAGGTACCTCATCACATGTTTTGCAGCAACTAGGTAAACATGTCTGGGTTCTACCAGAAACTGACTCAAGGTGTTCACGGCAAAATAGATATCTGGTTTGATGTTCGTCAGATACATCAACGATCCAATGATATGTCTATACAGCGTGGTATCAATCAAATCTGACGAAGTGTCGACTAAAAGCTTCAGCTTCATTTCCATGGGTGTATTCATGGACTTGCACTCCAACATATCAAATCTCTTTAGGATTTCAACTGCATACTTCCCCTGGTTAAGGAAGATTCTCTCTGGGCTCTGCCATACCTCAAGAACTAAGAAATAATGCATTAGGCCAAGGTCTTTCATCTCAATTTTTGCAACCAGCTTCTTCTTACATTCAGTGATGAGCTTTTCTTCTCTAGTTAAGAATAAGTCATCCACATACAACAACAATATCACCAGCTCATCATTCATAACCTTGAAGTAGAGGTTAGAATTAGCTTTACTCTTGGTAAAGCCCAAGCTTGTCAGGAAAACTATCAATTATGCCATATCAAGCTCTAGGAGCTTTCATCAACAGGTACAGATCCTTCTTCAACTGGCAGACATGAGTCTTTCTATCTTCAATCTTCAAATCAATTTTTCTCATTACATTGTACCAATCCGGTACACTTGCTCAGCTGCAACTCAATCTGCACAATCATGTGCTAGCTCTGTGTGTTTTCTACAAGGCATTATCTGTCTCACTGTCTAGGAGCATGTTCTCTACTCTCTCTGCAATTGTTCCTTCTGGAATCTGGGACTCTGCACCTACAGCTGCTCTGAGGCTGAGAATGACTGCTTCATTCTCACTGTGGCTGCTAAAATCTGAGAGTAACTCCTCTTATTTTATCACGGCAACAGTTTCATCTAAAACTGAGAGTGGCTCAATAACTGATACTAAGGATAGTTCTTCTTCTTTCATGGGGGTAATGCTATCATAGTCATGTCTCCATGACCCAACTGATGTACTGCACCAACTGAAACTCAATTTTAAATATGGGGATTTCTCCCCCTACATCTCATACTATATATGAATCATGGTTGTTCTGGTTGTCTTCATAAGTACTTGATTTATTTCTTCAATAAGTGTCTCGTCATAGTCTTCTCCCTCTTGCTGGGAGAATCCTCTGGACACACATCAAGCTTTGTACATTTGCAACATGTTTGATCTATATAGATCAATCTTGGAAGTCAATACTGACTTCTCTTCTAGTCTCACGGAAGAATTCATATCCTAGTCTTTCTGACTGGTTTCCTTCTTTGTCACTAAAACAAGCGAATCATCCCGGAGATTCCATATCTCCTAGGAGTCTCTGAAGTTATGATCTAGTCTTCTCACAGCATCTGTCTTCCAGTCCTGGAAGTTGTCTCTTCATCTGATCCTTTCTGAGATCGGGCTTACTATCGATTTCTTCTGAGTCTACAAGGACTTCATCAACTCTTACAGGGTATACTTGGTGTTGCATACCAAGTCTAAATATGGAAGACTGAGTCAGGCTTCAAACGAGGTCTGCTTCCCATTCTAATGTTCGGTCATCTTTGGAGCCTTCTGCTCCTTTCAATCAATCTTCATATGAGATACTCTGAATCTCAAGAGATAGCTTCTTCTTCATCTTCTTTGGACATGAGTGTATATGGTCATGTACATAGTCTGCTTCATGTCTCACCTAATATGTTGCATTTTGAAACCTTCACTATAGATTTCTCAGGGTTATCACCTGTGACCTGAAACAAGGTCAACAAAACAACAAGCAAGAATAATATCCTTTTGATAACAGTAGATAAAACAATAGCACGAATAATCATCACAGTAGCTCCTTTAGAGCTATCACTCGTGGCTTGTCTGAAGAAAAGATCAAAAGTAAGAGATATAATACGAAATGAGGTCAACACTCTTATAGTGTTGTGATCGAACATTTCTCCATGCAAACCTGGAACTAACATATGAGGAGATGTTAGTTATATCAGGCAAATGATTACATTAAGCATTTACCTCTATATGCTCACATGCTACCAAGTATAATACTTTTCAAAGACTGTTATCTCAACTATAGTGGTTACTTGTAAAGGGGTAGTCATCAACTTGTCATGTGTAACTTTGAATCTTATCAACTTGATTAATCAAACCTGGAGCCTTGTCCATAAGAATGAGTGTGCTTGCATTTCTTCCAAGTCTCCTTCACTCAAGATGATGAGTGCTTTATTCAACCTATCTTTTGTACTAAGACAATATGCTATCTTGACAGAAGGTTGGGTTAGAGGATAAACTCTATGATCTCAAATTTTAATCCATCTAATACCTTGACTCAGATTTTGATCAAAGGTTAGAATGGTGGTCATAGCTACAACATGCAACATTGATCAAAATAATGTCATAACAAATAGATGCATATCAGAATAATCACACCTAGGTTGCATTATTCCTCTGAATGTGTTGGATCTTGAGATCCTTCTGGATCTATGGCAAGAGATCCCTTCTCCTGCAAATACTCTTTAAAGATTAATTGTTTAAACATGTGTGAGTACATACCCCTGACGGCATTTGCAGGTAGTGGCACCATCTGGTAGCAGCGGTAATGATCACCAACTCTTAAAAACTTCAAGGGTGAATGCAACTGGTACTACGACTAATACTCCAACTAATACTGCAATTGTAATTGATATTGCAAATGGTTCTGAGACTGCAACTGCAACTGTAACTTAGGGTTTTATGAGGAAACCCTAATTTTTCAAATTTCAAATTTTGAAATTCTGATCCAAGGGATAGATGTGTTGAGTTGGGGCGAGTAGGCTAGTGCAGTCAGATTTCTAAAAATACAAATTTTACCCCCTCAAACTTGACCAGCGGATTTCTGGACTGGTGCTTCTGTTTTTTTGGTACTTCTAGTTTTCTGGTACTTCTGGTTTTCTGGTACTTCTGGTACTTCTGGTTTTCTAGTACCTGGTGAAAACTAGGGTTTCACTTTCCGGAAGATCTAGCCACTGAAAATTTGCGCTGAAGATGTCAAAGTGATCCTTGAGGAAGGGCGCACTTTTCTAGATGGTTTAGGGGCTGAAATTATTCTTCAATAAAAAGCCCTAATTTTCATGTACGACAACAGTTACGTTTTTATCTTTCTCTTGTGAAAGATGCTCTCTTCAGCTTAGCTCTGATACCATGTTAAGGTTTAAGATATTATTAGAGTTATTTTCATTTCACTAGATAACAATAGCATAAATAGGATCACTAAGGAATACACAATCACAAGAGACACATCATTTATCTTGGGAAACCCTCATGGGGGAGAAAACCCAGCAAAAACTTCCTTAATATAGATAGCCAATACAATGCCAAGAGATAACTCAAACAAATACAGAAAGTCCTCTCCCAAGAATGTGCCTCTCTCTCTCTTCCTTCTTCACCAAATCCAACTCCGAACTTGTGCTCTGATGAACAAGTGAGTGTGTGTACAAATGAGGCGCTAGCATATTTATTTATATAATTCTGGCACATGTGGATGGAGGTGTCTTTTCACTGGCAGGGCCGACTTCTTCTTCTGAGTGGTTATNAAACTTCCTTAATATAGATAGCCAATACAATGCCAAGAGATAACTCAAACAAATACAGAAAGTCCTCTCCCAAGAATGTGCCTCTCTCTCTCTTCCTTCTTCACCAAATCCAACTCCGAACTTGTGCTCTGATGAACAAGTGAGTGTGTGTACAAATGAGGCGCTAGCATCTTTATTTATATAATTCTGGCACATGTGGATGGAGGTGTCTTTTCACTGGCAGGGCCGACTTCTTCTTCTGAGTGGTTATAACCACTTTAATATATTATGGCTCGGCCAACTTCTCATTCTGGGTGGTTATAACCACCTTTAATAATTATGGGGCTGATTTCTTATTCTGCCTATTACAATTAGGGTTTGACCAATCCGCAAAAGGGGATTTGGTCATTTACAATACCCGACATGATCAATCCGCAAAAGGGCATTGATCTAATGAATAATACATCAATAATAAGTAGAATACTCTTTGCAGTTACAATATTTCAACGGTAGGAACATCCCAAGAATATATGCAGCTGATAGAAAATCAACAGGTAGACCATTAGTCAAACAACATTGAGGTTGAAGGTAAGATTGCCAATCAACCTATAGCAATTTTAATTGATTCAAGAGCAAGTCGTGGTTACATTTCCCCTAATTTGGTTGAAAAATTTCATTTGGAGAGAAGTAAGCATGAGAAATCGTGGTTGGTTCAACTAGCTATTGGGACCAAAATGGAAATTAACTAGATTGTTAAAGGCTATCCACTAGACATGAATGGTGCCAACATTATTACAGACTTGAATATAATACCACTTGGCTCATATGATGTCCTAATTGGAATGTATTGGTTGGATGTTCATCATGTTGTTCTAAATTGTCATAACAAATACTTGTCTTGATGAAGAAGGAAAGCAGAGGATGGTGAAAGGAATTCCAAGACCTGTTTTTATTAGGGAGATTTCATCCTTACATTTGAAGAGATGCTTCAAGAAAGGATGCCAATTGTATGCAGTACATGTGGAAAAGCGAACCAAGTGAAAAAGTCCAAGACTTGAGGACTTTCTAGTGTTGCAAGAGTTTGAAAATGTGTTTGAGAAAATACCAGGATTGCCACCAAAAAGAGATATAGATTTCTCTATTGATTTAATTCTTACAACTACACTAGTATCTAAGATTACATATATAATAAGTGCATTAGAATTGAATTAGTTGTATATGCAATTAAAAGAATTGTTAAAGAAGGGGTATATATGCCCCAAGTGTTTCACCATGGGGGCACCCGTACTCTTTGCAAAGAAGAAAGATGAAACTTTGAGGCTATGCATTGATTTTAGACAGTTGAATAAAGTCTTTGTGAGTAATAAATATCCTCTACCCAAAATTCATGATTTGTTTGGTCAACTAAGAGAAGCAAAGATATTCTCAAAGATGGATTTGAGATCAAGCTACCATCAGGCAAGGATAAATAATGAAGACATGAGTAAGACAATTTTTAGAACCAAGTATGGACACTATGAATTTGTAATGGTGCCATTTGGACTAACAAATGCACCAATAACATTCATGTGCTTAATGGATTGAATATTTAGAAATTACTAGGATGAGTTTGTCATTGTATTTCTAGATGACATTCTTATTTATTCAAGGTCAGAGGAGGAGAATGAACAACACTTGAGGTTGATATTACAAGTGCTAAGAGAACATCAATTGTATGCTAAGTTAACCAAGTGTTATTTTATCAGATGCAGATCCATTACTTGGGACACATAATTTTAGAGGAAGGAATAACAGTGTATCTAGAAAATATTGAAGCTATTAAAGGATGGCCTACACCTAAGAATATAACAAAGGTAAGGTCATTCATGGGATTGTTGGATACTACAGAAGATTCATAAAAGGATTCTCCAAGTTTTCTCATTTGATTACTTCTTTACAAAAGAAGGGAATTAAATTTGAATGAACACCAAAGTCTGAAGAAAGTTTACAACTATTAAAGGAATAGCTTACTAGTGCACCCATTCTTAAGATTGTCGATCCAAGTAGAGATTTTATGGTATGTACAAATGCTTTCAAAGAGGGACTTGGTGGAGTTCTTACTGAGAATGGACATGTGATTTGTTATGAACCTATAAAGCTTAAAGAACATGAGAAGAATTATGTCACACATGACTTATAGCTTTTTAAAATAGTTCATGCACTAAAAGGTGGAGACATTACTTAATGGGGAAGAAATTTGAATTAAGGATAGACCATAGTGGTCTGAAATATTTATTTGAGCAACAAACTTTAAATTCCATGCAAACAAGATGGATGGAATTTCTTAGTGAATACGAATTTGATATTAAACATATCATAGGAATGAAGAACAAGGTTGTTGATGCATTGGGTAGAACAATACATGCATTGCATGCTACAACCATTAACATGTGTGAATTAGATTTGAAAAATAGAATTTTAGAAGCTCTTATTTTAGATGAACATTACCTATATGTAAAAGAATGATTACAATAGGAAAATGTACTACATAAATATGAGGTGTGTAAGTTGGAAGAAGATGGCATTCTTATGCATAAAAATAGAGTGTGTGTTCCTAACTATTATGAATTAGGGAAGAGGGTATTAAAGGAAATGCATAATATTCCATATGTTGGACATATTAGATACCAAAAGAAAATTGCAACAATAAGAAGCCAATAATTTTGGCCTGGAATGTAAAAGGATGTTGTTGATTATATAGCTAGGTGGATGGAATGTGAAAGAGTAAAGGCTAAACACAGACATACAACAAGTTTGCTACATCCATTACCAATTCCATAGTGGAAATGGGAAGTGATAACCATTGATTTTATCACTAAATTTCCCAAGTCAGCAAGGCAACATGATTCAATAATGGAGCGGTGAATAAATAAACAAAAGTTGTTCACTTTATTCTAGTTAAATTGAGTCATAAGACAGATTGCTAGGTTGCTTGGAGTACCTAAAGCAATTGTTTCACACAAAGATCCAAAGTTTAGTTCAAATTTTTGGAAGGAATTGTTCAAAGGTTTTGGTACAAATCTAAATTTTAGTACATCTTGTCATCCACAAACAGATGGGGAAATAGAAAGAGTTAATCAAGTGATTGAAGACATGTTAAGAATGTATGTGATGGATAAGCCATCCAAGTGGGAGGATTATTGGCATTTAGTTGAATTTCCCTACAATAATGGATGTCAAACTCCACTAAAGATAAGTTGTTTGAAGTTTTATACGACAAAAAGTGAAATACTCTAATTAGTTGGGACAAACCAATAGACATAGTAGTACTTGGGCTAAAGTTGCTTAGAGAAATGGAAGAGCAAATGGTCAAGATCAAACATAATTTAAAGGCAACACAGGATAGGAAAAAGAGTTATGAAAACAAAGGCAAGACACTAGGGGAATTTAAAGTTGGAAAGCATGTATTTTTGAAAGTGAAGCCAAAGAAAAGTTCTTTAAAGTTAGGAATCCGCCATAAAAGTGCATTATGTGTTTCATGTGTCTTTATTGAAAAAGTATGTGCATGACCCTAACCATTTCATTAACCAGACTTTGATTTAGGTAGAATATAAAGGAGACTTTTAGGTGCATCAAATGTGTATATTGGACAGGAAGGTCACGATGCTCAAGAACAAAGTCATAAGGTAGGAATAGGCCCAATGGACCCACTATATCCTTGAAGAAGTGCATGGGAGCTAGAGGATGCAATGCCAAAGGCATACCCACATTTGTTTTGACATTTCGATGTAAACTTTATTGTATATAATGTTATTTGCACCAAGGATGGTGCAAAATCCAAGGGGAGGGGAATGAAATACCTCTAGTTTTGATCCCAAACCAATAATTTATATGTGTGTGTGATGAATGGTTGAGAGCCGAATAAATTGATATGTAAATGGTACATTGAATGATAATAAAAATAATACATTACGAGTTGTAGATGGAGAAGGACAAAGAATGGGTGGCTATGACTCCATAAGAGGGGAATGAAAGGGGGATTAGGGGATAAGGGGAAGAAGAATATTATTTTATTGTTTTCTTATGTTCTTTGACTTTGGCTTTATTAAGCCTTTGGTTTATGCTTATCCTAAATTCTTAACCTTCATATTAGTTGCCAAAAGATAGATACGCAGGCCTCTTCTGAAGGAACATGGTCTCTCCCATGCATGAAAATATAATCTATGACTTTTGAGCATGTTGGGGGGAACTGATGTTCATTCTACCATTAGTTTTTGTCTCTAAGACTAAGCTTCCATCGTATGGTTGTGATTAAATTATGGAAATTTGTTGGCATGAAACTATGTTTAAATTATGGTTGTGTGAAGGGAAATATTTTCATTGGGGAAAAGTAATTATAGTTGATGATCCATGGAGTCCCTAGTACTAAGATTTATTGGTCATTCTGAGCTTTGGACGGAAGTAGGATAGTCCATGGGACTATGTCGCAAAGAAGGGGATCCCCTTCCTTATGTTGTGCACACTGATGGGGAGAGAGGGCTAGTGGATTGGGATAGTTGTAAGAGTTTATTGATTGTAAATTATGGAAATTGGGATGTGTGAAGAGAGTAGAGCCAGCCATAGGTAGATTCACCCTTGTGGATTCATAGACTTAGCTCGGGCTTGACCATGTTGCAGAGAGATTAAGTGCAACTGAGAGCCTATGGTTGGGTGGAACATCCTTTGCTTGTATCCAATTTGTAATTAAATTACTACAAAGATAAATGTTCTTGATTTTTTATTTTTTTTACTTGGAATAGAGCCTGGGGAAACCCACCAGGCACTTCCCCTCATTTTGAGGATCATACCCGGGGTAAACCAGATTTTGTAAAAAACCAAGGCTTTTTCGATAGCTTTCTCATTTAAGAGCTCAACATGTCACTTGCGGGAATTGAACCTAGGTGGGGAGGAAACACCCCTCAGCAGAAACCACTCAGACTAAACCCAATTGACCTAAATGTTCTTAATTTATTTATGATAATGTTGAATTAGTATTGTTTATGTTATGAATTGAATTGGTTTCCAGTTTGTTCAATTTTGTTGCATGTTTAATCATTTATTTATATCTATGGTATCATTATCAATTGAATGATTTAATTGGATTTGCATAAACCTGTATTGACATGTTTGCATACATTAATCGTTTAATAGTAGGATAGTGTGGAATATGGTACTAGAGCTATAGAATGTTGATTTTAGCCTAATTAGATGGGTGGGTATATTAAAATATGGGATCACAACAAGAGGAGTGGAAAATTGGCGGTTTTAAGAAGTACCTCGTAGTCTCAACAAATGAGAGAGGTTGCTCGGTATGTTACATAGGGTAGGTGGCATATCACAACACAAGGTACTTGACAATAAAATGAATGGTGGTTTTTTTACATATTAAGTGGTCAAACGCAAGCATAGGCCACTAAATCTAGTCGACAAAAAAGCAAAAGATTGCAATACTAATGGATTAAGCTAGCTAGGAAGTGGAAGAGTAAAGATATTGATGGAACAAAAAATTTGTTTTAGGCAATCCTGAATCCTTTGGGAAATGAAAGATTATGATACAAATATATGAAAGTCTTATCAATCCCACAAAAATAAAATACACTAATAGGGAAGAATTCTTTAGCATGAATCCAAGCTAGGTGGTATATTACAACATTAGGTACTTAACAACAACTTGAATGTTGGTTTTTTTCCTTCTTTAGTACAGTATATTAGCCTAAACTTTGAAGAGAAGAGATGGGTTACAGGGAGAATGCATGCTTGTCTAATTTCTACCATGATTCCTCACATTAGGTTTTGTAGGTTGCACTATCGTCAAAGATTAGTCGGATCTTTCTCAAAGAATGATGTCAAAATTGTGTGCAAATATGATAACAATTTTGTAGCATGTAGTTTTTGTTATCGAATATATTATTACGATGGTAATAATATGCTACACATTTACATATAGTATGCTACTTCGATGTAAACATGATGCATGATGTTACACCTCATATTCACCTCAGTGTGCCTTATACTTTTTCGCCAGATGTGGACCATCATATGAGCAAATTGTGTCCCTTATTGTACCATGATGAGCCAAAAGTGTGGTAGTAATTGAATTAATGTATTGTATTGGACCATCCTTAGATGTTCCATGTATTGGTAGGGGGCTTATGTGGTATCTCTAGACCCCATGTGGTCGTTCATTKCCCGTCCTTTTAATCCCCATTTCAAGATTGGATTTTTCTTTTATGGCTACGGTCAATTGCCCCTTGGTGCTGGAAACTCTCACCATGTTGGTCATTTATGATCTAAGTTAGGTATGCAACCATCTTGGGGTGGATCTATTGGGACACATGATCTAGAGGAGTTGCATAGTCTCCTTAGCCCTTTGTTTATGATGTAAAAAAATTTCTCTTTGTAAAGGTTGTCACACCAATGTATAACACATTTATTGTATTCCTAAGCATGGACCCCTCTCTTATGTATTCATCACACTTTGGCCATGTACTGTCATAGATGATTCTGCATATGTTCACTCAATTTCATGTATCTCAAGGCAATCTCATAGTTCTCGAGGCAGTACACATATTTTGAGGCATTGGTCACATCCTCTAATGCACATTTGGGCTACTTTTGCACACATGGACATCCTCTACACATGCCACAATGGAGATTCATGAGAACCCTCTTTCTTTCATCACTTTTGGAGATGTCTTTCATGTGATTTTAGGGTTGACTCACTCCTTTATATCTCATTCTAGTCATTGGGGGTATTATGACCCATTTTTTGACTTAGAGAGTCACTCCCATGCTTCATGGAGGTGCCTGGACCTTAGATATCGACATGGTCATGCTTTGGAGACATATTTCAATGAACATTATTTGATCATTCCTTGAGGACATTTTGTGGAGGC
>JASDQU010101628.1:89222-122986 GCA_032191745.1 Picea mariana | reverse complement strand
AAGAAGGGGAAAATAAGGATGGTGGAAAGAAAGAAAGGGGGAGAAGAAGAAGGGTGGTGGTGTTGGGGAGAAGAAGGATGGTGGAGAAAACAAAAAGGGAGGAGGAGATGGTGTTAAGAAGGACAGTGATGACCTAGATGAATTGCCTTCATGTTCATCTTCATATGTATCTTCACCTTCATAAGTTATACCTACCATAGTATTTCTCTCATTATTTTTAAAATTACAAAATAAATTAATTTCCTCGTCGAATTGAAAATCTTCTTTTATAAAACTCCTTATCTGAAAACTTGTCTAGTGAAATACTAAAGCATTCAAGTTGAGTAGAATGGAAGAAAGGATGTTATTGATCCTTTACATTCTTTATTTTTCTTCTTAAAAGATATTGGAATAAAAAAAACCCATGGGAGAAATAAAAATGAGGGAGTAAAGTCCTAAGGAATTTCCATCTTCGAGAGAGGGTAGAGAAACATATTATGTCTCTTAAAGGAAGCTTTAAGATGATGTGAAAGTAGAGTAATTCCTCTAAAATACGACTCAATTTATCCCTTCCCTTTCCCATGGTTGGACATAAGCAAATGCTAAATCCACCTAGCAAGGAAGTGGAAGAATGCAATACTAATGGATTAATCCAACTAGGAAGTCCAAATGTATAGATACTGATGGATCAAAAACATGTTCTTGGTGGTCCTAAATCCTTGGGGATATGAAAGGTTATGATTTGAGGATATGAAGGTATTATAAATTCTACCTACATCAAATAAGTTGATACAAATAATTATTTAGCATGAGTTTAGACTCGGTGGTATATCACAACACTAGCTACTTAAAAACAATAGGAATGGTGGTTGTTTTACTTCTTGAATGGTTGAACACAAGCAACAACCACTAAATCCAACCACAAAATAAGTGAAATATTATAGTAATAATGGATTAACTTAATGATTCTCACATTAGGTTATGTATAATTCACTATTGTCAATGATCAGTTGGAACTTCCTAGAAGAAGGATGTCATAATTGTGTGCAAAAATGACAACAATTTCATATCATGTAGTTTTTTTATCGAATATAATATTATGATGCTAATAAGACATTGCACATATACACATAAGATGCAACTTCGATGTAATCATGATGCATATGATGAGCGACAAATTTCAGTGACATGAAAACAACAAAAAAATGGTAATGTTATTATGCTAAACAATGCTAGACAAGAAAAAAAAAAACATCTTTTAGTGTTTTCCAGTGATGTGTATTTGATGGAAACTAGACACAAAAATTATGTTGCAAATTTTTTAAAATAAGAAAATGGTTTACGGAGATGAAAAATAACGACTCTACAGATTGATATTGTAGTAGTGTGGGTCAATGAGCTTCATCACCTACAACAATGAATTATAGGTGGGTTCTTTCCATTCTTCTCTTTGCATTTCCAACAATGGGGTTTATATTGTTAGTGTTATATGATTCTTAGCTCTTGATAGTTATTGTTGTTAAGTTTAGAGATATTATTAGGTTTCTTTTCAATTTACTAGATAACAATAGCATAGGTAAGATCACTGAGAGAAACACAATCACAAGATACACAACATTTATCCTGGAAAACCCTCATGGGGGAGAAAACCCAGCAAAAACTTCCTTAATATAGATAGCCAAGACAATGCCAAGACAAGAAACCAAAACACTAGAGAATATCCAACACTGACCAATGTGCCTCTCTCTTCCTTCTTCTCCCAACTGCAGCTACCAAACTTGCACACTTGATGAGTGAATGAGGGAGTGAGATAATGAGGCGCTAGCCTCCTTTATTTATACTAGCTGGCAAGCGCTGGAAAGGTGTCTCTTCACTAGGCAGGGAAGACTTATCTTCTTAGTGGTTAAAACCACTTTAATTAGATATGGGGGGCAACTTCTTAATTTGCATAATATAATTAGGATTTGACCAATCCACAAAAGGGGATTTGGTCAAGTACAAAGCCGGACATGATCAATCCACAAAAGGGGATTGATCAAATGAATAATAACTCAATAATAAATAGAATACTCTTTGTAGTTACAATATTTCAACACTCCCCCTTTACCAGAAGGGTATTCTACAACATCATCAGGAGAGAGAGAGAGAGAGGGAAGCAACATCAACAACATCTGGAACACTGACTGTCATATCTATGAATCATCGGAAGTTTTTCTCATCATCAATATCATCATCCATAGCAAGGAGATGGAATGCATCATCATCTTCATCAACATGGATTAGTATAACATTAATAAATCATCATCATCAATAAAAACATGAGGATGATACAACATCAACAACAATAACATCACAACATGAAGGCTGGAGCATCATCAACATCAGCACTTAAGCTGGAAATCTTCAGCACAAAGCTGGAAATCTTTAGCACGAGACTGGCATCTCAACAACATCAACACGAAGCTAGAAATCTTCAGCACAAAGCTGACATCTCATCAACATCAGAACGAAGCTGGAAATATTCAACACGAGGCTGGCATCTCAACAACATCAACATGAAGCTGGAAATCTTCAACACAAGGCTGGCATCTCAACAACATCAGCACGAACCTAGAAATCTTCAGCACAAGGCTGGCATCTCAACAACATCAGCACAAAGTTGGAAATATTCAACACAAGGCTGGCATCTCAACAACATCAACACGAAGCTAGAAATATTCAGCACAAGGATGGCATCTCAACACTACTCCCCCTTTCGAGGGAGGTCCTTTCGGACTACACCAATATTATCTCGAAAGTGCTTAAACTTTACACGAGACAGAGGCTTGGTCAACACATCTACAACTTGTTCATTCGTGCCAACGTAATGGAGCTTTATGGCTCCTCTCTGCACCATATCACGAATGTAATGATATCATATTTCTATGTGTTTTGACTTGTCATGGAACACATGGTTCTCTGTCATTTTTATGCAACTATGGTTATCACATAGAATCAAGCTTGCCTCCATCTCCAAATCAAATAGACATGTCAACAACTTTCGAAGCCATATGGCTTCACAACTGGTGGAAAATGCAAGAATGTATTATGCTTCTGTTGTGCTGAGGGCAATACTTGATTGCTTCCTACTCTGCCATGAGATCATGGCCGACCCCAGACTTGAACAACATCCTGAAGTTCTCTTTCTGTCAGAGACACTTCCATCCCAATCTGAATCGGTATATCCACTCAGTTTGAAGTCATGATCTCCATTATAACTGAGACCAAAATCCAACGTACCCTTAAGGTATCTCATCACATGTTTTGCAGCAACAAGGTGAAAATGTCTGGGTTCTACTAGAAATTGACTCAAGGTGTTCACAACAAAACATATATTTGGCCTGGTGTTCGTCAGATACATCAACGATCCAATGATCTGTTTGTACAGCATAGCATCAACCAACTCTGACGTGAAATCTACCAGGAGCTTCAACTTCGTTTCCATGGGTGTGTTCATGGATTTATATTCCAACATATCAAACCTCTTAAGTATTTCAACTACATACTTCCCTTAGTTAAGGAAGATCTTCTCTGGACTCTCCCAAACTTCAAGACCTAAGTAATAATGCATCTGGCATAGGTATTTCATCTCAAATTATGCAGTGAGCTTCTTCTTACAATTTTGTGATGAGATTTCCTTCTCTAAGTCATCCACATACATAAATAATATAACTGGCTCGTAACCTTGAAGTAAAGGTTAGAATCAGCTTTACTCTTGGTAAAGCCCAAGCTCGTCAGGAAACTGTCAATTATGTTATACCAAGCTCTAGGAGCTTGCTTCATCTTGCAGACATGAGTCTTTATACCTTCAACTTCAAGTCAAATTTTCACATCACTTTGTACCAAACTAGTACACTTTCTCAGTTGCAACTCAATATGCACAATCATGTGCTATCTCTATGTGCTTTCTACAAAGCACTATCTGTCTCACTGCCTGAGAGTATGTACTCTCCTCTTTTTGCAACTATTCCTTCTGGAATTGGGACTCTGCACTTGCAGTTGCTCTGAAGCTGATAATGATTGCTTCATTCTCACTGTGGCTTCTAAAATCTGAGAGTAACTCCTCTACTCCATCATGGCAACAACTTCATCTGAAACTGAGAGTGGCTCAATAACGGATACTGAAGGTAGCTCTTCTTCTTTCATGGAGGTAAATCTATCTTTTATTGTAGTCATGTCTCCATGACCCAACTAATGTACTGCACCGACTACCACTCAATTTTAAATATGGGGATTGCTCCCCCTGAATCTCATACTGTCATGGTTGTTCTGGTTGTCTTCATGAATACTGGAACTATTTCTTCAATTACTGGAGCAAGTGTCTCGTCATAGTCTTCTCCCTCTTGCTAGGAGAATCCTCTGGACACACATTAGACTTTGTACATATGCAACATGATTGATCTGGTAGATCAATCTTGGAAATCAACACTGGCTTCTCTTCTAGTCTCACGAAAAAATCCATATCCCATTCTTTTTGACTGGCTTCCTTCAATGTCACTAAAACAAGGGAATCTTCCCAGGAGATTTCATATCTCCTTCTCTTTCACTGAAGCCATGATCTAGTCTCTCATGGGATATGTCTCCCAGTCCTGGAACAAGTCTCTTCATCTGAACCTTGATGAGATCAAGCTCACTCTGTTCTTGATTTCTTCTAAGTCTACAAGGACTTCATCATCTCTTACAGGATATACTTGGTGTTGAATGCCAAGTCTAAATATGAAAAGTTGAGTCAGACTTAAAACAAATTATGCTTCGTGTCCAGGTGGCTTTATTATCCTTTAAACAAGTCTACTGTGAGTTATTGTTCTAATGTTTAGTCATCTTTGGAGCCTTCCGCTCCTTACAATCGATCTCCACATGATATAGTTTGTATCTCAAAAATAACTTCTTCTTCATCTTCTTTGGTACATGAGTGTATATGGTAATGTACATAGTTTGTTTCATGTCTCATCTAATCTGTTTCCTTCTACAACCTTCACTATAGCTTCCTCTGGGTTATCACATGTGACCTGAAACAAGGTCAACAACAAGCAAGAATAATACTTTTTTGATAATAGTAATAAAACAATAGCACGAATAATCATCACAGTAGCTCCTTTAGAGCTATCACTTGTGACCTGCCTGAAACAAAGATCAAAAGTAAGAAATACAATACGAAATGAGATCAACACTTTTCTAGTGTTGTGACCAAACATTCCTCCATGGTAACCTGAAATCAACACAAGAAGTTTCTCCTAGAGGATATGTTAGTTGTATCTGGTAAATGATTACATTAAGCATTTATCTCAATATGCTCACATGCTACCAAGTATAATACTTTTAAAAGGTTGCTTCCTCAACTATAGTGTTTACTTGTAATGGGGTAGTTATCAACTTGTCATGTGCAACTTTGAATCTTATTAACTNAGTTGTATCTAGTAAATGATTACATTAAGCATTTATCTCAATATGCTCACATGCTACCAAGTATAATACTTTTAAAAGGTTGCTTCCTCAACTATAGTGTTTACTTGTAATGGGGTAGTTATCAACTTGTCATGTGCAACTTTGAATCTTATTAACTTAATTAATCAAACATGGAACCTAGAGTCTTGTCCTCAAGAATGAGTGTGTTGCTTTTCTTCCAAGTCTCCTTCACTCAAGATGACAAGTGCTTTCTTCAACCTGTCTTATGTACTAAGACAATATGTTATCTTGACATAAAGTTGGGTTAGAGAATAAACTCTATGATCTCAAATTTAATCAATCTAATACCTTGACTTTAATTTTGACCAAAGGTTAGTATGATGGTCATAGCTTCAACATGCAACCTAGATCAAAGTAATGTCATAACAAATAGATGCATATCAGAATAATTAAACTTGGGTTGCATTATTCCTCTGAATGTGTTGGATCTGAGATCATTCTAGATATATGGCAAGAGATCCCTTCTCTTGCAAATACCCTTTAAATCTTAACCATTTAAACATATGTGAGTAAATATCTCTGATAGTATTTGCAGATAGTGGCACCATCTGGTAGCAGCGGTAATAATTACCAACCCTTTTAAAACTTCAAGGGTGATTGCAACTGGTACATCAGCTGATACTTCAACTCGTACTGCAACTGCAACTTAGGGTTTTATGAAAAAACCCTAATTTTTCAAACTTCAAATTTTGAAATTATGATCCAGGGACTAGATGCGCTGGGTTGAGGCGAGTTTGCTAGAGTTGTTAGATTTCAAAATTTTCAAGTTTTTCCATTTGAAACTTGACCTACGTAAATCTGGATTGGTACTTCTGGTACTGGTTCCGGTTTCCTGGTTTTTCTGGTTTCTGGTACTAGTGAAAACTAGGGTTTCACTTTATGGGAGTTTTGTCCACTAGAAAAATGTGTTGAGGCTGCCAAAGGGTTCGCTAGGCTAGGGTACACTTCCTTGATGAGTTTTAAGCTGAAATTCTTCTTGAATAGAAAACCCTAATTTTCTTGTACGACAACAATGAATTTTTTTCTTATCCAGTGAAAGGTTCTCTCTTCAGCTTAGCTCTGATACCATGTTAAGTTTAGAGCTATTATTAGGTTTCTTTTCAATTTACTAGATAACAATAGCATAGCTAGGATCACTGAGAGAAACACAATCACAAGATACACAACATTTATCCTGGGAAACCCTCATGGGGGAGAAAACCCAGCAAAAACTTCCTTAATATAGATAGCCAATACAATGCCAAGACAATAAACCAAAACATTAGAGAATATCCAAGACTGAGCAATGTGCCTCTCTCTTCCTTCTTCTCCCAACTACAGCTACCAAACTTGTGCACTTGATGAGTGAATGAGTGACTGAGATAATGAGGCACTAGCCTCCTTTATTTATACTAGCCGGCAGGCGCTAGAAAGGTGTCTCTTCATTGGGCAGGGTCGACTTCTCTTCTTAGTGGTTAAAACCACTTTAATTAGGTCTGGGGGGGCGAATTTTTAATTCGCATAATATTATTAGGGTTTGACCAATCCACAAAAGGGGATTTGGTCAAGTACAAAGCCTGACATGATCAATCCACAAAAGGGGATTGATCAGATGAATAATAAGTCAATAATAAATAGAATACTCTTTGCAGTTACAATATTTCAACAATTTTCTTATGATTAATAACAAGACACATTTTCATACAAAAATCATCATAGAATAACTATACATTGAAAATCTCAAGTATAATACTGCGGCAGAAATGACAAGATCTAGAAATATTGACCATGCACAATAAACACAAGAACACAAGAGTTTATCCTGGGAAACCCAAACTTTGGAGAAAACCCAACAACCTTTCTCTAGAATAATTTAGTCCAAGATATTACCAATACATCATCATCAATAGCCAAAATACCATACAAAGAAGATCCT
Organism: Picea mariana; assembly: GCA_032191745.1. Lineage (NCBI taxonomy): Eukaryota > Viridiplantae > Streptophyta > Pinopsida > Pinales > Pinaceae > Picea > Picea mariana. Next base: position 115,587 of record JASDQU010101628.1, on the reverse strand, counting down.
ACCCAAGGATAGCATGACCAAGACCTAGCGCCTCAATAAGATGACCAAGAATAACCAAGAAAGAGCTTCTCCAAGTGTGGCGCACTCTCTAGGATAACCAATAACCCATAAATAGTGAAACTGCAAAAACTGCAGCTACAACTGCCTTGTGTGCACTGCAGAAGGAGTTGTCTGACTGTCAAAATGAAATGAGATAGTTCTGTATTTATACTAATATAGGCGCCAGTCTAGGGCCAACTTCTTATTTATGGGTCTTCAATAACTTTATTACTTTTTTGTGGGGACGACTTCTCTTCCTGGGTCTTCAACTTATTCTCAGGGCTTCTTGTAATGGTATAAATGGGTCTTCTTGTACTTTCTTATGGAGAATGACTACCTGGAGTTGCAAATCACCAACACTTCCTCTCAACGAGGGAGGCACTCCATACTTGGATTTCTTCTGTCATAGAAAGGTTTTCTTCATGAGCCATGTTGATGTGCCATCTCCGCACATGCATTTTGTCCCGTAAAATGCATGTGATAGCATCTCGAGTCCATCCACTCCTTGACAAGCGAAGGACTACACTTCGGCCATTCACCACTAGCAAAGCCCTGTGGATGAATGAATCATTTACCTTGGTCATACCAGCACTAGCATAGCCTCGTGCATGACCAATCTAGGATAATGCTTGCCTGATGCTATGGGCCATTCGCTGCTAGCAGAGTCTCGTGAGTAAATGAATCATTCTCCCTTGGCCATATCACCACTAGCATAGCCTTGTGCATGACCAATATCGAAGAACGTCTGACTGATGCTATCAACATACCTAGGCCATTCACCACTAGCAGAGCCCTGTGAGTGAATGAATCACTCTCCCTTGGTGATATCAGCACTAGCATAGCCCCGTGCATGACCAATCTGAGAGAACATTTACCTGATGCTATAGCTTGGAGAACATCAACATTCTGGGCCATTCACCACTAGCAAATCCCCGTGATTGAATGAATCATTCTCCCTTTGTCATATCAACACTAACATAGCCACGTGCATGACCAATTTGGGAGAACGTATGCCCAATGTTGAAACATCAACACTCATCACTAGTCAAATCAACATGGCTAATCATGTGTATCATCCTTCTTAGGAAAATCTACATGGCCACTCTAGGAGGATATCTGCGATTTGCTCATATGTGGATAAGTATTGGAGTTTCACTACCCTTATGTACCATGTCTTGGATAAAGTTCTGCAAGAAGTTTTTGAAGTTGCACCACTTCACGATTTGTGACACTAGCTGTGACATACTTCGTCTTTGTTGTACTGAGTGCTACAGAAGCATGCTTCCAACTTATCCTAGAAATCGTAACTGATTCCAAGATGAAGCAGCACCCCGAGGTGCTCAATCTATCTACTACACTCCCTTCTCAATCAGAATCTGTATATCTCTACAACCTCCCTTCATCACCTGAGACAAATCATATCCAATTGTACCATGCTTCGCTTCCACCCACTAGAACTGCCTTTGCTTCAACCAAATATTGGGTTAGGGTGTTCATTGCAAAGCAAATATCTAGCCTGGCGTTAACCAAGTACATCAAGGATCCAATCAACTGTCTGTACATCATGGAATCCACCAAATATGAATCTAAAGTAAAATCACTCAACTTCTACAGATTTGTCATCATAGGTGTAGTCATGGAGTTGCAGTCCATCATATCGAATCTCATCAGTATCCTCTGAATGAGAAAGATCTCATTTGATCTTGTCACACCTCTAATCCTAAGAGTACATTCGTCCAAGATATTCCATATCGAACTCTAAGGCCAACTCCCTCTGTCACTGGAGTAAGTCCTAATGTCCAGTCTACCTCACTGGCTGCTCCCTCTATGACTGAGACAAAATCCATACACATTCCTCTTGATTGGTTGTATCCTCTATCACTGTAGCAATATCACATCTCCTAGAAGCCTCTTGTCTCTGATGCTTATGCCTGGCCTCCTCAACTCATGACACTTATCTATCAATCCTAGGAGATGTCTCTCTCCCTCTTGGATCTAGAGGGAACTCCCTCTGAATAATCGATTCTCTCTTGAGCCAACTAACTCTCTATGAGATCATGCTCACTCTGAGTCTATATATTCTTGGTTAAAACCAATCTAATCAAGTATCCATCAATCCTGGAGTACCATGTTCCATCTGAAACATGACTCCCTCTAAGTCTGTACAATCTTTGGAGCCATCTGATCCCTCTACATCTTCTGAAGTCTGATCTCCAATGAATTGTCCTGGGAGGTTGCTCCTCCCCATTGGATCCTGAGGGTTGAATCCCTCTGAAATCTAGCTTCCTCTGAACTGGTACTAGGTGGGATCGTCTGCCTCACCCCTAGTGGAGCCACCTGCTCCTCCTCATCAATATCCATGTGGAACACTCTATATCCCACAAAAGTATCCTTATTTTTGGAAGGTTCTAACTTTGTCTTGTTCACCTTCAGTATATGGATGTATATTTTCATGTATACAACTCCATGTCTAGATAGCCTGCTCCATGTCTCAAACTAGATACCATCTAATATGTTACCTCCTGCAACCGTCATTATAACTTCCTCTCAGAGTTATCACCTGTGACCTTCCCATAACAAGTGCAATAACAAAAAATAACAAACAAGAATAATATTATTATGATGAGGAAACAGGAACAAGAATAAAAAAATGGGAAACGGGAACAACATTTTTCCAGTGTTGTTACCAATCATTCCTCTGTGGTAACCTTCTTGGAACAAAATAAGAACAAAATACAAGAGCAACACTTTTCTAGTGTTGTGACCTCCATAGTAATCTACCCAGGACAAAGATAACAACCAAGAACATCTCCTAGAATATATCAATTTCATCTTGTAAATAAGTGCATTATTAGTACTAAATAGTGAGCATTTACACAATGAACATTGTATTAACATTATTCAAAACATTTGATAGCAAAAGTACTTAGCAGTAATAGATCTATAAAGATTGTTGTCCCGGTTACAATATTTACTTAACATGCAACAATATAAAAATATCAAACCTGATATGAAAACCTCGAGTCTTAATTACTAGGGAGGGTGTGATGTTCCTCTTAGTGCACTTGATCCAATGATCCCTTTGGGTCATTTCTTGGACAATGTCCCGTGTACATCCCCTACAAACACCCACATACTCTGTTAAATGATATCACTTGGAAACATATATAAGTGCATACCTCTGAAATTTGTAGCACCATCCATCTTGTCTTCTAATCTCAAGGTTTGTGCAACTGACAACTGGCGACTTGCAACTACAACTGTAGCTGACAACTGCAACTGCAACCGTAAATGTGTAGTGGCAATATTTCAATTATCTCTGATACCATGTTGGTGTTTTATGATTCTCAACTCTTGATAGTTATTGCCTTGTGATTAATAACACGATACACTTTCATACAACAGTTATCATAGAATAGTTATACATTGAAAATCTCAACTATAATACTGCAGCGGAAATGACAAGATCTAGAAATATTAACCATGCACAGTAAACACAAGAACACAGCATAAGGACACAAGAGTTTATCCTCRGAAACCCAAACTTGGGAGAAAACCCAACAACCTTTATCTAGAAGAATTAAGTCCAAGATATTACTAGTACATCATCATCAATAGCCAAAATACCGTACAGAGAAGATCCTCCCCAAGGCTAGCATCACCAAGACCTGGYGCCTCAATAAGATGACTAYGAATAACCAAGCAAGAGCTTCTCCAAGTTTAGCACACTCTCCAGGATAACCAACAACCCATGAATAACAAAACTACCAAAACTACAGCGACAACTGTCTTATGTGCACTGCAGAAGGAGTTGTCTGACTATCCAAATGAAATGAGCCAGTCTTGTATTTATACTAATTTGGGCGCCATTCTAGGGCCAACTTCTTATTTCTGGGTCTTCAATTACTTTATTATTTTTCTATGGGGCCAACTTCTCTTTCTAGCTCTTCAACTTCTTCTTGGGACTTCTTGTACTTTCTTGTGGAGAATGACTGCCCGAAGTTGCAAATCTCCAACATCTATATCATTAAAGGAATTAGCGATTAATTAACCCTAGTTAGTTGGTTCACTTTCCTTATCTAATTTGTTTATAAAATCTAATTTGAAACCTAAGTGAAGTAACCTAATAACCTATAGACACATTTTAATGTAGACAAGATCTCAAGATCCTAATTAATCTAGTAGTTTCCTACCTCCTCTCGAACCTCTCTTTTCTTACCCCAAAGTGTGTGTGTGTGTGTGTGTGTGTGTGGACTCCACCAACGAATTCCCATCAACCCTTCTTTTCTTGGATAAAGACTCCCTCTTCTTTGTTCATACCCAATCTCTACTTCCATTGTTGGGGATATGATATATTTCTTTACCGAGAGATGGAATATGTGTGTGTCGACTCCACCAATGAATTCCCATCAACCCTTCCTTTCTTGAGTAAAGGCTCCCTCTTCTTTGTTCATACCTAATATCTACTTCCATTGTAGGGGATATGATATCTTTCTTTACCAAGAGATGGAAGGTCCCTCTTATCCTACTCCCATCCTTTGCTCAGTTTCTCCCTAAAGTATCCCCCTCTCTAGGCCTCCACATTTCTACAATGGAAAGTGTCCAGATTAGCATTGTTGCAATGCTAGGTTATATGGCTTCCCATGACCCCCTTTCGCAACTTCATCATTTGTATCACATTCTTAGCATCAAACCTAACTTCCCTCAAGTCCCCAACCACTCACGAAGTTACCACATGTCACATAGGAATGGGGTGAATGATCTCACTACCCACCCAAGGACTTATTTATCTCAAGTGAACCTATGTGTGTCCCTCACAAGGAATCCTATAACGATGGATGGGGGCCCTTTCCTTATATATCTTGGACAATCTCTCAACTGACCAACCTAGGTCCAAGATATTATTGGGTGCCTTCCCCGACCATTTCCTTGTCCATGGATCCTTTAAGTATTAATGATTTTCTGATGGTTATACAAACCTTACCTCAAGCATCAATTCAAACAAACCAAGTATACATACCACCACATTAATTTCAAGCTTGAAAATATTTAAACATTGGCCAAGGAAATGTCAATGTCCTTCCCCAACCTTCATCAAGGTCGCCTCCTCATTACAAGTATTCATACAACACTTTCCTTAAACATGAGATAAGTTCTCATGGTAACCACAACATAACCTGTCAATTAAGTAAACATCCCAATGTATCACCCACAAAAATTGCACATTGTAATGATCCCTAGGGACAAGCATACGTCCCAACATTCTTTGAACCACATTGGAAAGCATACATTCTAGCAATTCACAACCTCCTAAATGAATATTTCTCCCAACCATAACATCCCCTCATACATATTTCCTATGGCCATCTTCATAAGTATTCATGACAATAGTGTCATGACCCTTCATTGTAATGTTTCATGGGAGGATGGAACCCAAGCATGAGTTTCAACAACAAACTTCCTACTTTGGCTCAAGACCACTCCCTTGGCCAAGTATACGAAGTGGTGGCCAAGTGCACTGTATCAACTACACGCCACCTTTTGGAGGATACATAAGCCAAAAAACAAGCCCCGATGGTAGAGAAAGGCATGCGAAAACAAGGCCTTCTCTTGATAAGATATTTAAACAACCTTATGCTTATCTCCAAATATATTAGAATCACCTAAGTTTAGGGCATTGTTGAGCGAGACACTTAGCGCCACCTAGAAGCTTTCACCATGGATTTCTTCGATTTCATGGGAAACAACAACATTTCAATTAAACACTTTTTGTAATCTCTAATAAGGGATGTCCTTGACTAGTTCCATCATCTCCCTAAAGGGTTAGTTTATGATCTCTGCATATTATCAGATCAATTCATCCAACATTTTGACATACCTAGACTAGACTACTCTAGTATGTTCACTCTCATGGGCCTTAAGCAATAAGGAAAATAAGTTTGTTCAACTTTCATATGTCGATGGCATAAGTCTTTGCATGATTGCACTTTAGAGATCCCTAAATATACTCTTCATGACATTTTTAAATGGGCTTTAAACTAAAAAAACTAAGTCAAGGTATTTCTCAAAAAACATAAATCAACATATGATTCCATCGACCACTTTCTTCATATTGAGAATGCATGCATCAAGGTTTATATGGGAGAAAGTAAACCAAAACAACCTAAAACCCAAGTCTCCAACACAAATGCAATATACAATGGGGTGACAAAAGTGCCCCTGCATAAAAATGAGAATCAAACCATCTTCCACACCAAAGAAAACGAGCAACCCAATCCTTCTACCTTAACTTATAGTATGTGGTGTAAATACCACAAGTGGGACACCGACAACACGTAACATTTTCGTCAACTCAAACAAGTAAATGAAGAGAAAGGACACATTGATCATTCTTGCAAACCCAAAACAATTGTCGTAGAATAAAATGCCAAACTCGGGTTATGCAAACACCCCTTGCTTTACCATGACCCTACCTCCACATCTTCGAAGAAGAAAAATAAGGTTTTCTTTGAATTATGAATCTATGATTGGCTCCTTTGATAAAGAAAAGAACCATAAGGGTGCCCTGGTGACCATTATGATACCAAACAATCAACATACAAGAGAGAAAGAAAGGTCAATAGGCAAGAATGTCAAGATAGGGATGTAAGCAAGCTTAACTACTATATAAGAAAAATAGCATTCAAACTATGGAATGGAAGTAAAGCTTAACTACTATGTAAGAAAAATAGCAATCAAGCTATGGAATATAAGTAAATCTTAACTACTATGTAATACAAATAGCAACCAAACTATGGAATATAAGTATAGGGATTAGACAACGAGCAATGAATCCAACTATCATGTAAGCGATACAATAGATAAATTATGAAATTTGGAAATAAGCAAGTTCTAATTACCATGTTAATGAAACAACAATATTGAACATCTAATAGAGCATGAGTGAGTATGACAATAAATGACTACACTCATAGAGCATGAGTAGTAAGAGTAAGAGAGTGATACCTACACTCACGTGTAGGAGGATTGAACAATGAAGGTTTATGCTGGAATGAGTTGAAAACCTACACCACATAAGTTAGCAACTTTCCTCAACCTGGGAAGGATCAACAACACCAACTCTCAAGGAAAAGGACAAAGGATTGGCCTGAAGGAAAAAGAGGTAGTGGCGCTAGAGAAGACCTAGGGAAGGAAAAAGGATGAAAGTGGTGATGTTAAGGTAGACCTAGTAAAGGAAAAAGGGTGACAGGTGGCAATGTTAGGAAATACCTAACAACGAAAAACAGGCAAGAGGTGACGATGTTAGGGAATACCTAGCAAGGGAGAAAAAGGTAATAGGTGACGATGCTAGGGTAGTCCTAGCTAAGGCAAAAAAAGGTGATATGACGTGTGAGGGGTGTGATTGGGAAGATGAGACCGCTTATAATCATTGATAACCATCATTAACAATGAGCATTGTCAACCAACGTTAATCGTCACTAACCATCAGAAATACCATTAATAACCATCAATAACCATCACCAATCATCATTAATATGAGTTCAAAATGCATTAGAAATTGTATACTAATCATCGTGAAAATTGTGGGTGTTACCATTGATAACACTAATGGGATTGGTTATTTTTTAGGCAAACTTGGTTGAAGGTAAATTGACATTTACAACCAATTCCTAATGCAATAATTGGTTCCTTAAGGATTATAATTACCATCATCAAGAAAGTCTTCATTTGGAATTTCTTGTATATGCCCATCTAAGATGATGGGTGAGTCATCCATCAAACCCCTTTTTGATAGAATTGGAAGGAGAAATGGAAACCCATGCATGTAGCTCTACCCCTGTGCATAAAAGATGACCAATAATATTGAGTAGACAAATCAATCTAACAACAATGTTTCATAGTGTGGTTGAGTAGTTATTGAATCTTGCTTTATGCATGATGGTTTGAGTGTAAACATAACAGGGCCAAGGGTGCACAATGTCCTTAGTTGATGCTCACACTCTGGGTTTGATGTCCCTAAGCATCCATGGATCATGTGCAAGCTTTCGACTCGATGGCCAAAAGCATCAAAGAGGTTCTTATGATGCAATGCTCCTTTTTGAATAATGTTAGGCTCAACAACCTCATAGTAACCCATAAGTTGCAATGGTTAGTCTCCTAGTGGTGCATGCAACAAATCAACCATGCATGCATGTGACCATATAGTAAATCCCTTGCAATGTTGGTTTGGATACCCGAACATAAACTATAAAATACATGAAATTTACACAACAAATCCAGAAATGATCATTATTGTATTAGAAATCCACTAATTAAGAAAAATGTTCCATACCATCCAACAATCACTACATTCACAACAATAGAAAAACCAATCAAATGAAATTCCACATATTCTAAATTTAACTGACAAAATGCATTTAGATAGTTCAAATGTTTGGAGTCATTGCCTTCGATCATTTGTGATTACAAAAGTGTTGAAATAAGTAATAACAAAACTTGTCATATTATATGTTTATTGTGAATATCCCATAAGACTATGGTATGGCGTTAAAAGGCAACAGTGAAACCATGTTGGTTATAATGGTGTTGACAATTCACCAAGAGCTTCTTGTTGGGGTTGCCAAATCTCATTTTGGATGTCTAATATGAGGTTGGTACCTTTATGTTTCGTGTGTGCTCCATTGACATTTTGTTAGTAGAGGGTTTTATTTGACAATCCTTGTCATCACTATTACTATCGATTCCTTAAAATCCCAGAGGTGGTGGTGATACCATTTCCATTCATAATCATTTAGGTATTTTCAATTTAGCAAATACAATAATGTAAGAATATAATACTAACAATAACTTTATGGAATAAAACAAGTATAAGTCAATAATAATAATAAAAGTGAAAAACTAACGAACGCTTATGTAATGTAACTTTGTAGTTAATGTTTAAAGGCACTCCTATACATTTAGGGAGTTGATTTGGCATTGATCTCTACTTCCTTTCGTCACCTCTTTTCAAAATCCTAAAAAACCCAAAACATCGTCTTTCATTAGGAGCATGAGCCAATTCACTAGATCCAATGATTATTAAATGCAAAATGCACGCATATCGTGTAGAAGTATTTTGGGTGGTGTTTTCACTAACCAAGACACTTCGTTCAAACCCTCTTAGGACATCCCTAGACTTTGTTACCTCAAAATGATGTATATATTCATTTTTTTCATAATGAATCTCAATGTTTTTGTTACCTCAAAAAGATGTATATATTGCATTTTCCATAATGAATCCCAATGCTATTGTTTATTAATCTTTTTCTTTCCCAAGAAAAAAAGCTTTTATATTCACATGATATAAATATATGTGTATATGTCTTTAATTTCGCTCACTATTCTTGTTGTATATTGGCATATACCTACAACCCGTTGCTTCAAAATCATTCAAATGGCCGCTATCCTATCCATATACGAATTGTTACAATACTCCAAAAAAGATCACTAATTACTAAACTTTCCAATGTTCACCATACAGACTCTGCGAACAGTATATGATATTACATTAGAGGCGAAATTTCATGGCTTATGTCTCCACACCATCAATGAATTCATAGAGACCAAAAGCACCCGCTCGCAATGTCAATGCTTCTTTTGAGAGCTCATCATCTTTTGCGTTCAATGCATAGAGGATATAGATGAAGGATATCCACTCAAAAGATTGAAAAGACAATTTTATGTCTCTTAACAGAGGGGCTAGTTTGACATCTTAAGAAGACTTTTTCTGATGTGCCCAATCAATAACCAACATCAAATATCCCATTACCTTTAGCTATTTTATGTCCTTCTTGATAGCAACTTCCAACAGATTCCATAGAGCAATAAACTTCGTTCTATTGTTTATACCCATTCCCGGTGCATATTTGATATAAAGATAATGTCAAAGAAGCCCCAAGGCACCTCGAAGTCAAGTTCATGCATCACTGGGTTCCTTGGTTTTTTTACTTTTAGCTCTGCTTTAAAAGTTTTTTCTGAATATAAAGTTATACTTCTTGTTATTTCCGAGGGAATATCCTTGTCCTTGAAGAGGATCAAATTTCGAGCCCACCACAGATTTGAAACCACGATGCTCGATAGACCTTTGTATTGACTTACAGATTTATTCGACATCCAATCTTTGAGGCAATCTTCAATGTTGGATTTATTCTAGACCGACTTAGGCTTTAGCTTGTCCTGGATAATCTTCATCACCTAAACTACATAAGGGCAGTCAACAAAAATGTGAGGAATACATTCATCATTAGATTTACATAAAGAACACCTAATGGGGCCACACCAACCACATTTCAAACCATTATCCCATGTGAGAAGTGTTGTTTAGAGCCAACCATAGAGTAATTTTACATTTTAATAGGGCATTTAATTTTTCCACCACCATTTTTTGGTACCTGAAAACAAGGATTCACAATTGGTAAAGTATCCTAGCTTGGCATTGAAGATGTCAATTTTGGGATTTATGGACTAGCATAGGGAATGAAGGGTTTCTTCATCGAGGGAAATGAAAATAGAGATAAGGCATTTGATGTAGAGGTTCCATTCTTCGACATCGTTCCCTTCGAGACCCAGGGAAACCAATGATTTCCATCCAAACCTTCCACAAGGTTGGGATTCGTTGGACTTTGCATCATCAAGGGTGAAGATATCAAGTGTCCTCAGAGCATGGATGAGAGAATCAAAGCATATATAGTCGTTTCTAGGCTCGATCCATGGGTCTTCATCGAGGTGTACCTGTCTCCTGTTACCAATTTTCCAAATTTTTCCTTCTCCCACCAGAGGGAATGCAGACACTAGAGCTTTCCAGATAATTGATACTTTAGGGGATTTCCTTGGCAAACAAAATCAGTCTGCGATGAACATATTAGGAAAGTATTTAGACCGCATTACCCGCACCTAAAGTGAGTTTCCCCAATTTAGTATCCAGAGGTTACGACCTGCAAAAGCTTGAGAAAATAAATAAATGTGTTTTAAACCCCACCCCCCTAGTTCCTTTGGCAATGCAATCACGGACCATTTAGCCAGATGGATCCCTCCTACTTTGCGATGGCCATACCATAGGTATTGCAAGCTAGTTTTCCAAATCTTCATTAGAATTCCCTTGGGTGTCACTGCTATAGAGCACCGATAATCTAGGATACTTTGTAGGAAAATTTTGAGGAGCATAGGTCTACCTCCCCTTGATAGAATCCTATTAACCAATATGGAGACACATGATTCAATCTTCTTTACAAGCCATCCCCAATTAGGGATGTGGTACTTTTCTGATTTCAAAAAGAAACCTAGGTATTTAAAACCTTCGCCCAAAGATCTCATTGGTGCTAGGATTATGTTACTTATCTGGATGGTTTCCTGATCTAATCACTAACTGAGAATGAGACAAGATTTGTCCTAATTTATCACCATATTTATGGTTGAGTAGAAAAGGTCCAAGATGCCTCTAAGAGTGGAAATATCCATTTTTTATCCATAGGTGCTACAAAAAACGTCGTCGACGGGAGGTGAGAAATCGTCTCCCTCGTTGAAACCTTAACACCCCTAATCGTACCATTGTTTTTGGCCGCATGGAGCATTTTTCTTAGCGCCTCAATGATGATGAGGAACAAGAAATGGGAAAGGGAACATCCATGTCTCAACTCGCAAGTCGCTTTGAAGAACCTTTAGGAAGCTCTATTAATAAGAACTGCACAAGAGGTTGATTGGATACAACCCATTATCCAATTCATCACCTAAAGGGACATGCCCATTTGTATCAATTCCAACATGATGAAAGTCCAATTGACCCTACCATAGGCTTTTGAGAGGTCAAGTTTCAATATGGCTACTTTTGCCTTTAAAGATTTAATAGAGAAGAAAACTTCCTATGCAACTGAGACTGCATCATGAATTTGTTTGTTCTGGAGGAAACCAAATTGTTCTTCAATTATGATTTCACTTAAGATCGGTTTCAGTCACCATGCAATTATTTTGGTCACTATATTGTAAATCAAATTGTTGTAAGATATAGGTATGTAGTCCCCAAAGGAAGTACCATCATGTTTCCTAGGTATCAGGCACAAAAAAGTGGCGTTAAGGGACCCAAGCATCTTCCCGGACCTTTGAGATTCTCTGACTACCAGAAGGATATTCTGCTTTAATATCTCATAGACACTTAGAAAAAATTCAACTGTAATAATGTTGGGGCCTGGGGTTTTCCCTTGTTGCATAGAGGAGAGAGCTTCAAGGACCGCAGATTCTACAAATTCTTCTTATAGAAATCAATTCATATCTTCCGTAATGACTGAATCAAATTTTGAAGCCACCTATAGGATATCCTGGATGAGGCATCCTTCAGGGTCTTTAAAGAGGGCCTAGAAGTAAAGGACCATTGCCTCGGTTTTGTCTTCAAAGGAGCTCATGAGTCTACCTTCATCGTTTTCAACCTCCCAGATGGTATTAAGGCTCTTGCTATAGTTTGTGTACTGGTGGAAAAAAATTGTATTATTATCACTCGCTTTAAGCCACGGGGCTCTGCTCCAAAGTCTCTAAGTTTGTTCTTCTTCTTTTAGAAGGGAGTGCTTGACTATTTCTAACTCCTTTGATTCCTTCATCTTTGCTTCACTAAGAATTCCTTCATCGATCGATTGGTATAGATCTGCTACTATTCCTTCACACTCCTTTCACTATCTAAGCTTTCATGCTTTATAACCTTGGAGGCACTTCTTAGTGGCGTTTTTTTTACCTTTTCCAGGTTGTCTGCAAATTGTTTCATCATTGTAAGAGGTTCCAAGGGATTCTAAATTTTCCATGTATTTTTAACTAGGTTTTGAAAATCCTCCTCCTCCAACCACACTTGGAAGAATTTTAATGGGGTCGGGGGGGGGGATCCATTGTACACTTCATCTCGAGTGTAATAAGTCGGTGGTTCGAGATTCCCCCCTCTGCAACCAAGGAATTAACAGGGATGTTAGTTGACAGTAAAGCATTTGAAACTAGAAATTTGTCCAACCTTTTGGATACCATTTCTTTCTTTGTTCGGAAATTACACCATGCGGGAACCAATTTAATGGGTTTGATATCAACAAGATGGTGAGTTTGTAGGAAGGACATGAAGAAATCCCTTTGTGTGTCCTGTCTAGGGTTCTCTCCCCAAACCTCACAGTGGGATAGAGTGAGGTTAAGGTCTCCTCCTACTATAGTGAGGGGGTCACTGAGAGCACCTGCATGAGCCATGTCTTCCCAATAGGGGATTGTATCAGCATACAGACCGCAAATGTTTACCACAGAAAAAGAGAAACCAACATCCTTTACCTTCAATTTGACTGAAATGGCACAACGAAAGGAGGATGTCAAAATGGACTTGCACGCAGGGCTCCATCCTGTAATCAAGCCTCCAAACTAGCCCTCCACATTGATGGAGCAGAAGGACCAATTCTTGAGCCATGACTCCAAGGAGATTCTAGCTTTTTCTCATGTACACATGGTTTCTTGGACTAGAATTACATCTCCGTTGAGGCTTTGCAAAACCCTTTTGAGGGCTAGCTTTTTTCGGGTGCCCTCTAACCCTCCCACGTTGAAAGAAAGAAAAACCATCGAGGTGTTGATATTATGGTAGCTATGGGAGGTATTTACCTCCACGTGTAAACCTGACAAGGATAGAATACTCCGGGAAGCAAGAAGAAATCGTAATGAGTTGGCTAATAACCCTAGAGGACTTGTCGGCTCAAGAAGATAATCTATATTAGGTTATTAGCCTCCAAGAGAAGAAGTTGGCCAAAAATAATAATATATACTGAACAGACAGATACCCAGAATGAGAAATCGACCCAGGCAGTTAACCAGAATTAGTATAAATACAGGAGGCCAGTTCTCATTCTGGAAGGCAAACTCGGTATTGCAGAGCAACACTTGTGCGCACTGCAGTTGCCCAGTTTCTGCACAGGTTTGGAGGACAGTTGTCATTGCAGCTGCTGCAGCTAGCAGTTACGCTCAGACTATCTCTTGGCTAGGGTTTGTACTATCTGATCAGCTCTTGTTGATGCGCTATCCTTGGGGAAAGGTGCGCTACCCTTTGTTTGGCTATATAGCCTAGGGTTTGCTTCCGGAGTGATTCTCTTTCAAGGTTAAGGTGCTCGGAGGGTGTCTTCAGCCTATGGTTGGGTGACAAGGGTATTGTCAATGGTAAAATGAGCACATCCATTCTTATATTCTAACAGTTTATGGGCCCACACCTCCTTCATTCAACCTAAATGCTGGAAGGAAACATAGCCACTAGGATATTGAGCTCGTTGAGGAACTGTCGCTAGGGTTACTAGCATAAGCAGCTTCCAAGACACTGTCGCTGGGGTTACTAGCAGGTGCAGTTACAGAAACCCTAATCCTCTCGTTGAGACACCCTAAGTGAAGAGATTGACCTAATCTCTGGACAGATCAGTGTGCCATAGCCTAGAGCATCTCCTGGTACTCTCAGAAAGTCAAGACGTGAAGTTTGAGCCTTTGGTCAAATCTAGGGTTGACCAAGTCAAAGCAGCCATGACTTACTCTATGAAGTCAGAGAACAAGTTAGATGGAGCTTCTAACTTCAGAGCGTGGAAGACAAGGATTGATCTCATCCTTGCCAAGAATAAAGTGTTGGATATTGTGAAAGGAAAGATCGTGAAACCAGAGTTTGAAGAAGGTAAAGAGAAGGAACCACAGAACGTTGCAGTTATGAAGAAGTTCAAAGACAGTGACATCAATGCCATGAGTATCATAGTGGAATCTATAAAAGACCACTTGATACCCTACATCTCCCATCTTTACTCATTGAAGAAGATGTACGATGCCCTAACAAATCTCTTCTCGGTCAGAAACATTGGACAAGTTATGAGTCTGAAGAATGAGCTCAGTGACATGAAAATGAATGATGAGGACAGCATAACATCATATTTTGTGAGAATCTCTCAGTTAAGAGATCAACTACAAGCTATTGAAGAGATCATCTCAGAGAAGGAATTGGTAAACATAGTACTCAATGGTCTTCCCAAGACGTGGGATGCATTTGCCACAAGCATAAACACAAGGAAGGAGTATCCTACATTTGAAGAACTTTGGACTTGCTGTGCTCAAGAAGAATCAAGAATCAATGCAAAAGAGAAACCCCAAAAGAAGTATGATGATCAAGCCTTCACAGCAAGATTCAAGAATTTCAAGAACAAAAGGAAGTTTGGTTCAAGGAGGAAGCCAAATCAAGAGAAAGACATTTCAGAGTACAATGCTTCAACCGTCGAAAGTATGGCCGCTACAAGAATCATTGTCCCGAGCTAAAGAAAAGGAAGGAGAAACATGAAGCATCAGTTGCCGAAGAAAAGGAACCTACAAAGAAGACTAAGCAGGATGAAAGAGACGTCTTCTTCTGAAGGTAACAATACTCTTCTTATTCCTTGTACATATCTTGTTTGCATCGTCTCTGTACATATCTTGTATATCTATCTCTTGGAAGATAATGTGTTCCAAGATGAAATATACCAATGGAAGAACAACAAGATAACGATTGATATCATTGAATAACACATGAAAGAATGAAATACATCAAGCAAATCATGTGGAAACTATTGCTGAATAAATCATGAAGAGACTTAGAAAAAGCAAAGACATAAAGAAGTCAGCAATCAAGAGGAAATTGGAGAAAGACTTATGTAGAAAACAACAAGACGGAAGCGTGAACTCTATTAGACAAAGAGAGCCAATTATATATTGCAGAAGACAATAAGGATGCAGATGGAAGCGTAGACTCTGTTAGACGGAGGGAGCCGATTATATGCACTCATACATGAAGCAAGGATTAGGAGGGAGCTAATCCTATGATCCATTGAAGATGATGAAGTATATATCCAAGGTAGTAACCATGAAAGACATTATGTGCTCAGTTCAAACTTGGAAGAAGTCTTCTTCGAAGAGAAGCCTTAAAGTATCCCTGTTTGTCCATCCAGATCCGTGATCCTATGATAAAAGAAAGAAGTGGAATCCTTAGGACATGGAATCTATAAGAAACTCCATGGACCCTAAAGCTAAAGAAAAACATGAGGAAGAACATGAAGATTCCAAGAAAGAAGAGAAGCCTAAACAACCAGAAATTGTATCAAGAATCACAAGATTACCAGCCTAATATGAAAGCAATCAAGTAGAACTAAAATTTGTGATGAAGAATAGTGTATGGAAGACTTATGAATGAAAGTATTGCAAGATCCAGAACTAGAGGTTCTCCCAAATGGAGGAAGAAGACTATGATGATTACTCGTTCTGGTAAACCAAACATATCTTTACATGAGTCAATATCCATGAGTTGGAGTTCTACATCAGATAAATGCAAAGAATGTTCTCCAGAGCAATTGAACAAAGAGCATATCAAGAGCAATCTCAAGACTTTGAGGCATATCAGAAAGAGACCCTTGTATGCAGATGGAAGAAGATAACTTGGTGGAGAACCTCCAGTGCACAGCAGAAGCGTGGTGAAGATTTCCTATAACAAGATATTGTATCAAGATGATTACTTAGAAGATCAGATCTCATGATGACAGAAGAAGTGCCACATGGATATGTTCCAGTTTTCCAACAATGATATATTTTATTGATCAGAGCTACATAAGGCCTTCAAAGAAGACCAGTGCTCTAGAACGAAGTACATTTGAAATCAAGCATTACATTATCCGTGATGAAGTTCAAAAAGGAGAAAGAGGTTCTCCAATACATATCTCCACAGATGAGCAGATAAACAAACATCTTGGTAAAGCTTCTATACAAGATGAAAGAGTTTGTGTATTCAAGCTGGAGCTCATGGAGACGACTTCCTTATTGAAAAAGGAAGAGATGACTTTCAGGTTGGGAGGGAGCACTGATATGTATCGATTTATGGACAGTCATTTTTCAGTTTGAAAAATGGTCCAGGATGAGCAGTTTCCTTTCCAGTTCGGAACGTGGATTGAGATTTTTGACGGACAGCGATTTCTCATTGTGGTTAACATGAGAAATGGTCCAGATTGTTGATGTATCATAGACAATGACTTCCCATTGTGGTTAACATGGGGAGTGGTCTAAGGCATTCTCTCTTCTTGAGGGTTACTCAAGAAGACTGGCCCGCCTCGCCAGACAACGATTTCTCATTGTGGTTAACATGAGGAATGGTATGTTTTGGAGGTTGATACAGGACAGTCTTTTCCTCTTGTGGTTAATAGAGAAAATGGTCCGGATAGTCATTCCTTAGGGTTTATACATTCTCTCCAGGGTGCACTTTGATTAGTGTAGGAGGAATGGCCCAGGGTGGGGAATGGTTCAGGCTCAGCAATTAGGGACAAGGATTCCTTAAGGTTTATACATTCTCTCCAGGGTGCACATTGATTAGTGTAGGAAGAATGGTCCAGGTTCATAAATCAGGACAGTTATTCTTCTTGCTTGAGAAGAATAATCCAAATAGCTCATCATTGATGTTTTACCGTTTGAGAGCAGATATTCTTTCAGATCTCACAGATGTGAGTGAAAGATTGGCCCAGATGATTCAGTTTATATCATAACATTGTTTCTGTGCAGGTTGATATCAGATGATTGTTATGAAGATTATATGATAGTAGATGTATACTATTGTGGTGGATGTGTTCCATTGTTCGTGACTATACGTTATTGATCAAGTACTTGTTTGCTACTTGGTGTGGTAGTGTGCCACTGGATTGTAGTTATGTACTACTATGGATAGACACAGTTGTGTTCTATTTATGTTCCGATTACCTTGAAGACTGTCAACAGTTTGGTAAATAATTATCAGCTATATGAATGATGAACAAAGATTTTCCAGACAGAAAATGGTTCAGAACATTTACTCTTCTATATTAAAAAAATGGCTCTTGTATCACTCTGTGGAGTGAGCATCATGTATGATTACTCAAATAGAGTATGGTTTCGAGAGATGATGTAGCTGATGATGATGATGGTTCTCATGATCTAGTCTATATAACTATGTTGATGCTACCGGGTGAATGGTATGTTTTGTGCTCAAAGACCATTACCTGTAATACCTCCCTAGCTAGGAGGGAGTGTTGATATTATGGTAGCTGTGGGAGGTATTTACCTCCACGTTTAAACCTGACAAGGATAGAATACTCCGGGAAGAAAGAAGAAACCCTAATGACTTGGCTAATAACCCTAGAAGACTTGTCGGCTAAAGAAGATAATCTATATTAGGTTATTAGCGTCCATGAGAAGAAGTCGGCCTGAAATAATAATATATAATGAATAGACAGATACCCAGAATGAGAAGTTGGCCCAGGCAGTTAGCTAGAATTAGTATAAACACAGGAGGCCAGTTCTCATTCTGGCAGGCAGTCTCAGTATTGCAGAGCATCACTTGTGTGCACTGCAGTTGCCCGGTTTTTGCGCAGGTTTGGAGGACAGCTATTGTTGCAGCTGCTGCAGCTAGCAGTTACGCTTGGACTATCTCTTGGCTAGGGTTTGGACTATTTGATCATATCTTGTTGATGCGCTATCCTTGGGGAAAGGTGTGCTACCCTTTGTTTGGCTATCTAGCCTAGGGTTTGCTTCCAGAGTGATTATCTGTCAAGGTTAAGGTGCTCGGAGGGTGGCTTCAGTCTATGGTTGGGTGACAAGGGTATTATCAATGGTAAAACGAGCACATCCATTCTTATATTCTAACATGAGGAGGGTTTTCTAGGGAATCCCCTGCTCTAAAGGCCCTGATAATGGAGGCTTGCTTACCTTTATGAATTTCCATCATGGCTTTTTCTTGTGTCTTTAGGAGTTGGGATTTTTGTCCTACTGGATTGGATTGGGGAGTGTCTAGGGCTAGACCCCTTTGGACGATGAAACTTCCATCTGTTTTCCTTTGGGTCCAAGGGCATAGCATTTCTTTTGGGAGGGGCATCATTTTTTCTTATCTAAAACATTCCTTTTATCAGCTTATCTAAAACATTCCTTTTATCGGCTGGTTCCAGAGAAGGCAATTCATAAAAAGAAGAGTCTTTAGGACATAACAGAAGGGTCTTTGAATGAAACTTTAGAGGGGGGGACTAAATCTGAAGTCAGGGGAGGGGGAGAGACAAGTAAGGATTAAGAGGGGGTGGGGGGAGGGAGGGGAGAACTTGAGTTAGGAAGGGACTGAGTTCGAGGAGACCCAGGGGGAGGAGAAATAGGGGAGTCAACTCGTTCAGGGGGAGAAGTATAGGGAGCTTCAAGGGGGAGGGAACAAGGACTAGAGAAGAAACTTTAGAAGAAAAAATAGGGGGAGGTAAGGAGAAATCCATACCTGAAGGGTTGGGAAGCCAAGGGAGATCTTGAGAAGGCTTGTCTAATCCAGCGACTAGCGATGGAGATATGACCAGAGGAGTTGAGTATTTTTCATCTAGAGTCTTCTCTGCTTTCGAGTTGCTTGTCTTCATACCTTTCTTCCACCAGAATTTTGGACCACTCTTGAGCATAGGACAAAATTTCTTGCATTCATCTCGTGTGTGACCAATTTCATGGCATCCATAACATCAGAAAGGAACCTTCTAATAGTCTACTTTCTGGTGCCAAATGCGATCTCCATATACCAAATCTAGGTTCCCAACTAGTCCTTCATGCACATCAACTTCAATGTGTATCCAGGCCCATCTCCTGTCGATCTTGCATTTTGAGTTGGGTATGAGCCCCATGAAAACCCCTAACTTTACCCCGATAGCTTTCGGGACCTCTTGGGTCCAAAACCCTAGGGGTAGTCTTGGAAGAATGGCCCAAACCCTCATGGTGTTTATGGGCCCACGCTCTAGGTCGAAATAGACATACCATTTATGAAGCACTAGTCCAGAAGGACCCCATGACCAACTTTTTGCTCAGTAATGAGTTGCAGTTGGTTGTTGATTGTAGAATAAAGCAAATCCAACCTTTGACTAATACATGAAATTCAGAAAGGTAACCCATCAAGGGTTTCTAATTAAGTTCCAATAATCTCCCAAGAGCATCTCACCTGACATTTTGCTAGTGAAGCATCCAACTGGGGTTCTTTAGTTGAACTGGGATATTTCTACAACCAGGATATATTTACTGACTACCATTTCGAAACTTCCAGGCCTATGTCTAATGCAATTGGATTTCTTTTTTATGTGGGCTCCAACTGCGATGGAAACCCCTTTTTCATCTTCGATGCTAACCTTGTTTTTGCCTTCATCCGAAGAGTAAGAGAAAGGTCAATGTGAAGAACAAAGGCTAGAAATGGAACAACTAGTAAGTCTTCGGGGGGAGAACCATTATCGATAGCTTGAGGAAGACTAGTGAGATCTAGTTTGTGAGCATCTAAAAAAGAATTAACACCCGGGGGAAGGGGAGAGAGGGTCGATACAGGAATCCATGTGAACGGATTTGGATTAGGAACTCCTCAGACGTGCGAAAGGCTTAATTGATGTATGGGCTATGCCCATAGTCTAGAGCTTCTCCATCATCTTCGTCCATTCACGTGGATGAGATCAATTGAGGGTCAAGTGTCGAGTTCATAAGCGAACATCTGTCTTTCCATTCGCTTGAGGGAGAGAAGTCGGGCCGAGATAACCAAGGATTCCGACGGATGGGAAAGGGAGGGGGAAAAGGGTGGGGGGGGGTATGGGCCTAGAGCCCGACGCACCTATGGCCTATGGACAGAGCTCCATTTGGTCGAAAAAAATGCAGACCCAATGACTCCTGATGTTCTTTTATTTTCACATGATCTAGAGTATTTTACTATTGTCTATTAATCTTTATTGTTATAATTTATGTCGTTATTATTGTTATAATTTATGTTTGTATCAAAATCATTTTTTTTGGAGCATGGTAAGATGAAGATAAAAAAAAGGCAAAAGTGACGTTGGTTTGTAGAGAAAAAAAAAAGTGTTTAAAGATGTTTCTTGAGCTTGGTTGAATCAATGTTGAAATTTTGTGTTCAATTTGAATGTTTTTAACTATTTCAAATATTTTTTTACATGTTGTTGTTGAGAGGAAACGATCAACATGGATGATTCGAAATGTATCTTTTAAAGATTATGGTTAAGTTTATGCATGAGTTGATTTACCATTTATGAATTAAGAGAAGAAGCTTAATGAAAGAAGTTGTAGCCATATAAGAAGTTAAAAACTACAAAACCATAACACCAAGATTGATAATGGAGTTTGGCACAATTTTGCCTACGTCTCCAGGCCTTTGTCTCAGTGGGGAAGGCTTCTTATTAATCTTTAATGCTTTAAGAATACAAAAGAAAGGATTACATAACATCTCCTGAAACCACCTTTTAGATCTACAACTTTTGGACAAAAACAGACATCACCATTGGCTGGAACAGGAAATTCTGACACTGTTGAGTATGAAGTTGGCTATTCTTGGCTCGATATCTTGGGCTCTGGAGGCACTTTTATGTTTGGATACACGAATGCAGAAACAAAAGATATATTCAGACTCCCCTCAAAATTCTGCAACTTTTGAGTATAAAGTCGACCTGCTTCTGAGCAGTCCCTCGACACGAATCCTAATGTTGTGCCTTGTCAGATCCATACAGTCTCGATTTGCATGCCAAAAAACTCATTTTTCTCGATTTATGTGTCGAGCTAAATAAGCAAGAGTCCTCAAAATTTAGCGACAATTGTCCAAATTTAGCGAGATTCCGCCAACTGCCATATTTGGCCTTCCAGAAGGTGCCATGTTGCGCATCCTCATCGGGCCACGTGTCAGCTTGTCATTGGCCCGAGCCATGTCACACTGCATAGTCAGCTACCACGTGTCATTCGTACGACCATGTCAGCCTACCAAAACCTGCCATGTGTCATCCGTACAGTGCCATGTCAGTTTTTCATACTGCCACGTGTAGTGTCCATACAGTGCCACATCAACCTTCCGTATTGCCACATGTCGCGTCCATATAGTGCCACATCAACGTTCTGTACTGCCACATCTCACATTCGTACAGTGCCAAGTCAACCTTTAGTATGACCACATGTCGCGTCCGTACAGTGCCACATGTCACTCTGCCACGTCAACATCTGTACTTCCACGTGCCACCCTGCCACATCAACATCCATACAAAAACATCAGGATCTGTACAGTGCCACGTGTCACTTACTTACTATTAAGCCCTAAATAATAGCTCATTACCCCTTAATTGGGGCATATTACATTAGTAATGTTATTTTATTTATGTCGGCTTTAGTCCATTAGTTGTAATTATACCTCCTAGTCTCCTATATATACCAAGGAGACATTTTCATTTGGAATCATCTTGTAATTGTACATTTATGTGGGCATAAGGAGGTTTCCCCCTCGAAGAGGCTTATTATCTGAATTTATATCTTTTTCAAGGCGTTGAGTACTTATTCTGAGGTTTTTCTATGCTATATTGATATTTGGTTCTTAACATATGGTTTCAGAGCTCAAGGTTTTGGGGTTTCGCTGCTACATCCGAGACACCTTGGAATTTTTGCTATAAATTTTTTTCTACAACATTTCAGAACGAACAACTTGAATTTTATTTAGTAGATGGATCAAGGTATGTTGGGTTAAAATTTCAGCTCCTGAGGCCTTATACTTTCGGAGATACAGCCTGTGCAAGATAAGGTTCTCGAATCATCCTAAACAAAGTCATTGCGGAATTTTCGCTATAGAAAAATTTCTGTAACATTTCAGACCCTGAAATATGGAGGTTATTCATAGAAAATAGTAAAGTATCCGTGGTAAAAATTTCAGCTTCTGGGTCATCTAACATTTGTAGATACACCCTGTGGAAGATAGGGTATCTGACTAGTCCTATTGACTAGTCTCAAGAAGGTGTTCCAGGTAAAACAATCATAACTTCTTCCTAGAGTATCCAAATAGAGTGAGACTTGTTGCATTTGATAGTGGACAGTGTGTAGTATCTCTGGTATGAGTTTCAGAATTTATATCAATTATTTTGTGCGGGGCATGCTATACAAGTGAGATCTTCTAGAAAGGCCAAAAATCAGCAAGTTGTGGGGAAGTTACATAAATTCCACTTGGAACATCCAATTTTGATCAGACTTGTGGCATTGCAGAGAAGAAATATCAGAGAACTCAAAAAATAAAGTTTCATACCCAGAAGGGTCAAAACTTTGGAGATATAGCAGAAGAAAGATTGTCTAGCAGAACCACCTCAAAATCAAGGTTCAAAAGTGATACTTGGCCAACATGCCACCCAAAAAGGGAACTTCTGCACCAAATAAGCCTCCAGACAATCCTACATGGACTCTTGATGAAGGTGAAGAAATGCGTAGGGACTAAATGATTTACAAAAGAATACAGTAACAAAAGATGAACTACAAGAGATGATGGAGGGTTTAAAAGGGGAGATCATGGAAGGATCGAAAAATTTCCTAATAGAGAGGACACCTGAAAGTGGAAATGTATCCCATGAAATTCATGATGAGGACACAAGGAAGGTGAATCAAGAATGGAGAGACTCCAACTTTGGGTTGAAGACCAACCACGTTCCTAAGATCAATATGAGGAAGTTTGATGGCAAGGACCCAATCACATGGATACTTCAGATGGAGCAATTCTTTGATCTACATAATGTGCCACATACACAAAAGGTACGAATTGCTTCTTTATATTTATAATCCAATCAATTTGTATGGTATCGATGGCTTTGTTCTCGCAAATCACTCATCACTTGGACAATTTTCACGAAAGAAATGATAGCACACTATGAGGATACAAGGATCAATACCTTCTTTAGCCAATTGATAAATCTCAAGCAAAAGGGTTCAATTACAGAGCACATTGAGAACTTCCAAAGATTGAATACAAAGATAACAGATATTCCAGGTGAGAACTTGATTGATGTATTCATAGGAACTTTAAAGGATGACATTCAACATGAGGTTCGCCTTTGGGAACCCAAAACACTGGAGAATGCATTTAGGGTAGCAAGAAATGTTGAAAGTAAAAATATGGCTATGGCTACTAAAAGGACCAATCCTAACAACTATAGAGAGAATAATGGTCCTTCTTCTAAAACACCTCATCCTACAAGGTTGACACCTCAACAATTGGAGGAAAGAAAAGAAAAAGGTGTATGCTTTAATTGTGACAACAAGTACAGTAAGAGACATAAGTGTTTAGAAGAAATTATTCTACATAGATTGTGAAGAGGAAGAAGAACAAGAACAAGAACCATCTCAAGATGAAAATGTAGAAGCAATTTCGTCCGAAGAGTTGACTCCCACGATATCGTGTAATGCATTGGCTAGAATTAACACGCCTCAAACCCTCAAGATCGAAGGATATATCAAAAATAAAAAGGTAATAGTCCTAATTGATTCTGGCAGTAGTCATAATTTCATTCACTATAAATTAGCCAAAGCTCTCAATTGCTTTGTATATCCAGCGCCAGAGTTTAAAGTAATGATTGCAGATGGAGGAACTATCAATTGCTCAGGAAAATGCAATAAGATCAATCTTACTATAGGGGAATATGTAATGAATATTCCAATGATTGCTATACCCATGGGTGGTGCTGATGTTGTACTAGGAATCCGATGGTTACAATCATTAGGAACGGTGGCCTTTAATTTTCAAGAACATTTCATGAAATTTTCATTGGAAGGAAAAAAAATTGAGTGAAGAGGTATCACAGGGAAACCCAGTAAGGTGATAAGCTCTAATGGCATGACAAAATTATTGAAAAAGGGGCATCAAGGTGTTATTGCACAACTATGCTCACTAGATGTTCAAACATCTAAGCCATCTATTCCTCTAGATCTCCAAGGGATCATTAATAAGCCTTCCAAAGTATTTGAAGATATTCCCAAGGTCTTCCACCCACTCGAAATCATGATCATGATATTCACCTAATTCCTGGGAGTGTTCCTCCTAACATCAGGCCATACATATACCCTTATGCCTAGAAGAGTGAAATTGAGTGCATGGTTGAAGAAATGTTAGAGGCTGGCATTATTAGACCTAGACAAAGTTCTTACTCTGCACCGGTGGTAATGGTATTCAAGAAAGATGGCTCATGGCGTATGTGTCCGGATTATAAAGAGCTCAACAAGATCACTACTAGAGATAAGTTTCCAATTCCTGTCATTGATGAATTGTTAGATGAACTACATGGAACAATCTATTTCACAAAGTTGGATCTTCGTTCAGGGTATCACCAGATTAGAATGAAGGAAGAAGATATCCCAAAAACAACATTCCGAACTCATGAAGGCCATTATGAATTTTTGGTCATGCCTTTTGGCCTTACAAATGCACCTTCCACATTTCAAGGGTCGATGAATTCCATTTTCAAGCCATTCCTTCGAAAATTTGTGTTAGTATTTTTTGATGATATACTAATCTATATCAAGTCTTGGGATGATCATGTGTGACATGTTGACAAGGTGCTACAACTACTAACGAAGCAACAACTATATGCCAAACCATCCAAATGTTTCTTTGGAGTGAAGGAGGTAGAGTATTTGGGTCATATTGTATCTCATGAAGGTGTCAAGGTAGACCCTAACAAGATTAAGGCCATGATGGACTGGTCAATTCCCAAAACATTGAAGAATCTTAGAGGATTTTTGGGTTTGACAAGTTACTACCGCAAGTTTGTTCGGCACTATGGAAGAATAGCAGCACCGTTAACAACACTAACTAAGAAGGATGCATTTTTTGGGACTCGAGAGGCAACTAAAGCTTTTGAACAACTTAAAGAGGTGATTTGCAAAGCCCCTGTCTTGACCACTCCAGACTTCACAAAAACCTTTATTATGGAATGTGATGCCTCGGGAAATGGAATTGGTGTTGTCCTAATGCAAGAAGGAAGACCCCTGGCTTTTGAAAGTCGACCACTCAAGGGAAAAGACTTACACAAACCCATTTATGAGAAGGAAATGATGGAAATACTACATGCATTGAAAAAATGGCGTCCTTACCTAATAGGTAGGCACTTCAAGGTCAAAACAGATCACGATAGTCTTAAATACTTCTTGGACCAAATACTATCTTCAGAAGAACAACTAAAATGGGTAACCAAGATATTGGGTTATGATTTTGAAATCGTCTATAAAAAAGGGAAGCAAAATGTTGTGGCAGATGCACTCTCAAGAAATGATGAAGATGTTGAGGCCTTTCTCAGTGCTATCTCGATCATCCAACCTGATTGGATAATAGAAGCAAGGGATGAATGGAAGAATGACGAAAAAGTGTGGACTCTCATTCAAAGGTTGCAGCAGGATTCCAGTGCATCAGATAAATTTACATGGAAAAATGATTCACTATGGTACAAAGATCGCTTATATTTATGTAAGAACTCCCAACTCA
>JASDQU010101628.1:46452-58728 GCA_032191745.1 Picea mariana | reverse complement strand
TCTATACTCTTGCATGCGTCTTTATATGATTGTTAAACCTTCATTATGCAACATGCACATGTAATAACTGACATGCAACCACAATAACCAACATGCAAACACAATAACCGAAGAACATCTCAATCACACAGCTAAAACGCATCCAGAAACCCCCAGTGTATCAGATCTGCACGCCAGAACAGTAGAACAGTGGCAAATATCTTGATCAACCGGATCAGGGATATTTTAGGGTTGACAATTTCCTTCATAAATCTCTTCTTTCATATCAGAAGGTTCTTGGTATCGAGTATGATAAACATTCCTGGGATCTTCTACAATCTCAGTAGTGAATCCTTTGTCTTCTAAGGCTACTGTGAGATTTTGAAGGGCATCTTCATACGTTTGGCAATGTGGCTTGGTAAAGTCAATAAACCTACTGATGAGGTGTATGAAAGATGATATACCCCTATCTTCGCAAAACCCTTAAACCAATCTTGCAAGAAGGATGGCAGAGAGAGTATGAATAACTTTATCAGAACATCCTCCCCTCCCAATTCTTCCTCACTTATATACTCCAAAAAATTTACGATGTGAGGAGTTGTGAGGCCCCAAAATTTTGGAAGGTTGTTTGACCATTTTGTATCAAAACTAGTCGGGTATCCTTGAAGGCTTTTGAAATTAATAGTTGGATACAGTTGTTCCCAGGACGCCATGATCCCATAACTTGGAAATATCACAGAGTTGAGATTAAGGTGGCACCTAGGAAAAGGTTAGTGGAGTCTCCAGATAATTTGCTTGAAACTATCAAAGGAAAAGGGAAAACACCCTAAGTAGAGTCGCCGGGTAAGCTTGTAAGATAAAGTCTCTAGAGGCAAGGCTTACCGAAAAAGTGTCATCTTGAGGAGAATTGACTCAGTGTTCCCCGACAACGGCGCCAAAGTGTTATCGCACAGTTTGTAGTTAAGGTAATCGAAGGATGAGAGGAGGTCAAACTGGCGTAACTGAACCAATCCCACCACTGTCACCTCAATGGGAAGGTTCTTTCTGTTTAGGGAGGTAAGGCCCAGGGGAGACGTCCTCGGTGACCTGGGGTTTTGAGAAGGTAAGGAGGCTTAGAAAGGCTAAGTGATAATATTCCCCCTCACAAGTCACCACCTGATCAGAAAGTCAGACTTAATAACCAATAAAAGATAACCGAAAGTAATAACCAAGAAGAATACCTGCCCGAGACAAAGCAACAAAGAAACTATATGTGCAAGCTTGCTTGTTGGTTAGTACTTCATATAATCAATGACTTTTCTGATAATAAGCAATTGAGCAATTTTATTGACAAAGTAAATCAATGTTTGTACAATAGCAACGATTACAATATCACTTCTCAATAAATGCTAAAGAAACTTGGCATTCAATGTAACAATATCAACACTTTATAAACAATGCCTTGACCAATCATTCAATTGCTTTAGGAGTAAAACGAAAGCTACACAATGGTGTTTATATTACAAGAAGGTGACGACAACAATAGGGTTAGTATGATTAGTCTAGGATAGGGTTAGTAAGAGTTAGGGTTTGTTCAAATTTTAGAGGTTTGTTTGTGATCAAGTTACTCAATGCAAGAGGTCTTAGACCAGTGAGCTACTAGGGCAAATGGAGTCAAAAGAGGACGCAAAGGCTGAAGGACTAAGTGATAGTGAAAGACTAAAGGCAAGAGGGTTTAATGTTGAGGTGTTGCTAAAGCAAGGCCTCAACAACGAAACCCTAGGGGAGAGAGGCTCACTAAGGTGTAGAAACACTAGGCCTTAGTGCTCTCTCCTCATTCTTTAGCTTAATGGCAATGATAAAA
This sequence comes from Picea mariana, assembly GCA_032191745.1. NCBI lineage: Eukaryota > Viridiplantae > Streptophyta > Pinopsida > Pinales > Pinaceae > Picea > Picea mariana. The sequence goes on along the minus strand of JASDQU010101628.1, from coordinate 56,906 downwards.
CGACTAGCTTGAATAATGGTTGATAAAAAACCAAGACAAGAAGGTTTGTAAGTAATGTGTTGCTAAAGCAAGGCTTTACTAGACAAACCCTAGGGAAAAATGACTCACCAGGTGTAGAAACCCTAGGCCTTGGTGCGTTTCTCTCCTTCTTAGCTCAACAACAAGAGTAAAACGGCTAGGCTAGAAGAAAGAATAGAGTGTTGCTATGGCAAGGCTCTATCTCACTTCAACAAATCAAAAGGCTTAAAATCTTAGTGGGGACATGAGACAAGGACATTAACTAGTGCTTGTCACCTAGGGTTTGATTCAACAAATTATAATAACATATGCAAGTAAACAAAACTAAAACCATTCAATTAAGAAGTGTTTGCAGAAATTCACTTACATAAACCAAGAAACCATGTAGCAAAACCCTAGTTGTAACACCTTCCACCAAGAGAAATGCCAAAAATGCCAAGAAAAGTCTTCCTTCAACAAGTGCGCCTCAGAATTTCAGCCAATGACCCTAAGAAGGGCGCAAATTTCAGACCTCACCAATGAGTGGGTGAAAGATGGTCCTCAAAATGAGAGTAAAAACCCTCAATTTATAGCATACCAATGACCTTTATTAAAAATCAGGTCATCAAAAGGTCGAAAAGGCCAAAATACACAATAGTATTGTTTTACATTAAATTGTCATAAATGAAACCCTAATCAAGCAAAAGCAAGACGTCATGCCCCTTCTAGGGTGATGCTATCCCTTTCTAGGGCAAATGCAGTCTCTTGGAGCAAAACGTTAGCCCTCCTTGGGATTCTCCAACCTGCCACACGTGCCAAACTGCCATGAGTGTCTCCCAAAACGTCCATGAAGCTGGATGACGTCATGAGCCTCCTGGTTGACGTCCAGGGCCTTCTCAGGCCAACGTTCCAATGAAGAAAGCACAACCCCCCTAGGTAAGGCTCTACCAGGGTGCCTCTGTGGAACATCCTCCTTTTCTCCGGTGCAAACCCCTCTGTTCTGTCTCTGCCCCCTGCTGGGGTCTCAACATCCATCTGATGGGCTCTTCAGCCCCACGGAGGTCTGAACTGATCATCTCCCCATGTGTACCTGTCCAACGTGGTACATGTCTGTCGAGCATGATCCTGCACATCAACAACTACACCCTCCATGGGCTCATAAGTCACATGGATCATAGCAATGTCAATCACATCTCATCATCAATATTATTAAACATGTGCATAAAACCTCTATTACCCCAGTTAAGTGCTCAAAGACATTATACAAGTTTGTATTACAAGTTTGGGGAAAGTGAGAGGGCGTCCTATTGGGCTAGTGTCCACTAGAAAAGGGATGTTTCCAGAAGAGATTAAATCCAAGTTGTGTAAATGGGTGAGGTGGATAAGGGATGTCCTGACAAGGGGTGCAGTGAAAAAAGGGAAATGCGAGGCTTACTTGTGGGTGCCTTTGTAGAAGGCGAGCTGCACCTGTCCTAGATGCAATTGTTTCCAAGCCCATTCATGCCTTTTATTCTTTATTGCTTTTTTCTTTCAAGAGGCTAATTAGGGGACACTGCCCTGACATGGTGACCAGTGGTGGCAATGTTACCCACAAGTACTTTCACAGAAATGAGAAGGTTGGCTCGTGATGAGACCCCCTTTCTCTTGGCCATGCAACCAAGAGCCACTACCTTGGCGTGGTAACCAGCTGCTAATAGTGTCATACTACTAGGTACCCATGGAGCTAATAGGTTGGCTCGTGATGAAACCCCTTATCCTCTGACTAGGTCTTGTTTTATTATTTTTATGGGTCCCTTTTTGTTTCTTGCTGAGAAGCTTTTTACTGCTTTCTCGGGGATCCCTGGGCAAAGCATCTCGAGGTTTTATTTTTAGGCTTTTATCTTTTGCCAGCTTGCCTTTACCTTCTGGGCCTTTGGCCCCTTCTTCCCACAAGGCAAGGTGCAACCATTAAATGATTGGCCAACCCAATGCCCGAACAAATGTAATGGGATGGATGAGCAGGAAGCAAGATGAAAAAGTGGTAATATGACGAGAGCGCATGATAACTTTTCAGAAATCTCCCCAGTGGCAACCCAAAACCTATGGGCACAGGGTTATTAGGGCATCCTGTCATTCCCCCCAAACATGGTCAAGTGGACAAGTATAAGATCCAAGCATTTGTTAGAAACAAAAGGAATTAAATGCACATATTCAAAGGTTTTGAGGATCAGAGTGACACATACCATGATACCCGGACTCATCACCTCATGGAGCAAGAACCATCTCTGATACAGGACCAAGCCGAAGGTGATGGATGCTGTTGCTGCTGACAAAGTGGAGGCGCTGAAAGGGAGAAAAGATGGTCCCTCCAAGGCCATGCTCAAGTCGATCTGGCTCTCGGTACTCCATATCTAGGACCTGTGAGCCTCGAGACATGATCTCCTAGTTATCCCTAGAAGTGGGGATAACAGGGACAATTGAAAGTCTCAAAAATAAAATTGATTGTGCAATACATTCTTTCTTTTACTAATATAGTAAATGGAATAGAAATCAAACCTACAACAGACCAAGATGCAAGCATTAAATTTGAAAATTGAAACAGGAGCCCTTGTTGATTTTAACCTTGTGTGTTACTCGACCTATGATCAAACATTTTCGGAATGTAAAAGATGAAAAATTGCATGGACTAAGTTGAAGAACATTTTTAAATTGCTGTTAAATCGAGTATAATGTATTTAAAGATTGTTCTCTATGCTACGAAATGGAGGGGGGCACTAAAGTAAAGATTTAGTGACCAAATTTAGATCGGCGAGTGATGAGTTAGCGAAGGCTAGTGTTGATATAAATGACAAGGAGTTGGTAATTCTTACATTAAGAGCATTACGATCTTCCCTTAAACCCTTCAAAACCTCTTTGAAATTCACTGAGAAAGTTGCGCAGTTGACGCTTGAAGAGCTGTTCGGACTGTTAATGCAGGAAGAATTGGAATTGTGCGAAGAGTAAAGCGCGTCTGATAGAGATTTTATGATCAAGGGCACTTGGTGCCAGTAGGGCGAATATTAGGGCCTTCCTGCAGTTCTTGGCTGTGTTTAGGATCGCGGCGGATTACGAGAGGGATGAACTTTGGGGGCTACTGTTGACTGTTTCGAGCGAGGTGCGAACTCCAGAGCTCTGTCGGTCTTGACTCCTAACGTATCAGGTTGGTGCCTTGATTACTATCTTCTGTTTTAAACATCAAGTAAAAAGACAAGACTGGAAACTAGTGTAAAGTCCCACTTTAACAACAATTCCGAGACAAAGTTGGTTTATGGATTACTACATGAGTTAAAAGCAGCTTTTGCCAATTCTGAAGTTGGCTTGGGGATGCAGGTCCCCAGAGATTACGTGGTAGTTTCCTCTCTCGCTGCCTCACTTTGGCTGTACTAACACTGCTTAGAAGTGCTTGTGTGCATTGTGGGTCCTTTTCACTGTCTTTGTTGTGATGCCTCCTTACTTGCAAGCATCCTAATAATCATAGTGCTATATCTCCTCATGTTGCTGACTTCTAAGATGTTATGTAACAAGTGTGCTTTTTAAACAACCCCCCTAGATTGTCAACGGGCCTGGTTTATTGGTGACACCAACGGACTTTTAAGCCATCAACGAGGGTTCCATTCTCACTGGTATGTCTCATCTAAATGGCATGTCTCTACAAGGGATGGGACTGGGTAAAAATCCATTTAAATTTTTGCAGATTAATCACCCCTCATGACTTGGCTCAGTCGAACGAACTCCTTGTTATAAATTCAAATAAAAGCATTACTCTTCCTTGATGACGTTGGTCACTACAAGTGGGATGTTTGGATGGCCGAAATGGTCCTCAAGTGGCAAACCAATAAATAGAAGAACTTTCATTTGATTAAGCTGCTTCTTCATGTCTTTGGGGAATTCTTTGGTGTGTGCCTGACATGCCACCATGTTCACTACTGAACCACAAGACAATCAGCAACAGGGCTTTTTTTTCACAACTTCATTCTTTTTTCCTTTTTCACAAGATGCTTCCTAACATCACTGTGTGGCAAACATATCCTTCCACATTTTTGGGAGTTTTACAATGGAATGTATTCGGCTTACAACACTCTAGCAGTCTAGGAAGATCTATCCACTAAAAGGCCACAGGTGTGGTTGATCTATTCTGCCAAATTTGTCCATGATTTACACCTGTCCCCAACCACATGGAACCACCTGCTTGCATAGGTGAAATGACCCATGAGGGCCAAAGCACGTCATTCAAGATTTGAACCTTGCTGTGGGGTATGAGACATCCGCTCTTTACCAACTAACCAAGATGTTGTTGACTTCACATAACTCAGAAAAAGTGAACTTGTTTAAAGTTTATTTGAGTGAAAGCAAAATAGACAGTTGTATGTGAACTAGGCAAGATATAGCAAGGCAGTTTTAGAAAACCATTGCAAAAGGTTAAACTTGATTCCAGATAACAAAGGCAGTAGTTATAAAAGATACCCTGGAAAGAAATATAAATTGAGCTTAATTAAATGTCTTCATTCAGCCATTGAGCATTGGTTGACAGGTGAGATTGATGGTATGAAAAATCCCAATCAAATAAGTAGATTGTTGAATTTAATTATTGCAGAAATAAATTTCAGACACACAATAGTTGGAAATCAAATAGCGGAAGCAAAAAAATTCATTTCACACAACACAGGTAATTTCACACAACACTCCTTCAAAACTAGCGTTTCATTCCTTTGAAAAACTTAAAACTAGTCGTTGCACGGTTATCAAAATCACCCTGAACTGAGCTTCTATAGCCTTACTAATTTTGATATTATGGTAGCTGCGAGACGTATTAAACCTCCACGTGTAACCCTGACAAGAATAGAATCTTCCAGGAAGCAAGAAGAAACCCTAAAGCATTGGACAAAACCCTAGAAGACAAGTCGGCTAAAGAAAATAATTAATATTGAGTTTTTAGCCTCCAGAAAGAGAAGTCAGCCCAGACAACTAAGGAAGAGTAGTATAAATACAGGATGCCAGAGCTCATTTGGACACACAACTCGCCATTGCAGAAATTTAGTAAGTGCGCAAGTTTGGAGAGTAGTTGCAGCTGTAGCTACTGCAACTAGTATTTTCGGTTTTAGGCTTGGACTTTCTCTTGGTTATGGTTTGGACTTTCTGCTTGGTACACTAGCTCTGGAGAGTGGTACGAACTAAAGAAAATAGGAAGCCTCTAAAGACCAACACCTCACTCTCTTGAAGGGGGGTGAGCAAACTGGGTGATGGTAGACTATAGTTGATCGTTTAACCAATGATTATTCCTCGGCTAGTTGTTTGTATTTGATAATTAGTTGAGCGCTTTAATTAGATCGAATATTCTTTCTCCCGATGCACCTCACTCCTCATGCATGGTGTACCTTATCTAGAGAGGAAAAATCAAATCTACTCTAGCACACATCACGCGTGTCGATGAAACTTCAATGAGACAACCTCTCATGCGGGCAACCTTCTTAGTTGATTCAAACTCTTTGAGAATCTAGTCATCCATGATCCATCCAAGCACATTGAGATGAGATATCATTTTTCGAGAGAGAGTACAAAGGACAACAATGGTCTTGGATTACATCCCTATAGATTCATAGGTGATTGATATCTTAGCGAAGCCCCTAGCAAAAGGGAAGTTCAAGTCACTAAATAATAAACTTGGTTTGTTAGAGAACATGCTCCTCACAAAGAGGGAGTGTTAATTTTTTGGTTGCTTCGAGCTTTTTATTTAGATGATTTCCTTCGTCTTCTAAAAATTATGGTTTCCTATTTTTAGATTTTGATGGACTAGTGACTAGCCTTCATTTCTTTCATTTCCTAAATTTAAAGGTTTCTATATGTAGATTGTCTAGTTTTAGTTGTTCTATTTTTAGATTGCAGTTCATTGGTTCATTGTTTGACTAGTGATTAGTCCTCTGAGTTGTTTACATTTGATAATTGTTGAGATTTTGGTACCTTGGAAAGTGGTCCCCTTGTGTTTGTGAGTCTCTAAACACAGAGGGGGAGACTATTACCCTTAATACTTTACTTTACGTTCTAATTTCACGTTGACTTAGGAGATTTAAGTCAAAAGTGAAATATGTCACTTAAGACATAAAGTGACATTTAATTCACTTTGTGGGTGAATTAAAGGACATGAGGCAAACTAAGGAAACTTGGGAAAGTGGGTTTTAAGTGAGATTTTTGGGATTAAATCTCACCTATTGATTAGACATGGCTAGATTGAATCTAGGCCATTGGTCTTTTAGGGTTTGGCCAAAGAGAGGCTAAAATAAAAAACAACTCCTCACCCCTGCCGCCCCTTAAACTAAAAAGCTTATTAAATAAAGTTAAGACTCAAGAGTATTAATTATTTCCTTACTGTTGCCCCTTAAACTCAAAAGCTTCTTAAGTAAAGTTAAGAGTATTAATTATTTCGATAAGTAAAGTTTTTTTTAAAAAGAGAAGGAATTTTAATATCATTTTAAGCTTAAAAGCTTCTTACATAAAGTTAAGAGTGTTAGGGAATAAACATCTTAAAAAATGAGGTTTTGTGACCAACGCGGGTAAAGCCTGCGACTGTTGAAAAAGGAGGTCTGTGACAAGGGTATCGAAGAACGCCGTGACCGTGCACACTGGAGAATAATCCATCCTCTAAGAAGAGAACAATAACAATCCATCTCAGTGAAGGAAGAGCCCAAGCCCGTGGATAACCTGTAAAACACCTGTTTTGTGCCCTAACCCGAACTGTTGGTGTACAGAGTGTCTCAGACATAATTTGAGAAAAGCGGACAAAGGACACAGGGTAGAGCAACACAAGGGACAGTGGGAAGAGCAGCACAAGGGGCAGTAGGCAAAGCAACATTTGTCCAACAGTCATACGAACACACATTGGGGAGTTAAGTGTAAGAGGTAACCCTTAACTCATTCTTTAAAATGTCAGGACAATTGAAAGTCTCAAAAATAAAATTGCTTCATGCACTGTTCCAGTGCAATACATTCTTTCCTTTACTGATATAGTAAATGGAATAGAAATCAAACCCACAACAGACCAAGATGCAAGCAGTAAATTTGAAAATTGAAACAGGGAGCCCTTGTTGATTTTAACCTTGTCTATTATTGGACCTATGATCAAACATTTTCAGAATGTAAAAGATGCAAAATTGTATGGACTAAGTTGAAGAACATTTTTAAATCGCTGTTAAGTCCCGTATAATGTATTTAAAGATGTTCTCTATTCTACGAAATGGAGGAGGGCACTAAAGTGAAGATTTAGTGACCAAATTTAGATCGGTGAGTGATGAGTTAGCGACGGCTAGTGTTGATATAAAAGACAAGGAGTTGGTAATTCACTGAGAAAGTTGTGCAGTTGACGCTTGAAGAGCTGTTCGGACTGTTAATGCAGGAAGAATTGGAATTGTGCGAAGAGTAAAGTGCGTCTGATAGAGATTTTATGGTCAAGGGAAATGCATATCTAGAGTGGCACCAAGTGCAATACATATCTAGAGATTGGAACATAAATACATTATCAAGGAGGCTCTAATTGGCCTGTACAACAACAAATAACATACTAACAAGAGTCAAGACTACAAGTCACTATCTCATTCATCAACATGATCAACGATCAATCATCACTACTGCTAGAAGTAGAAATGGCATGAGCATCCTCGCCCTCGGCATCATCATCTGTCTCTGATGCTCCCAAATGCTCCAAAATGCTCAATGAGAGAGGTGTGAGGCACTTTGAGGGGAGTGAGTGTTGTTGATTACCACTGCGTGAGACATCCTCCAGGACACAGACCGAGTGAGTTGGCTTGTGAGGAACCCATGAGTTGGGTGTGCCCATGAGATGGGTGTGTTGTTCCTCTTTGAGATGGAGATGGAATGTTGTGTGCCCTTGTGTGGGGTGACGAAGCCCATGAGTTGGGTGTGCCCATGAGATGGGTGTGTAGTTCCTCTCTAAGACGGAGATGGAATGCTGTGTGGGGTGAGGAAGCCCATGAGTTGGGTGTGCCCATGAGGTGGGTGTGTGGTTCCTCTCTGAGACGGAGATGGAACGATGTGTGCCCCTGTGTGGGGTGAGGAAGCCCATGAGTTGGGTGTGTCGTTCTCTCTGAGACGGAGATGAAACGATGTACTGGTCTCCTCTGTGCAGAGAGTTGAGATGATATGATACTCCTGATGATTCTCCTGTGAGACGCAATGAGACAGAGATCTATTGAGTAGGACGTTCCTGTGGCTGAGCACAGGTGGACGTGATCCTAATGGCTGAGCACTAGTGAGTGTGTATTCTAATGATTCTCTTGTGAGACGTAGTGAGATAAAGACTTGGACGTCCTTGTGGCTGAGCACAGATGGACGTGCCCCTAGTCGCTGAGCACTAGTGGGTGTATGAGATCCCTTGCTATATTGTCCAAGAGTTAGACTTACCTGTAAACCCTATTTGTGATGTAAAGGGTACAGGTCGGCCCCACCATAAAGTTAAAGATAATTAATGTAAAAGATAATTAATATGGTAATTATTAATTATATTTTGAGTTATTGAGGTTGGACCTTTTGTGCCAATAGACACTACTTTTGATATGTCCAGTCTAATATAAATAAAGGTAATTTCCCCATTGAGGAAACAAAAAACACACATGTGAGTTTGGAAATTTCAGCAAGCATTTGTTCTAGGGTTGAAGTGCGCACCTCTCTTGGGTGCTAGTCTTCTAGGTTTTGTGAGCACCCTTTTGTGTGCTAGGTTTATGGTGTGGGAGGTCTTTCTATTGAAGAATATAGCAAAGGATTGGCTGGGTTTTCTTCCCTTGTTGAGAAGGGTTTCCCAGGATACTTCTTGTGTACTTATGCATGGTGTTTTCTTCTTGTGATCTTGGTTACTGCAGCAAATTGTTTATGGTGTAACTGCAATTGTCTATGGTTCAAGTAAAATGCTAAAATTGGAATGAACTTCATGCTTGAGCCTAGCTTAATGAAAAATCAACAGTGAGAGTGTCTTATAGATTAGAATTAGGGTTTAAGATCTTAGGTTTTAGGTTTAAATAAATATATATATAATTTTTGAGGTCTGCTACAGCTGGTCCAGACCGAACCGACCGGTTCGGTACCACACCGGCTGGTTTCATCATAAATTGGCCGACCGGTTCAGTTTATTGGCCGGTTCGAACTGGTCGGCTATCAAACCGGTCAAACCGTCCGGTTCTGGTTCTGGTTCGACTGGTTTTTAAAGCTATGATATATATATATATATATATATATATATACATCATCCCATCTCTTGATAGGTGGTAGATGCTTGCCACTTAAGTAAAATTTGGAAGTATCTTATTGAAAATACTTCCAAATTTTACTTAAGTGGCGAGCATCCACCACCTATCAAGAGGTACGATGCCATTTACACTTAAGTTGCACGGATACAGATACAAGAATGGATATGGATATGGCATATGGACATTGGATACATCACATTTTTAGAAAATCAGGATAAGATATGGCGAGGATATGTCACACACACACACACACACATATATATGAAAAATATTGAAAAGAAACCAAGACACACACACACACACACATATGAAACTATGAAAAAGAATTCGGGACACAAAAATTTCAGAATACCACTTATGAGGCCCAAGCCCTTTATTTATTACTTGATTTGTAGGAAATTAGTGTTAGCATTTTTATTTTATTATTTCGTTTTAGTGATGGAAATGCCCACTGAAACAACCAAAACACCTGCTGAAACGGCTGATACATCGTTTCAAAAATTTGCTTCCCCACTCATATGCTTCGGGGGTGTTTCTGGGGCGTTTTGTATAAGGAAATATGTCTAAAACACTGAAGTCTGAAATGCATTTCCAGCACCTTGGGATGGAGATTCCTGTAACATTTACACTATAGGATGCGTGACCACGAGGCCTGATTTAATTGCCATAACGGCTCAAACGCAGAACCATGTCCCCCTTGTGGGTTTGGGCTGGCGCCTTTCGGCAAATGATTGTAAGGGGAATCGAACCTTGGTGGGGGCTGTAACAATGCCCTGCTTTCACTGACCCAGCTTGCATCTCGTGGTTATGTGTGTGTGTGTGTGTGTGTGTGTGTGTGTTCATGTTGACTAGCTTACTTTTATTTCATTGCAGCATGTTTGCCCTAATCCAATCTGGGAGTATTAGAATTAATGTAGTCAACCTACAGCATTCAATTCAGATTCTTTTTGGCTAAGAATCCGTGAGTGGGGAATATCTATTCTGCCAAATTCAACCAGATCTTGCACTTGGCCTGAACTGCAAACACAAACACATGTACTATCACAAGCACGGGTGCAATCACAAGCAGCCCACAAGGGGCAAACTGGTCACTGGGGAGACTTGAACCCTTGTGGGGGAATTAACAGAACCTCACTTTTGCTGACCAGGCAAGTCCCCCGTGACATGGCTTTAGAAAATATTAATGTT
>JASDQU010101627.1:241756-252580 GCA_032191745.1 Picea mariana | reverse complement strand
CAAATCCTTTAGCGTAGCGACCAACTCCTATTCATCCTTTCTCATTCTATCCATGGTGGCATCTGTGATTTCCATCCCTACGCCAATAAGCTCGGATGTCTTGGCATGCTCCGTGCTAATCAATTTTTCTTCTATGGTGATGAGGATGGAGCAATCTAGAGTAAGCCTCCTCTTCTTGGTGGTTCTCTTCACGATGGATTTCCTCTTTCGGTCATAGGAGATGGATTGTATATCAACAAACTCATCCACGGGTTCAAGGATTTGTTGATCTCCCCAGGTAAGCATATTTCCCAAGGTCCCGACAGTGTATATATGTTTAAGACTGGTTTCTTGAACCTATTTCGTGTGATCCAAAGGTCTAACCTTTGGTTGGTTCTCATTGGGAGGTAGATTATTGGATGAAATTGGATCATCAGGGGTAGGTTCGGTACTTACTTGATAATCGGATGTTGAGATGTCGATTTCCTGCTGTGGAACTTCTTCTTTTTGTTCACCCGATCCTATCTCGTCCTTCACGATATCCACTTAGGCCTCTGGTACATCGAGTAGCTCAGTGTCTAAGACACTTTCGACCTCCTGGTAATTTTGTGGAAGGACTCAAATTTGAGAATTAGGAGCTGGGGAAGATGCCTTCTCGAGCTCCTTTTCTTCTGTGATTTGCATTAGAGTCACCAAGGACACCTTCGAACTCTCATCATCATCATAAATTGTTATTAAGTCATGGAAGGGGTCTCGTGCACTTCCTATCCCTAATGTCCTTGCAAACTCTGGCTGAGCTAAAATGTCCCCTGGTGATCCGACCTGTGGCATTGTAACTTCAGGGTTATCTAACTCGATAATTTCTTCAATTTGTATTAGCTCTCGACCACTTGGACCTACCTAGTTTTCAACTGGGTTGTCGAAAGGGACCCTTTCCATTTCTACGAGATCTGGGTAATTTCATAGCTGATTAATTACTCTCTGTGCCTGTTCCGTCATGAGAAATACCCTTTCCTGTGCCTCCGGTGTCATAGTCAGTCCTTTGTTCTCCACTTCTGCGGTCTCTGATGCTATGATTTCTTCCCTGGATCTAAGAGCCTCTTGATCTGGCTGTTCTCTTGTTGTCACCTGTTCATCCTGGCTCATTGCCATGAACCTGGTCATTTTCGGGTCGACCATCATTTGTACCACTTCGTCCCAATCATGGGCATTTTTTGTGAAGACTTTGTCTTCGAACTTGTTGTGAGCATACGACGAGCACAACAACACTTATGAAGCATGTTGCAAGACCAGGCCCTTTGGATCGTGCTTGCAAAATTGACCTGTCGGGAATCTGAGCTTGAGTTGGCTCAACCTTTCTTGTTTGGCTTGAGCGATATCCTTTACCAAGTAGAACCCTACATGAAAACCATAGGGTATGAACGCCCATTTATTGTCCATGACCAAGGTGGCATTGTATCCTTGCAAGATGGTTTGATATCATATTTATCCTACAACAAGTCGGTCTAAGACATGAGCTGGTAGGAGATGTGGTGCTCAGGTGGCCCCAAACACCCTGATGTAGGTGGCGCGCTCATCCAAATACCAATGGCCTACGTTGGATATCATCTTTTTGGCTATTGTCGATAGCCTTAGTCATTCCTTCTTGAAAAGAATAAATTAAATTTGGGAAATGAATTCATCGCAGATGAGGGAGTAGGATTTCTTATACCTATTTTCCCATAGCACACTAAAGTAGACGTGGACCGGGAGCTTTGCAACATGCCAGCTCAGATTCATGTCGATGAAGACCTTTCAAGTGCACATGACATCGAGCAAGTATGAAGCCATGTAAAATGTTGGTGCTTCCCCTTCCTTCGACGCTTGGGACTGCTACACACATATTCTTAGGTGCTTGGAGACTATTGCTCCCTAGTTGAAGTTGCACCCATTGATCGCAACTGTGTATGCTAAAGGAATCCATGCCTCTGAAAACCTAGAGAAATCTTTCTCTCCTTACAATCAATAGATGAGAGCCATAAAATAGACATATGGCTCCCTTAAGTTAGTTGTTCCATACCAGTCGGTGCTCTGGTTGGTAAAATTCTTGTCCTCCCTCCACCATGAGGCCATCACTCAGCTGGTGTCCTGGTGTTCATATAACTTCACGATGAATTTTGTGTTTAGCCACTCCTCAGGGTCTCTAAACTTGTAGTATTTATGAACATCTACCAGGAGGAACACTCTAACACACTCACCATTGTCGTCATTGATTAGACACTTATGTGTGTCTATGCGGTCGATGAGCCATTTAAGAACCTCTATGCAGGGAAAAATGGGGTTTCCTCTTGCCACCATATGTAGATACGACCATCAGATGTTCGGGAATACCCTGTCGTCAAGTGCTCTTACGTCTGGATCACTGTGTGGGACATATGTTGGGTACTCCTCTCGACTGATCCTATTAAAGAGATCCCGCCAATGTGGGAGTGCCATCTTCAAACCTGTGCTTGCCTCTCTATCTCCAAAGGTCAGAGGCTGGATGAAAACCTTCTTCGTTTTTGTCTTAATGAAAGGTTTCAGCCTCGAAGCGTATTCTAATTGTTTTGTGATCCCTGAAGAAGAGACTTCACCTACCTTTGGTTCTTTTAGCTTCGACACCCTTGGCAATCGTCTAGTGGTTGGCTTTCTTGGTGGCATTGTTCCTGCAACTAAAATAAAATATTAGAGGCTATGTAAAACAAAAACCAGATAGAAACATATGAATTACAGCCAACAAATTTACAGACTCGGATACATACCTCTAAAGCTTGTTAAAACCTAGTTATTTTGATAATCATGGGATCAATACAGCCTTCGAGTCACTCTTCTTTCTCCTTCGAATGCTGTAGAATTATCTTATGTGAAAAATGATTTCGTTTACAATGACTCAAGAGAATTTAAATAGGGAAGATATTATCATGTCACATCAACCATTCAACTCGGGTTATGAGTGAAATTGTAACAAATCTGTTGCCGAATCGATAGAACTTAAATTCATAGTGTGTTGACGGTGGAGGCACAGGTGGTGATGTGGTCTATCGACAATTTTAAAAGGTTGTTTTGATTGACGCACAAGGTAGAAATTAATGAGGGATTGGGTATTAACTAGCTCATTAAGTTCTCAAAATCTGATCGTATCTAATGCTAAAATGTCCCATCATTTCTCTCTCTCAGCGGGGATTGGTGTTGTGCTACGAACATTTTCATTAATACCCTCCTTAAAAAATCTTCGGCGTCGATCAATTTTACCATACATTACTGACACGACAATGCTTACTCGGAGGTGTGACTCGGACTTAGGGGGCCAAGGATAACTCAGGATAGCACTAGATTGTACGACCCTCTTACCTGGTAAAGACATGTGGCATTGAAGACCGATGACTTAATTCGCTTGTAGTAATCGGAGTTGAGAACTTTTCTTAATTAATTTGTTCTAGAACAAACCTTGGCTTGTTAATGCCAAAAAGTGCCAAGTATCAGCGATCAACAATAATCCTACCAAATTTCTCTTGGTTTGTCTCCCTCAAAAATGTCTTGATGCCGAAAATGCATAAGGGATCGACGACCGGGGATAACTTTATCGCGATCGAAATTTTTATTGTGATCTTCCTGGATTTTCCCCGATCTCGATAAGGTGCATCGAGTATCGACTATCGATGATATATTTTCATTCTTAGTTAACATCTGTCCTCCTTGTCTTTTACCGATGCTGAAGGGGAATCACTTATCGACAATATCTTCATGCGAAAAATTTAACGAAAATCAAAACTCCCTTATGCCGATGTCGATGAAGATTGACGCTCAACAACTGTTGTTTCCCAATGGTTCCTATAATTACTTAAATTATTTTGGACGTCGAATTTGAGCGTGTTGGGTGAAGTGCTTTGGTTGTCAATTCTTTATCTAGGTGTTAAGGAATTTTTAGTCATGGGGTTTCATAAGTTAAAACAAATCTGAATAGGTGATGAGAGTCATGAATATAAGAAAATACAAAACATTTTCGACAATGAGGTCGAATCAGATATTGCAGAAGATCAAGTGGTACCCAAAAATTAAAAATTTGATAGAGGCTTTTTTAGGGTTTGTTGAGTTCTAAAAAAATGGTGACTTACTGGGCAAAATAAGAATCTATGTTTCTACCTAGGGCTCTGCTAATGCAAAATATGGTTAAGAACTTAACTGGTTTTTATCAAAGCCTCTTTTATCCTTGCATTTGAAATTCCATGGTTGCTGCATCCATCCCTTCCTATGGGGTTTTTCAACCTTTATTCCACCTTCATTACCAGTAACCCTAAATCATGCCCCCCTTTGAAAAGAGTCAAGTAAAGCATTCACTAGCACCAATCCTTTTAGTTATGATCGTTCACTTTCTATGGTGATGCTCTACTGCCAACGAGCATCGATAGCCCCAACAGAATCACCACGATGACATAGACCTTGCTCCTCTACCATCGAGCATCCATAGCCCCGATGGAGTTATATACATACCCTCTCTCACTATTCACTCATTTGATATAGTTGATTTTATTTTGGCAGAATGTCTTGAGCGAGTGGGAGAGGAGGACGTCTGTTATTTGCAAAATGAGATGGTCAAGGTGAATTTTTTTCTATCTCTGTCTTGAGGCGCATGTATTCCTTTCCATCTTACCACCATTACCTTAAGGTTTTACCAAGTCACTCGACAGAAACTTCATCATTTTTCCAAGGTTGGTCACCTGTGCAGGTTAGACAAAGAACTCCTTTATAACACCTATAGGTTTCCCAACGCTTCTTGTGTTGAATGTGAATGATAAGTCAAGAACATGGTTGGTCATAACGCATGAATTGAGGTCAACCACTGTCTTAATAAACACAATATTCAAAAGCTCATGAGTAATATAGCAAGAAACAAAAACAAAAATTCATTCTGCAATCAAAATAAAACATCATGAAAATACACACAATTTTTTTTTTTAATGGAAATATTATTTTAGGTCTTGGCCATTCATCGGGAGGGTTTCAGGTTCCCCCCTCAGATTCTGCAACTGATATGTTCCTACCCCAATTTTCTCGGCTACCTAAAAAGGTCTGAGTCATAGATTCTGAAATTTAGAATGTTTTCCATTAGGCTCATTTGCTCTATCCCATTTTAGGACTAAGTCTCCTACTTCAAAATTCTTCTCTCTGGCCTTATGTTTATCAAACCACCTTTTAACTATCTGTTTATGAGCTATGAATTTTGATTTTTCTTTCTCTCTTTCTTCTTTGAAAATTGATAACTTATGAGGGTTGTCCTCTAGAATCCTGAGCAAGCTGAAGAGATGGAATATATAGCCCGTTCGGGAGAATGGCTTCAAGTTCGTATACCAAAAAGAATGGGGAATTTATTATGGCTTCCTTGGGTGTTACTCTATCATCCCATAAGGCATTATGGAGTGAATTGTGCCAATTCTTCTAGTTGTCTGGAACTGTTTTCTTTAATATCCTTACTAGGTTCTTATTGGTTGATTATACCACTTTGTTCCCCTATGGATAATAGTTTGCAGAGTATCTGATTATGATTCCTTTGTCTAGAGAAAACCATGTTAATAAGGTGGAATAAAATTAAGTTTCATTATCAAAGACAAGGAGGAAAGTCATCCTGAACTTGGTAATCAACTGTTTCTCTATGAATTGGATCACCACTTTTTCGTTCACATGAGTTAGAGGGATAGCCTCTGACCATTTTTTGAAATAGTTTGTGGCAGTCAGTATGTATCTATGTTGTTTTGAGGACCCTGGTGTAATTTCTCCTATGACATCTAACCCCCATTGATCAAATGGCCTGGAAACGACTACATGTTGGAGTCAGACATCAACTCGCTTTTCCCTCCTTGCACTTATTTGGAAATTTCTACAGTTTCTAGCGTATGTGTGAGCATCCCTAAATAGAGTAGGCCAATAATAGCCATCTCTTAGTATTTTGTGAGTGGTGGTGTTTCCCACGAAATTTCCACCTGTAGGACCATCATAGAGCTCCTTCAAAGCTTTGCCTACATCTTCACGTTCAAGACATATTAAAATTACCCCATCATAATTAACAAGGAAGATCATCAAATTTATGAGGTGATATTGTGATGATTTTAACCTGAGGGCTCTCCTTTCCCTAGGATTTAGGTTTTTTGGGCAAGTCCCATGATGTAGGAGATAATTTAGTTTCTCATACCAAGACTCTTTTCCTCGGGATATGTATGAAGCTTCACCATGCCATAATGCTAGTTCATTCTCCCATCTGGTGTCTTCATTTACATGGTACTAGGATTTAGCTGCCAGTTTACATAATGCTTGTCCCTTAACCAGTTTAGAAGGTTTTATATCTAGATCAAATTATTGGACTACTACCATCCAGTTTCATTTTCTTTCCCCCATATCATGTTGATTGAATAGGGATCAAACTATAGGGTGAGAAACAATGACTTTGGTATGGTTGTTACGAATGTAAGATCTGAAGTGTTTCACTTCCTTGTACACCACATAAGCATGTTTGTCTCTAAAAGGGTAATTTAGTTTGACCCCTTGGAGATTAGTGCTCATAATGGAGACCCGAGACTCATTGTTTTCATCATCCTTCTGAGTCAATATTGTGGCTAATGATTGGTCGGAAGAAAAAGTGTAGAGGAAGAAATATTTTCCAAAGACGGGGCTTTGCAATACTGGGGCTTGATATATTGCAGCCTTAATATTGCTAAAGGAATTTTTTCGTTCATCATCCCACTTAAATTCAACATCTTTGTAGATCATTTTTTGTAAGGGTTTGATAGTTTTAGCGAAATCGGGGGTGAAGTTTCTTACAAAATTGATTTTCCTGAAAAAATATTGCATAGACTTTTTGTTGTGGGGTAATGGAAGATGAGATATAGCCCTAATCCATTCTATATCTATGTGAATTCTTGTTTGAGATATAATATGACCTAGCAATTTACCTTCTTCGACACCAAAAACAGTTTTCTTAGGGTTTAAGGATATACCATATTTCCTACACCTTTCGAAAATCTGGGTTAAGTGTTGGATGTGATTTTATCTGTTCTTTGAATACACGGTCACATCATCCAAATAGAATACTACACACTTGTTGATTAGTCCTCTAAATGCTACGTCCATGGCCCTCTGAAAGGTTTCCCCTGCATTGATCAACCCAAAGGGAATGCACTTATAAGAAAAGGTTCCCCACTTGGTTCAGAAGGTAGTCTTCAAATGGAATTCCTCGAAAACTAGAACTTGGTTGTATCATTAAAAACCATCCAACGGGGAGAAAATATCAGAGCCAGACATAGTCTGCAAGAGTTTATCCATTGGTGGAATTGGGTAATTGTCCTTTTCTAAAGCTCTGTTGAGGTTTCTGAAATCTACACATAGGTGGATCTCCCTAGACGTTTTACTCACAAGAAACAAATTTTCTACCCATGCAGAGTGTCTAACCTGGAAGATAATCTTGGCATCTAGTATTTTCTTTAACTCCTGACACATGAGAGGCTCCAGGGATGGGTGGTACTTCCAGAGCTTCTGTTGGAAAGGTTTCACTCTAGGCTTTAATGAGATTGTGTGTTGAATGATACAAGTATCGTAAGTTTTCAGATCTCGGTAGGAACATGCAAAGACATCTTGATATTTAGTGAAAAGTTTGAGATAGGCCTTCCTTTCCTCTTTAGATTCTATGTTTCCGAGATTTATATTCTTGGGATTTTTTGGGGTTCCTAGATTTATAGTTTCTTGCATGGGACAAGAAATCCCCATCTTTGTGTTAGTTGACCCTTTGAATCTTTCTCTTCATTTAAAAAGGTTTTCTATATTAGATACCCCTTTCAGTATCATGTGAGACCTTGGTTTTTTAGTCCGTTGGTCTGTATAAGGACCAGTTTCTGCTAATTGCTCCTAAAATACTTGATCGTCAATGTCCAAGTCTTTAAAATTATCTTGATTGGTCAAAAAGTTTATGATCTGTTCATCTCCTTCAAATACCTTCCAATTAGAAATATTGTTGGGCACCGATGGTTTTTAGAGTAGATCCACAGTGAATCGAGAGGATTATTAGTCTTCTAGAGGTTATATCCTTGAGGCAGTGGTGGCCAGGGAATCAACAAGAGTGTTCTTTGTTTTGGGGATCATTGTAATGTTGAAGGCTTCAAAATGTTCTATTAGTCTGTGCACTTCCCGTTGGTAATTTCTTAGGTGGGGAGAGTTTCAATGTATAGTGTTCCTTACTTGTTTAATAATGATTTCATAATATCTAAAAACCTTCAATTATTTAACATTTAAGTATATGGATTTCTTTATCCCTTGTACTAGATCTTCATACTCGGCGATGTTGTTTGTGCATTCAAATTCTAGTCTATGGGACAGGAAATTTCGTTTAGCTTTGGGATCAATGAGAATGCACCCTGACTATGACCCTTCTTGCAATTTAGATCCATCAAAGTATAAGGTACAGACTTGTGGGAAAAACCTATCAGCTTCCTCTTTCTTATCATGTTCTTCCTTTCCTCTTATCTATTTTGTGGTTTCTAATGCATGTTCCTAACAGAAGAGGGTTTCTTCCGTTGTCGTTGGAAAAATTTCTTAAAAACTTATTTTGGAGTTTTGAGTAAGAGGGACATCAGAAGAGAGGGGGGAGAAATTCTCGAACTTGGAGTCACGGGAACATTTTCCTAGCACGAGAAAATCTGTCGATGAGGGCTCATTAGGGATTTCTAGGTCGGTGACGATATGTTTTAGATATCTTTCCCTATCGATTCTGATCATATTTGTGTGTCCCTTTAATGGAAGCCAAAGGTGATCCTAGTTTGTACTAAAGTATCTGTTTAAATTTTTCGCCCAATCTCGACTCAAAAAAATCCATAAGCTTCTAGGATATCTACTACAATGATGTCAATTACTTGAACAAATTTTGGGCGAGTCGCCATTCTGATCATTACATCTTTGAGTTCTCCCATAACATTTACCTGGGTTCTGTCTAGTTGTATCACGTGTTTATCACTTTTGAGAGGGATTGCATTTAATTTCTTGCTTATAGACAAAGGCATAACATTAGAGGATGCTCCCGAGTCAACCAAACAGTTATGGAGGTTTTTTTTGAAGACTTCAAATGTCAAAAGGAATGGTGGGACAAAAGGTTTTCCCTTCTTATCTTCAAAGCAGGCGTTCATAGTTGGTTTATTTCTTAAATCTGTGAGAGTTAGATTTTCTCCTTGGTCAGTGATTTTGTAGGATTTTCTATCGATTTCAATGCTTGTAATAGAAATTCCTTTTGCTGAAGGATCCTACACATGTCCATGACCGATATATTTTCCTTCAATGTTTTCAAATCTTCTACTATGTTGTATTCTATCTTGGGCGATTCTCGTGTATGAATGTTTATAGGATTTATTCAGGGGACAAAAGGTGCTTTTGGGTGATTAGAAGCTGGTTTTCCTCCCAAAATCTCCGTCGTAGTAAGGTCATTTGCAATAGGTTGACCCCTACTTCATGTTTGCACAACCAAGACTTCTGTGAGTGGCTCTTGAACCTCAAACAGGTCATCGAAATGAATTGGTGGGTCAGGATCCCATATCAACATGGCCATTTATTCTAGTGGATCAAATTCTTCCTGATTGACAATATTCATAGCTAAGCCACTTGATTGTCCAGTTAGGGAAACCTCATAGAGAAAATGGTTGGCCATCAAATTCATGGCATGCACCCATTGTGGGTAGTCTCTTTCAAAGTGTTTATGTTGGTGATAGGTACATAACGAGTCAGATGCTACATTTACCAGATCGATGTTTAAGTTGGATGGGGGGGTTCAATCACTTTGAACGATGGATTTCTTTTAAAAAATGGTTTATAAGGCCTCTGCCTTTGGTTTCCTTCCCCTGCACTTCTTTTCATGTCTATGATTTTGTTTGACAACTTCTTAACCATGTGTTGTAGGTCTTCTATGTCTCCACTTCCTTTTTCGGGACCTTTTTATGTTTGTTTCTCTAGGGGTCTATTCAATAGGAGTCGTCTCCTGGGAGGAGGTTGAACTTCCTTCTTAACTAGTGAGATGTGGCCTTCTTTACATCCCTTTATTTGAAATTCTATTGTTTTGGCTTCTTCAAAATTCTCAGCTAAGGTTGTTTTGGCATCCCTCTTCACAAACATGGAAATAGAAGTTGGGAGAGCATTAGCATATACTTCAATTTGCAACTCCTGAGTGGGTTTAGCTTTGGGTTGAAATTTGTTTAGGATAGTAGTGAAACTTTGATTAAAGTATTTAACCTTCTCCTTTGAACTCAAGGTGGTGGTGAACAACTTGGCCATCAAAGTTCCTGTAGTGGTTTCTTCTACAAATTTATCTAGAAAATCCTTTTGAAACTTTGTCCAGCTGGTTATGGATCCTACAGGTAAGTTAAAGTACCACATGGAGGAAAAATTCTCAAAAGTATAGGGGAAAATACTACATACTACTTCTTCATTTTGGACATTCATTATTATGATAGTTAGTATGAATTTTTTTGATGTGGTCTTCAGGCAATCCTAAGGTTTCAGGGTCAAATTTAGGGAGTAAATTTTATGGATGTTAGGGAAGGTTATTTACTCATCCAGGGATGGCCAGAGAATCTCTTGACAACCAAGGTTGATTATTATGAGGTGTGTTTCCCCTTTCTTCATTATGATCATTGTTATCTTCCATGTCGTCTGATCCAAAAACTGAGTGTTCTGAGTTAAACCCTTCCTCGTCGAAAAAGTCGTCGGGCTCAGAGAAGTTGTCAACTGGTGTTTCTGGGATTTGATTAAGAGGATGTTTGATTTTGGTGAGGGATAAATCTATCAGTTCTTCTACTGTGT
>JASDQU010101627.1:187618-227105 GCA_032191745.1 Picea mariana | reverse complement strand
TTAGGATAGTGGTGAACCTTTTATTAAAGTATTTAACCTTCTCCTTTGAACTCATGTTGGTGGTGAACAACTTGGCCATCAAAGCTCCTGTAGTGGTTTCTTCTGCAAATTTATCTAGAAAATCCTTTTGAAACTTCGTCCAGTTGGTTATGGATCCTACAGGTAAGTTAAAGTACCACATGGAGGCAAAATTCTCAAAAGTATAGGGGAAAATCCTACATACTACGTCTTCATTTTGGACATTCATTATTCTGATAGATAGTATGAATTTTTTGATGTGGTCTTCAGGCAATCCTAAGGTCTCAGGGTCAAATTTAGGGAGTAAATTTTATGGATGTCAGGGAAGGTTATTTACTCATCCAGGGATGGCTAGAGCATCTTTGGACAACCAAGGTTGATTATTATGAGGTGTGTTCCCCCTTTCTTCATTATGATCATTATCGTATTCCATGTTATCTGATCCAAAAACTGAGTGTTCTGAGTTAAACCCTTCCTCGTCGGAAAAGTCGTCGGGCTCAGAGAAGTTGTCGATTGGTGTTTCTGGGATTTGATTAAGAGGATTTTTGATTTCGGTGAGGGAGAAGTCTATCAGTTCTTCTACTATGCTCACAAAAACCTGGTCGGGGGTATTGACCACTGGTTTTCTTACTTGTTTTCTACGAGGAATTAACGGAGCTAAGGGCAACGCTCCGATATGTCGGGCGTAAGCTCTTGTGATTCTTCTGAATTGGTTGACTCCTCATGAGGAAGAGAATAATAAATCTCAGGGAATAGATTTTATTCCTCTTACTGGGGTGAGTTTCTCATTTCAGGAGTACTCAGTGTGTGTGGGTTGTCTTGGGAATGACTAGCCATGCATGTCAGTTGTTTTGAATCTACATGTCGTGTGAATTATTTTGTAAAAAATATTGTCAGCCATTCATTCTTCATGCCCTCCTTCTAGCGCCATTTATATTGAGGGTTCCTAAATGCCTTTAAATGAATAGTAGGAACCAAACCCGCCAACGAGGCCCAATTAGACTCTGCAGCGTTTAATGATGGAATTGTTCTCCAGATCTTGCGATCCGACCAATTAATCGATGGGATTTACGTAGTGATTGACATGATGTCTTCCTGTGAAAGATCCTTCTTTAGTTCGAATGTTATCTTTTATTATTTTCTCTTATAGGTGGCACCAATACAAGATAAAAGTTGGTATAAATCAACTGGGTAACAAAGGGGAAAGGACTTAACTATTGAAGAAGGCTGAGCTCGAGATAACCCTCATACTCAAGCATGCAGACAATGATTCTTACACCTACAACAAGCCTATTATTAATACATTAACCTGTCAGTGTTCAAATTATTGACTGAGATACAATTATCAAAAGAAAACATACATGCAATAAACAATGGCAAGAAAAATAGTTTCCTTGAATTTAATCATCAATCACATATTAACACAAGGATTTACTCTTCATCATTAGAGACAAGAACTATAAAAATATTGAATAAGATAACTTATCAATATATTAATAGACTCTTACTCATTACAACATCCATTCATGATATAAAAATCATAAATAATTCTTCTTCAGATCCAATCATAGACACTTTTGACGAAAAACAGAAAAAAAATTGTCTGAGGTCCTAAACAAGAATTCTCAATTAAGGTAGCTCGAAAATAGTTCTTTACAATAAAAAAATGAGGGTCTTTGCAAAACCATAGACCTCTTCCTACAGGTTGATCCCTTTATTTATAACATATTATTAACTAAAAATAACTGTAGCTAAGTAAAACAAAACATCCCCACATGGTGCTTTAATCGCTCAGTATTCGAAGAGTCATCAAATGTTTCACTTGAGTGGATGACTCTTCTTGTACTCAGACCATTTGACAAAGAGATCCTTGCATGTTTTTGCATATAGGAATCTATGTTGTTCCATTGGGGCTGAAAGGATATCCCTTATCTCTACTGATCGTGCCCGATACTTGACTATTCTAGTACTTAACTACTGCAACACGGTTCGAGCCTTGATCAGGTGTTCCATGAACTGCTGCACTTGACCTAGCACCATGTTCACCACCTTTTTTATCTCCAAAGCCCAAGATGAGTCTTGTTTGGCATGTAATTTGACTATGTCACAAAGTCGACAAAGTCATCGGGTGTGTCGAATTCTGGAGCGACGACCTCTCTCATCGCTTGATTGATATTGGTCCAATGTTTTTCACACTTGAACCATTTTTCTTGGATTTCCTTATGAGGTTCTTGGGCCATTTTCACCCAGTATTCGGCTGACTTCTTTATGCGTTCGATGCTTCTCTCCCTTAGTACCTGGATGTTGTGCTCTTCAGCTTCTCGACCCTGTTGAACCGTGCTGATCTAGTCGATCCTTTCCACTACTTGGTGTGCTTTCTCATACCACCTTTCCATATCCTTACACGTCTCCATCATCATGAGGGTGTCTTCTTGGAACTTGGCTATCCTTGTAGTGAAAAGGTGTCGCTCATTCATAAATTTACTATAGGCCTCCTAGAATTTGCTTCTCAGGAACTCCATGACCTGTGTGGAGTCCTAATAATATTTATCCAAATGGCGTAGATGCTCCAACTCCTTTAGCGCAGTGGCCAATTCCTATTCATCCTTTCTCTCTCTATCCAGGGTGGCATTTGTGATTGCCATCCCTGCGTCAATAAGCTTAACTGTCTTGGCATGCTCCGTGATAATCAATTTTTCTTCGGTGGTGATGAGGATGGAGCAATCCAGAGTAGGCCTCCTCTTCTTGGTGGTTCTTTTCATGATGGATTTCCTCTTCTGGTCATAGGAGATGGCTTGTATATCAACAACCTCATCCATGGGTTCGTGGATTTGCTGATCTCCCCAGGTAAGCATATTTCCCAAGCTCTTGATGGTGTATATATGTTCAAGACTGGGTTATTTAATCTCTTATGTGTGCTTCGAAGGTATGACCTCTGGTTTTTTCTCATCGGGAGGTAAAGTACCGGCTGAAATTGGAGCATCAAGGGCTAGTTTGGTACTTACTTGATAATCAACTGTTGAGATGTCGATTTCTTACTGTGGAACTTCTTCCACTTAGGTCTCTGGTACATCGAGTAGCTCAGTGTCTAAGACACTTTTGATGGTGACCTCGACCTCCCAGTCTAGGATCATTTGTTGCACTGAGTCAAAGCAACTCTTTAGATTCCTCATTGGAACCCTGTTGACGGGAAAAATTGACCGCTCGTCAACTGGAGGAGTGAATCCGGTCCGGGGTTGTCTAATTAACCCAAGACATTTGGATTAATTCACTCCGATGGGTTTAGCGGCTCCATTGGCCGATCTAAGTCCTAAAGAAAGTGAAAAAGTAGCTAAAGGAAAAACAATGATCTAATAGATAACAACTACTAAAAACTATATGTACATCTAAGTAAATATATATGCACAAATTAAATATTGTATGTATGATAATTCTATATACAATCTATTCAAAACACGAGTTTTAATCTAAACTCGTAAAAATCAAATGTGGATTGATTACTTTTAGTGATAATAATAAAGCAAGTAAAAACACTATCTAATTTTTGGGTTTTGTTTTCTTAAATGTATACATTCATGACATCACATATTAAACTTCCTAATTAAACAGAAAATAACAGATAACAGATTTTTTTTTATATAGAGACAACTTCTATATTCAGGAAACTAGTGAAATCAAATAACAGGCTAACCTATTACTGTATCCAATGTTTATTCGCTGTTGAATTTCCAACCACCTTTATCTGAAGAAGTAAACCTACTACAGATCTTGGGACTGCCCCTAATAAATGAGGAACGATAATGCTGGAGATTGAATTATAACAACAGAACATTGAATAGATACGATTACAGTAATCATATGATTTGCAAATTGCTACGACGAGATAAATCTTTCTGTAAGAACTTCCATGCAAACATTCAACATAAATTAGAGATGAATCTACTAATTTAAGTTGGATAGATGATCACTGTGTGTTTTTTTCTGAAACAGGAAATATGGACAGCATATATAAATCGAATGATATCAACTCGCAATAAACTATGCCGACAAAAGAAATCATAATCTATTATCAAATTGAAATAAACATAACTTGAATGAAAACATCATACAGAAAAGCTAAAGTTGTAACGTGCATCATATTCCATTCAAGTCTGTGATAAAAATTCCCATACTCTTGCCCTAGGCTGAGATGATCCAATGTTTGTAAAATAATATGTTTATATAGGTTTTAGGAAACATAATTGTTTCATGTTGATAAGATCAAGTTGATTTCAAAAAATAATGGGGTATGCAACCACCCTGATTTCACTGAATATCAAAAACTACCAACAGTCTAATCTATTTACTCAAAATACAAAGTTGATATGGCTGGGAGATCTCAAAAAGTGCCTCATATCTTCTTGGAAATCATGGGCTCCTTAATAACCCTGAAAACAAATGAAAATGAGAAGATTTTGGATATGTTTTCAATTATCAAATCAAACAACTTGAATTTTCTTAACTGGCTACAGAATCTTGCGATTATGTAGCTAGTTATAATAGCAAATGCAATCATATTTTATTAAATAAACAAAACAAACTAATATTAATAATAATAAAAAAAATGGTTTATTCAATCAAATAGAATATCCTAACTTAAGAGTCACACAATCATGCTAAAAGTTAAAAACATCATACCTCAAATCATGGAATCAAAATGTATCAAGGAATTTTGGAATTTACTACAGTTATTGCTGCCTCTACATTTTTAAAAATGACATGACCTGTAGTTTTCAGTCATTTCTCCTTCCCTTGGATAATGGATTCAAGTCTGGTGTTTTTATTTATCAACACATCAACTTGGTCTCTTAAAGACATGAGTCGTGACTGTAGAAATGGAACATCAGTATAGTACCCGTCGATCCATGATCGACACACATCACACTGTGACTGTAAGGAATTTGCATTAGCACTAACAACATTATGGATCAAAGAATCCTCCATGCAAATGGTAGTCTTATCACAAAGTTGGATGCTAGGAAATTCTAGATTGTCCTTTAGACGAGGCAGATTGTTAACATAGTCATAGGGTCGGTCAGGGTATAGCCCGAATGACACGATGTCCTCTTCAGCCAAGAATTTTTCAATTTATGAGTCTGAGTCTTCACTCACTTCAATCGTGTTGATTGTGTCTACATGGGGTTTTATTTTATTTTGAGCACATAGAGAAATTAAATGACCAACCCTTTTGTTCTTGAAATTGACATCAACACTTCCCTTTAGCTTCCTTCCTGTAGGTTTCTTAACAGTTTTAGTGCAATTCTTTGGATGTGTAACCGGTCAATTGTCCTGTTGAATGACATTAGGATATCTCGAGGGTTCATTATTAGGGGAAAAATCACAGGTTTGGAGCAGTGGAGAAGAGGCTGTAGGGTTCATAAGGGTTTCCACAATGACCGGCTTATCTACCTCTCCCAACTAATTGTTGCCAAAACCATTTCGTGTAATGAACACATCCCAACAATCATTTTGTGATTGTAACTAGTGCATGAGGATGATTTTAATCAAACCATGATGAAATAAACTTGAATCAGACCTCTGTTTCCTAAACCATTTACCCATTATATACATACTCCTGAGCAGGTAGTAAGTCATATTCAATGGAAAACCAATAAAACTCATAAGGAGGCGTAGATGATATAGGAAAACTAGTCTGAATCGACCCTCACAAGTGATGAATTGCTTCACTATAGCAACTAAATCATGCCATCTATGTTTCAAGAATGAATCGGCATACCTCGATCACAGTTGGCTATTTTTCGTGAGGTAAATAGTAACGTCCAAGGGACTTTCTCCACCTTCTCATTCTTGAACCATTTCTAACCAACTATTGGAAATCCTGTGGCTTGGCTTAAGA
Source organism: Picea mariana (assembly GCA_032191745.1). NCBI lineage: Eukaryota > Viridiplantae > Streptophyta > Pinopsida > Pinales > Pinaceae > Picea > Picea mariana. The sequence continues at coordinate 221,191 of JASDQU010101627.1, read as the reverse complement.
ACTCTTCTGTCACTTCTAACTACACATCACCGATCTTTTCCCTACAACCATCAAAGGTTAAGGCAAACTATTGGGTGACCTGGAGGCTAAAACCTTGAAATTTTTTGATGAACAAATGCCAACCATTCCTTTCCAAATGCTCCCTAGTGTTATCATACGAAAGCAGGGTCTAGATGCCGTTCGGTTCAACCCTTACTACTGAATCCATGCCGAATGGATGGGTTATTAACACAGGATACATAGGTAGGTTTTGGAAAAAGGCCACAGAGCCATAACCCCGAGCCTTATCAATGCAAGTTGTGATGATTCAAACGATGGGTAGAGGTGTTAATCACAATGCGTGTGAGCAAATTCGTGAAGCCCGAGACCATGCTAAGGAGTGATGGCATGTTGTACATCATATGCCACCTTAGCATTGGGTACATAGAGTACTTGAAAACATAGTGCGCACGTCAAAGTCTGATTGTAAAGATAGGTGATTTACAAAAATTGAATAGCCAAAGGTCTCATGACAGAAATATGGTCAAACATCAAACCAAAATCGATACAAAAATCAAATACCAATTGATGGGGGTATTTCATTCAAACAACCATAAGTTTCTTAGGCACTCTTAGAATCGAAAAGATCATAAACAATGAGAGCAACATGTTCATAGCAAGAAATCGTAATTCTGTAATAAACGATATGCTTTCAATGAAATTTAAAAAAAAAAATGATAACGATAGTTGCGATTTTTCATGCTTTCAGTGATGAAAAAAAATGCATGAATAGATGATAGGTAAAATGTGACGATTTACAACTGTCTCTTAGAGAAACGCTTATGAAGAGTAGTAAAATTTCATAGACCCTGTGTAGGCAGCTTTATAAAAATGATAATTGTATACTCGCTGCCAACAATGGTGACATGCTGGGAGAAGCAGTTATCTCTTCCAAATGAACGAGTTTAGATTAGAATTATTAGAAAAAACTTTGAATCGAAAACAACCAAAAAGTTGTTTGAGCATTGCAAATAATTATAATGCATTCCAGTTTCAAACAACTGTTATTTTTAAAGAGATGAAAACTGATGACAATCTTAACAAAAGAAAGCCACGATGTTAAAGTTAAAATCTTTAATACTGTTGACAGGGCCACTGTTGCTAGCATGCGTCCATAGCCTCGACAGGGATGTCAATTAACCCACTCTAATACCCATATCTTGTCAAGAAATTCCAGATCAGAACGAAAGACGTTTAAGGTCAAAACAGAATCCACATCTGAGAATTTTCTTTTACTTGACATTGCTTCACTGCCAGTGGGCCTGTTCAGTACCTCGGTGAAGTTATCTTGGCATCATGCATGTATTTACCTACTGCCAGCAGACCTGTTCAGTGTCCCAGCGGGTTTACAAGCACTTCCCATAGTGCTCTGAAAATTTATATTGGTTTTTACAGATATCCAATAGAGCGGGGTGACACTGAAAATTGTTGTTTTTTAACACATCTTAGTATGTCACAGACCTTGAATTTTTTTTTTAACTGTCCTTCATCAAGATCTAGAAATAGTTTATTAATAAAACCGACTTTCAAGAGTAGGGAGACATCATTGAGTTATTCTCTTAAAGAACAAGGACAGTGTAAAAAGGATTTTTATAGATGGTCGTGAATACCTTCAGCTACAGATTGAAATCAAGAAACACTTTTCAAACAACAAGTCATCTTCAACAGGGCTGCAAATTCAGAGAAATACAACAATTGATGTTTTAACAACTTTCAACAGTCAATTTCGAGGGGAAATTTTTCTGTTATCTTTGTCTAAGCTAGCCCGTGGTGCAGGCATATGTGTTTCAAAAGAAAGACCGATAAGCAGAAATCAAAACAAACCAAAAAAGGGAAAACACACAGCAAATAAAACAAAACAGAAAATATTTACAAAGGGTGTATGGGAGCGTCATCAGGCAAAGTAATTTTTTAGAGCTTGTCCATTCATCGAGAAGGTGTTCAACTATCCCTCTAAATTCTGTAAGCGAAAGGAACTGGGACCTAGTTTCTCAGCAATTAAAAATGGCCCCAACCACAAGTTCTGAAACTTAGTATGCTCTCCTTTTCCCTCATGAGGTTTCTCCCATTTTAGGACAAGGTTACCTACCTCAAAATTTTTTTCAGAGGCAGAATTGGAATCAAACCATTTTTTAACAATAAGTTGATGTTGATCCAATTTTCGTTTTGCTTGAGCCCTCACTTCCTCTAACTTTAACAAAGCATTAATTCGACTCTCCAAGGGGGGACAGTCTTCTTCCTGTACCTTCTGCGATAACTGCAGATATGGAAGAAGGAAATCCGGTGGAAGAATCGCTTCCCTGCTGTAAATGAGAAAGAAAGGTGAGTTACCCACAACAGTTTTAGGAGTTACTCTATAAACCCAGATTGCGTTTAATAGTGCGTTATGCCAATTTTTATGGTTTTCAGAGACAGTTCTCTTGATAATTTTGATTATATTTTTATTAGTTGATTCTGCCAAACCGTTTCCTTGGGGGTAATAACTGACAAAGTACTTTAATTTAATTCCTTTTTCTAGAGCGAAATCACTCATTTCAAGAGATGAAAATTAAGAAGCATTGTCAAATACCAGGCATTCAGGGATACCGAAACGAGTGATAATATTTGAATTCAAGAAGGATATTACCTGGCTGGTATTTACAGCTTTAAATGGGGTAGCCTCAGACCACCTGGTGAAATAATATGTGGTTGTTATGATGTATTTATGTTGTTGCGAGGATGGCGGATTGATTGGGCCTATAATATCCATACCCCACTGCTGAAAAGGGGAGTCTACCGAAACTGGTTGCAAAGGGAACGTTGGTTTCTGTATCTGTCTGGATGCCTTTTGACAAATCACACACTTGTGACATAAGGCATGAGCGTCTTTAAAAAGGGTAGGCCAGTAATAACTTTCTCTTAATACTTTATGGGCAGTGGTGTCTCCACTGAAATGCCCACCAGCTTCCCCTACATGTAATTCTAATAAGACTTTTTCTGCTTCATCTTTTTCAAGACAACGCATAAGTATTCCATCAAAATTTTGGTGAAACAAAATACCATTAATCAACTGAAAAGAAGCAGATTTTAATCTTAGTGCTCTCCTTTTTTGGGGATCAAGGTGACAGGGAGATGATTCGTATATAAGACAAAATTTGACATCGTCGTACCAGAAACTAACAGGGTTTTGTGCACAACAGATTTGATTTTTATAGTGCTGATCTGGAGTTAACATATTAGTTTCATTTTGCTATCCTACAGATGAATAGATGACCAACTTGCATAAACCTTGGCCTCTTACAATTTGTGCTGGGGTGATTTCTATGTCATATTCTTGTAAGGATGTGATCCAGTTTGCCCTTTTTTTTCCTAGTTCTTTCTGTACTAACAAATTCCTGACAGCCGGGTAAGGGACAATGATTTTCATCCTAGATTTCAACAGATAAGATCGGAAGTGTTTTACTTCTTTGAAAACAGCATAAGCTTGATGATCTACTGCTGGGTAATTAAGTTCTTCCCCCTTGAAGGTTGAGCTCATAAAGGCAATTGGGACTTTGTTGTTTTCAACGTTCTTTTGAGTTAGAACAACAACGTAAGATTGGTCAGAGGCAAACGTGTAGAGGGTGAAGTCTTGAGAAAAGTCGGGGCTCATTAGAGAAGGAGTGTCTATTATGGCCTTTTTTATTGAATCAAAAGCCTGACTTTCTAAAGGTCCCCAATGGTACTGTACATCCTTTTTTATTATGTTTTGTAATGGTCTCACCATTTCTAAAAAGCTGGGGACGAATCTCCTAACAAAGTTTATCTAACCTAAGAAAGATTGCATGGACTTTTTTGACGAGGGAGGCGGCAGTTTCGAAATGAATTGGGTCCTTTCAAGGTCGATAATCATCCCTTCATTCGATACAATGAATCTGAGAAGCTTACCTTGTTCTACTGCGAAGACAGATTTTTTAGGATTTAAAGAAATGTCGTACTTACGACATCGCTGTAGAACAGATCTTAAATGAGCTAGATGATTTTCTTTATTTTTTGAGAAGATAGAGACGTCATCTAGGTAAACTACTACATATTGATTGATTAAGCCGTGGAAAGCGATGTCCATCGCTCTCTGAAAAGTGGCATCGACGTTTATGAGTCCAAAGGGCATCTTTCTATAAGCATAGGTGCCCCATGGGGTACGGAAAGTAGTTTTGAGTTGGTCTGAGGGAGACATAAGGACTTGGTTATACCCTGAAAAACCATCCAACAAGAATAATCTTTCAGAACCAGATACCTGTTGAAGGATCTGTTCCATGGGAGGGACAAGGTAGTTGTCTTTATCAGATGCTCGGTTAAGATTTCAAAAATCGACACATAGTCGGATTTCAACACTCTTCTTTTTGACAGGGACAAGATTAGAGACCCATTGTGTATGCCTAACTGGGAAGATTATTTTAGCATTCAGGAGTTTGTTTAATTCCTTCTTGACCGTTGGTTCGAGTTTTGGGTGCATTTTCCTTAACTTTTGTTGAAAAGGTTGGGTCTGGGGTTTCATGGGAATAATGTGTTGTATGATGTTAAGATCAAAGGTTTTTAGGTCATCGTACGTCCAGGCAAAAACATCTTTGAATTCCTTAAACAACTTGATAAATGCTACCTTTTCTTACTCAGAACACCCCAACCCTAAATTAATGCACTGTGGGTTGTCTTTAGTTCCCAAATTTACTTTTTCATGTGTTAAGGAGGAACTATTCGTTTTACAGTTCACTAATTTTTTGAACTTATCGTGAAGATCATAATTTTTTTCTAATCTAACAACAGATTTTGGGATAGAGTTTACCATGTCTGATGTAGATTTCGGGGATCTCGGATCTTGTATTACCGTAAAGTCACGAAGATTTTCATCATGGGTACCTTCTTCGATGACTGCGCCCTGGAAAGTTTCTTCCATATGCAAAAAACTTATGATCTGTTGATCGTCATCGAAAACTCTCCAATTCGTGATGTTGTCTGGGACGGATGGTTTGAACAACAGTTCGACTGAAAATGCATTCAGAAATAGGCCTTCTGCAGGAAAAAGTTTTGAAGCGACGTTAGCTAACAAATCAGCTTCAGAATTATTCAATCTAGGAATAGAATTTATCTTAAATGCGGAAGACTTGTTCATCAAATTCCATACCTCAGTCTGATAGCTTTTAAGGTGTGGAGATAAACAGTGGATATAATTTTTTACCTGTCTAACCATGATTTCCGAATCACCAAAGACAGTCAAATTTTGAATGTTCAAATCTAGTTCTTTTTTGAGACCTTGCAGGAGTGCCTCATATTTAGCCATGTTGTTTGTACATTTGAATTCTAACCAGCAAGAAATCATAGTCTTGTTACCTGGTGGATCGATGAGCATGCACCCTGAACCAACTCCTTCCTTAGATTTTGACCCATCAAAGTAAATAGACCATATTTGATTTTCGTCGGGTGCATGTGACCACTGAGATAAGGATGTTGACTGTGTGCATGTCATAATTTCATATTGTTGTTCCGGGTCAGTGATGGTAGAAGTTTCGGCCATGAAATTGCCAAAACAATTATCCATCCCCTGTATTTCAGGCGAATTGGCAGAAGGAGTGAATGGTTCATTGGGATCATTTAAATCAGTTACCGTGAACTTCAGATAACGTTCACGATTTACCTTGATTCTGTTAGGCTTTCCATTCTCGGGCAGCCACAAGTGAGACCAATCCATTGCAAAATAGCCATGTAATTGTTCTGACCAATCTCTACTTAAAAACAAACCATATACTTCTGGGATATCTACAACAATGATATCAATCACTTGATGGACTTTAGGCTTAGATGACAATCTTATAAGCACATTTTTTAGTTTGCCTATCACTTTAACACTAGTTCGATCAAGCTGGATAATTTTCAAGCTAGATGGTTGAACTTTGGCATTAATCTTTTGACAGATAGACCAAGGCATTACATTAGATGACGCACCTGAATCTACCATACAATTATGTACATTTATATTGAAGATTTCAAAAGTCAACAAAAATGGAGGGACATTTCTGCAAGTATTAATAGTAGAAGTTTGTTGTTTTTTAATCGTAGCATTTGAAACTGGTTTATCTACATTTGTTACACTATTTACAGGAAGGTCTCCTTTATTATGAAGCTCAGATGTAGTTTTGGCGGAGGCCTTCTAAGGAATTTTGGGGTTGTTTTGAACACCTTTGTTGCTGTTCGGATTGCTATTTTTGTTGTTCTCCGCAATATTTTGCATCATCTTTTGCAAAAGAAAAGGGAATTTTAATAATTTGTAAATAGAAATGTTATCCCTAAGGTTTTTTAGATCTTCAATCAAATCATAATCTAAACTAGGGTTTGTTGAATTCTGTTTAGTCTCAATCGATTTAGACTGTTTTGGAGGCAAAGTCGTCGTAATTTCAGAAGAAGGCTTATTTGTTGTCTTGCTCCTGGTATTGTAAGGATGCATTGTTTCAAAATTAGCTTGAAAAATGCTATCCGAAAATGTTTGGAGAGGATTCATCTTCTTCTACTGTCTCTTGTTCAGCTACTTCTTCAAGAATCTTAGGAGGAATCAAATTATCGTGTGCTTCTAGGATCGTTTGAATAGAAAATTGTAGGCTTTCTAGATTTAGGCCTTCAACATTTGAGTTAGATCGGTTTGTGGGAAAAGGCTTCCTAAAAGGGGGTTTGTAAGGCCCTTTTCTCAAAGAAGATTCTTTAGCTGACCTTTTCAAATCTACAACTTGATTGGACAATTTCTGAATGACTTTCTGTAAGTTTTCTAAATCCGAACTCTCGGGTTGAGCTTTGTTTTGGGGAGGTCTAGGAAGGATTTCGATTTTCTTCTTGGAGGATGACCTAGTCTCTATATCGTTACTGGTAGTATCTTTTAAGATGAGAATATCTTTCTCAATCTGACTAGCCTCTTTGAAGGCTTCTATCAATGTGGCTTTCTTGGACCTCTTTACCCAAATGGCTATGTTTTGATGTAAGGATTTCGTGTAGTATGCGACAATAAGATTCTCGGTAGGCATCGAATCCATGGGGATTTAGTTCTTTAGTGTCAGGAACCTTTGATTAAAGTATTTGATCTTTTCTTTGGGGTTCATTTTTAAACTAGAAAGTTCCATGACTAGAACTTCAGGAGACTTGTCATCTCCAAACTTCTCAAGGAAACAAGACTCAAATTTATCCCATGACACGATGGTGTGGGGATGTTGGGAAAAGTACCAAGTAAAGGTATTGCCTTCAAAGGTGTAGGGAAACAATCTACAGACTACATCTTCATGCTCAACACTACGGAGCCTAATGGCTAGCATAAACTTCTTGATGTGATCTTCAGTGATCTATTTGGAGTTTGGGTCAAATTTAGGGAGCCATTTCTCTGGGTGTTTGGGTAAAGGATGCTGAGGCCTAGGTATGGCCACTACATCTTGGTTGAGCCAGTGTCTGGTGGGATTGTTTGCATTGGCCATAGGTGTGGGTGGTGTCGAAGGCTGAGATGAGGAACTGCCTTCGTTTGAGGATTCTTCTCTAGAAGAAGAAGGAAATGAAGGGGGTGGTGATGGTGGAATACTAGATCCTCCTGCTGCAGGAGTGAGGATATGATCTGGATTTGTAGGGTCTAAGGTAAGATCAGTACCTACGAGTTGTTCCCTGATATCAGAGAATTCTAACGGTTGGTTCAAAGGTCGACTTGGTTGTCTAATACGGGCTAAGGCACTGTGCGTTCTTATGAGAGATTGGCGAACAATCTCTTGTATGTCGTCACCTGGGGGATTTGGAGTTACTGGTTCAACTGTGATCCATAGATCATTGTTTGAAGTGGTTGCTGTTTGAGGGAAAATGTTGTCATCTGAACGACTTCTAGTTACTATAGGTGAGCGGGTAGGTGGGGGAGGAGTCTTACGACCTCCTCGTGCCATTAATAGTTTTCAGGCCCTCCTTCTAGTGCCATTTGTTGATGGGTGAAATTGACTTCTCATCAACTGGAGGAGTGAATACGATCCGGGGTTGTCTAATTAATCCAAGCTGTATGGATTAATTCACTCCGACGGGTTTAGTGCCTCCATTGGCTGATCTAAGTCCTAAAGAAAGTGAAAAAGTAACTAAAGGAAAAACAATGATCTAATAGATAACAACTACTAAAAAATATATGTGAATCTAAGTAAATATATATGCGCACATTAAATATTGTATGTATGATAATTTTATATACAATCTATAAAAAACACGAGTTTTAATCTAAACTCGTAAAAATCAAATGTGGATTGATTACTTTTAGCGATAATAATAAAGCAAGTAAAAACACTATCTAATTTTTGGGTTTTGTTTTCTTAAATGTATACATTCATGATATCACACATTAAACTTCCCAATTAAATAGAAAATAACAGATAGCAGAAAATGTTTTATATGGAGACAACTTCTATATTCAGGAAACTAGTGAAATCAAATAATAGGCTAACCTGTTACTATATCCAATGTCTGTTCGTTGTTGAATTTCCAACCACCTTTATCTGATGAAGTAAAACTGCTACGGATCTTGGGACTGCCCCTAATAAATGAGGACCAATAATGCTGGAGATTGAATTATAACAACAAAACATTGAATAGATACGGTTACAGTAATCATATGATTTGCAAATTGCTACGACAAGATAAATCTTTGTGTAAGAACTTGCATGCAACATTCAACATAAATTAGAGATGAATATACTAATTTAAGTTGGATAGATGATCACTGTGTGTTTAGTTCTGAAACAGGAAATATGGATAGCATATATAAATCAAATGATATCAACTCATAATAAACTATGCCGACAAAAGCAATCATAATCTATTATCAAATAGAAATAAACATAACTTGAATGAAAACATCATACAGAAAAGCTAAAGCTGTAATGTGCATCATATTCTATTCAAGTCTATGATAAAAATGCCCATACTCTTGCCCCAGGCTGAGATGATCCAATGTTTGTAAAATAATATGTTTATATAGGTTTCAGGAAACATAACTGTTTCCTGTTGATAAGATCAAGTTGATTTCAAAAAATAATGGGGGATGCAACCACCCTGATTTCACTGAATATCAAAAACTACCAACAGTCTAATCTATTTACTCAAAATACAAAGTTGATATGGCTGGGAGATCTCAAAAACTACCTCATATCTTCTTGGAAATCATGGGCACCTTAATCACCCTGAAAACAAATGAAAATGAGAAGATTTCAGATATGTTTTCAATTATCAAATCAAACAACTCGAATTTTCTTAACTGGCTACAGAATCTTGCGATTCTGTAGCTAGTTATAATAGCAAATGCAATCATATTTTATTAAACAAACAAAAAAACTAATCTTAATAATAATAATAAAATGGTTTATTCAATCAAATCGAATATCCTAACTTTAGAGTGACACAATCATGCTAAAAATTAAAAACATCATACCTCAAATCATGGAATCAAAACGTATCAAGAAATTTTGGAATTTACGATAGCTGTTGTTGCCTCTACATTTTTGAAAATGACACGACCTGCAGTTTTTAGTCATTTCTCCTTCCCTTGGATAATGGATTTAATTCTGGTGTTTTCATTTATCAACACATCAACTTGGTCTCTTAAAGACTTGAGTCATGACTGTAGCAGTGGAACATCAGTATAGTACCTGTCGATCCATGATCGACACACATCACACTGTGACTGTAAGGAATTTGCATTAGCACTAACAACATTATGGATTGGAGAATCCTCCATGCGAATGGTAGGCTTGTCACAGATTTGGATGCCAGGAAATTCTAGATTGTCCTTTGGACAAGGAGGCAGATTGTTAACATAGTCATAGGGTCGGTCAGGGTATAGCCCGAATGACACGATGTCCTCTTCAGCCAAGAATTTTTCAATTTCTAAGTCTGAGTCTTCACTCACTTCAATCGTGTTGATTGTGTCTGCACAGGGTTTTATTTTATTTCGAGCACATTGAGAAATTCAATGACCAACCCTTTTGTTCTTGAAATTGACATCAACACTACCCTTTGGCTTCCTTTTTGTAGGTTTCTTAACAGTTTTAGTGCAATTCTTTGGATGTGTAACCGGTTGATTGTCCTATTGAATGACATTAGGGTAGCTCGAGGGTTCGTTATTAGGGGAAAAATCACAGGCTTGGAGCGGTGGAGAAGAGGTCATAGGGTTCACAAGGGTTTCCACAATGACCGGCTTATCTACCTGTCCCAACTCATTGTTGCCAAAACATTTCGTGTAATGAACGCATCCCAACAATCATTTTGTGATTGTAATTGGTGCATGAGGATGATTTTAATCAAACCATGATGAAATAAACTTGAATTAGACCTCTGTTTCCTAAACCGTTTACCCATTTTATATAGACTCCTGAGTAGGTAGTAAGGCATATTCAATGGAAAACCAATAAAACTCATAAAGAGGCATAGATGATATAGGAAAACAAGTCTGAATCGACCCTCACAAGTGATGAATTGCTTCACTACAACATGTAAATCATGCCATATAGGTTTCAAGAATGAAATCAGCATACCTCGATCACAACTGGCTATTTTTCGTGAGGTAAATAGTAACGTCCAAGGGACCTCCTCCACCTTCACATTATTGAACCATTTCTGACCAACTGTTGGCAATCCCGTGGCTTATCTTAAGAACTCTTCTATCACTTCTAATTGCACATCACCGATATTTTCCCTACAACCATCAAAGGTTAAGGCAAACTCTTGGGTGACTTGGAGGTTAAAACCTTGAAATTTTTCGATGAACAAATGCCAACCATTCCTTTCCAAATCATCCCTAGCATTATCATACAAAAGCAGGGTCTGGACGCCATTCGGTTTGACCCTTACTACTGGAGCCATGCTGAATGGACAGGTTATTAACATAGGATACACAGGTAGGGTTTGGGAAAAGGCCACAAAGCCATAAACCCGACGCTTATCAATGCAAGCTATGATGATTCAAATGGTGGGTAGAGGTGTTAATCACAATGCGTTTGAGCAAATTCGTGAAGCCCGAGACCATGCTAAGGAGTGATGGCATGCTGTACGTCATATTCCACCTTGGCATTGGGTACATAGAGTACTTGAAAACATAGTTCGCGCATCAAAGTTTGATTGCAAAGATAGGTGATTTACAAAAATTGAATAGCCAAAGGTTTCATGATAGAAATATGGTCAAACATCAAACCAAAATCGATACAAAAATCAAATACCAATTGATGGGGGTCTTTCATTCAAACAACCATAAGTTTCTTAGGCACTCTTAGAATCGAAAAGATCATAAACAATGAGAGCAACATGTTCATAGCAAGAAATCGTAATTCTGTAATAAACGATATGCTTTCAATGAAATTTTAAAAAAAGAATGATAATGATAGTTGCGAGTTTTCATGCATGAATAGATGATAGGTAAAATGTGATGATTTACAACTGTCATTTAGAGAAACGCTTATGAAGAGTAGTAAAATTTCATAGACCCTATGCAGGCATATTTATAAAAATGATAATTATATACTCGCTGCGAACAAACCCGAAACTCTATCACAGGTCCTCCCTTTTCTGGCGCAGGTTCTGTGGCACCCGTGGACCCTTTTCTGGTGCTTTCCAAATATTAACACCAATAATGCTATCTATCTATGTGAGGATTCCTCCTTGATGTGACCATGGGGTATGGCCATGGGCCATCTTTCTTCGTGACCCCTTGCTTCGGGACTTTCACGAGTGGCTTTCTCCTCCTTCTTGATTTTTGAATTGACAAATTCCATGGGACCAGATCTATGGTTCACGTTCCTCTTGCGATGAATGACTATAATCAATTCATGAGTTTGGAATTCGTGAGATCCTATCTTGGGTATTCACTCCTCAACTTTTTCTGATATACGTGGATCTCTTCCATGTGTCCTATGGATCCAATGGTCTAGAGTTACTTTGCATCTCTCGATTTTGCGAAGATCTCTATCTGCTCATGGTAAACCTTCTGAAGTTCTTCCTCCCGATCTTCTTGATATTCTGACACCTATCTCCTCCTCAATAGAAAATTATCACTGTCTTCGGGACTTTGTCAAGTTCCTGACTCATTTCAAACTTAGTGAAATTTCCTTCCCTTCGAGACTTAGGTCATTCTTGAACTTCTTCTGCACTCCTTCCAGAGTTCTCCGCAAACCCTTCTGCGATTTTTCTCGGCTTGAAAACCTTCAAAATTCATTGTTTCGGTGTGAATTTTTTTCACCCTCCTTACAGTTTATCACTCTTATTATTGATCTTGTAATATGGACTTACAGTATCTTGGGCACACTCCTTGCGCTAAGCTCCTTTCTTCGATGACTTCTCCCTTGGATTCTGGAAGGGTTTAATGCATCTCCTTTCCTTTGTCGATGCACTCTTGCAAAGGATTATCCTAAGGATTCCAACACTTTCAAATGTGTTGTCCTTGTGCACACTTGCACCAAATCGATGCCCTCCTGACAGAGTATTTCAAAGTGTTTAGTAACTCTGGACTATGCTTCCTCTCACACATTCTTTCTTTCCAAGATACTTAACCACCTTGAAATTTCTCCCTGAGTCCTTGCATTAATTTGATATGCCCTCCTAGAAATCTCTCTTCTGACTCCACTGAGTTCAGACACACACTCCTTGTGTCATCTTATAGAGTCTCCTTCCTCTGTCGTGCACTCCTTGCACTTAGCCTAGAGAACCAGACTTAACTCAACACACTCACAGATAGAAAATTGTATCTCTATCCTTGCAGATGATTTCTAGCATACATCTACAATTCAAATGCATAAAAATGAAATTCATAGCACATCATCCATCACACATAAAGTTAAAAAAGGAAAAAATATCATTTTCTATTAATGGTGGAATGCCAAATTACAATAGTGAAGTTCGAACTACAACTGAGTCTCGACTCTCTATATCTATCTCCCTATCCTCTATGCATCTGCCTCTTAGATAATTCTTCCTTAGCTAACCTACAACCAACAACCATTACTTGGAAACAATACAACAATTTATACAAGAGGGGCTCAACGAGCTTCCCTCGTAAGCTAAATTAGTGGTGTCAAATCACCATTCAAAATGCCTATCGAAATGGCAAATTACAATGATGGAAATCTACTCCAAATCGGATGCAGATTTCTTATGTCGTTAACCACTTAATGGTGACCTTATCTCTAGATTCTATGAAGGCACCATTCGGCTCATCCATCTTGTCATCAATAAGTGCCTGGATCATGCTTTGGATTCTCGAGGAAAAATAAAAGGGTGACGTCTCTCCCTTTATCGAATGAGCACCATGCGAATTAATTCACTGGCACATGCTGAGGTAAAGTGATGCTCCTGCATCATACTCTATGGCTACAAAAATCATGAGCTCCTGCTCATGAGCTTTCCAGGGTGGATGAAATCCTCCTAGATCCCAAACTTTTTCTTGGAGATGTCTCTCGTCTCCTCTTCTTCACTTCTTCTTCTCTTGCATCATCCTCATTGCTTGTGCAAGTTTCCTCTCATCCATCTTCTTTGTGCTGACCGCTTCTTCTGCATATCCCAACATCAACTTCCTTGTCTTCTCAACCACCTCGTCTAGCTGCTCCATCGACTATCTCTTCTGTTGCAAACTAGATCACTTCACTTCCTCCTTGACTCTAGGTAAATCACACTGATCTTCCATGTTATATTCTCCATCTCTTGTGGCCTTAGTTCACCATGCTACTATAGCTTCCACCCCTACAGACTTCTCATCACTAAGTCGCTGCTCAAATACCACTTCCCCTGACAGATCAACTCTTGCTATTTCTTTGGATGGCTCCATTCCATCTCCCTCCAGCTGCAACTCCTACTGGTGTGTCTCCCCTGGCATGGCTATCTGATGGTAGCCACCTTCTAGTCCTAAAATTTCTAACCAATCCTCCAGTGACTTTAAATCTAATTCCCATTGAGTGAGTAACTAAACTGGGCGTTCTTCTATTGGGACATACTTCAGTATATGTTCCTCCTCCTTTGCGATAGTCTCAACTTGATGTCCTCCTATTGCCTCTGCAACTTCTATTCTAGTCTCTCTTTGGTTGCTTGGTAGGAATATCTTAACTCCTCCAATGATCAGAACAATCCTTTGATCCTCCTTATCGATGGAAAAAGTTTGTGACTTCTCATTGTCTTCATTCACACAGTTCACATCTCTATGTGAATCTTCATCTGAGCAAGGTATTCCTTCTGCCTCCTCACTTGTCAACTTCTCCTATAGTTAACTCTCAGTTGAGCTCATCTCTTCTCCCTTCCCTACTTGACAATCTGGGATGTATCCTCTTCTCATATGGCAGTCTATGAGATCCATGGATCCCTTCATGTTGCCCACCTGGAAATCGATGAGACCCTTTCCATATCCATTTCTCTTATGACTGAGGGTTTCTACCTACCTCAGCCACCTTCTTAACATCTATTTTCATCCTCTGGATAACATCTTCTGAATGGGCCATTTGGATGTCCTCTTCAAAGGACACTCGTACCTCTAGTGCACCTTTTCCTCCTATTGCATCTTGAATGCTAGCCTCTCCATTTATGCTCATATTTCACTAAGATCCTTATGTATCTCTGTTTTTTTCTTCTGTGGGAAGAATATCCCTTGACCATGCTCATAGCTCCCATTGACCATATCACTTCACCTGCAACCCACCTGGCTATGTAATATTTGTTGCACACCTTAAAACAGTTTCAACAGAGAATCACACTCTGTCTCCCTTACCTAAAAAAAGAAATTCTATATTATCTCTGATACCACTTGGTATCAGACTATTTCCTTTTCCTCCCTCACCTGAAATCCATGAGCAAAAATCAGCTCTGATACCACTTGGTGACCTCGACCTCCCAGTCTAGGATCATTCATTGCACAGAGTCAGAGTGACTCCTTAGATTCCTCCTTGGAACCCAAAATTCTTCATAGGGCCTCCCTTTTCTGGCATAGGTCATATGGCACCCGCAAACCCTCTCCTTAGTGATTTCCAAATATTAACGCCAACAATGCTAGCTCTCTATGCTAGGCTTCCTCCTTGATGTGACCATGGGCTATGACCGTGGGGAACTTCCCTTCATGACCCCGTGCTTCAGGACTTTTGAGAGTGGCTTTCTCCTCCTTCCCGATTTCTAAATCGACGAATTCTTTGGGACCATATCTATGATCCACGTTCCTCTCGTGATCAATGGCTATAATCAATTCACGAGTTCGAACTTCGCGAGATACTGTATCGGGTATTCACTCCTCAAGTTTTCTCGAACTGTGTGGATCTTTGCCACATGTCCTTTGGATCCAATGGTCTAGAATTACTTTGCATCTCTCGATTTCGTGAAGATCTCTATCTACTCCTGGTATACCTTCCAACACTCTTCCTCCCGATCTTCTTGATATTATGACACCTATCTCCTTCTTGATGGGAAATTATCACTATCTTCGAGACTTCGGAAAGTTCCCGAATCCTTTCACACTTAGCGCAATTTTATTCCCTTCAAGACTTAGGTAATTCTCTAACTTCTTCTACACTCCTTGCAGATTTCTCCGTAGACCCGTCTGTGATTTTTGTCGGCTTGAAAACCTTCGAAATTCACTGTTCTGATGTGAACTTTTGCGCCCCCTCCTAGCAGTTTTTCGCTCTTCTTCCCAAGATTGTAAGATGGAATTAGAGTATCTTGGGCACACTCCTTACACTTGGCTCCATTCTTCAATGAATTATCCCTAGGATTCTAGAAGGGTTTAAAGCATCTCCTTTCCTTTGTCGATTCACTCATGCAAAGCCTTCCTTCCTCAAAATATTTAGCAATTTTGGGATTCTCCTAAGGATTCCAACACTTTCAAATGTGTTGTCTATGTGCACACTTTGACCAACTCGATGCCCTCCTGGCAGAGTATTTCAGAGTGTTCAGTAACTCTGGACCGTGCTTCCTCTCACAGAGTCTTTCTTTCCAAGGTACTTAACCACCTTGAAATTTTCCCTGAGTCTGTGAATTAATATGATATTCCCTCCTGGGAATATCTCTTCTGACTCCACTGAGTTCAAACACACACTCGTTGCGTCGAATTACAGAGCCTCCTTCCTCTGTCGTGCACTCCTTTCACTTAGCCTAGAGAACCAGACTTAACTCAACACACTCACAGATAGAAAATTGTATCTCTATCCCTACAGACAATTTCTAGCATACATATACAGTTCAAATGCATATGAATGACATTCATAGCACATCATCCATCACACACAAAGTTAAAACATGAAAAACTATCATTTTCTATTAATGGTGGAATGTCAAATTACAATAGTGGAGTTCAGGCTACAACTGAGTGTCGAATCTCTTTATCTCTCCCTCTATCCTCTATGCATATTCCTCTTGAATAATTCTTCCTTAGCTAACCTACAACCAACAACCATTACTTGGAAACAATACAACAATTTATACAAGAGGGTCTCAATGTGCTTCCCTCGCAAGCTAAACTAGTGGTGTCAAATCACCATTCAAAATGCCTATCAAAAGGGAAAATTACAATGATAGAAATATGCTCCAAATCGAATGAAGATCCCTTCTACCATAAACCACTTAACGATGACCTTATCTCTAGCTTGTGTGAATGCACCATTCAGCTCATCCATATTGTCATCAATAAATGCTTGGATCATGCTTTGGATTCTCGAGGAAAAATGAAAGGGAGGCATCTCTCTCTTTCTCGAATGCACATCATGAAAATTAATTGACTGGTTCATGATGAGGTGGAGAGATCCTCCTGCATCATTCAACCTCTTGGTAATTATGTGGAAGGCCTTGAATTTGAGCATCGAGAGCTGGGGAAGATGCCTTTTTAGGCTCCTTTTCTTTTGTGATTTGCACCAGAGTCACCAAGGACCCCTATGAACTCTCTTCATTATCATAAATTGTTATTAAGTCATAGAGGGGATTTGGTGCACTTTCTCTCTCCGATGTCCTTGCAATCTTTGGCTACTAAAATGTCCCCTGGTGATCCAACCTATGGCGTTATAACTTTAGGGTTATCTAACCTGAAGATTTCTTCAATTTGTATTAGCTCTAGGCCACTTGGACCTACTCAACTTTAAACTGGGTTTTCGGCAGGGACCCTTTCCATTTCTATGAGGTATAGGTCATTCCATAGATGATTGATTACTTTTTGTTCCTTCTCCATCAGGAGCAATCCCCTTTCCTATGCCTCCGGTGTCATAGTCAGTCCCCTATTATGCACCTCTGTGGTCTTTGCTTCTTTGATTTCTTCCCTGGATCTAAGATATTCTTGAGTCGACTGTTCTATTTTCATCTCCTGTTCATCTAGGCTCATGGCCCTGAACCTAGTCATTTTCAGGTCGACCATTGTTTGTACCACTTCATCCCAATCTTGGGAATTTTCTGTGAAGACTTCGTCTTCAAACTTTTCGTGAGCCTACAACCAATAGGATGACACTTATGAATCATGTTGCAAGACCAATCCCTTTGTATCGTGCTTTCAGAATCAACCCATTGGAAATATGAACTCAAGTTAGCTCAACCCTTCTTGTTTGGCTTGAGCAGTATCCTTTACCAAGTAGAAACCTACATGGAAACCATAGGGTATGAACACCCGTTTCTTGTCCTTGACCAGGGTGGCATTGTAGCCTTGCAAGATGGTTTGATAGCATATTTATCCTACAACAATCCATTCTGAGACATGAGCTTGTAGGAGATGTGGTACTCCAATGGCCCTGAACACCCTGATGTAGGTGGTGCACTCATCCAAATACCAATGGCCTACCTTGGATATCATATTTTTGGCTGCCATGGATAGGCTTAGCCATTCCTTCTTAAAAAGACTAAAATAAATTCGAGTGATGAATTCATTGCAGATGAGGGAGTAGGATTTCTTACACCTATTTTTCTATATCATGCTGAAGTAGATGTGGACCGTGAGATCTACAACATGCCATCTCAAATTCATGTCGACGAAGACGTTTGTGGCACACATGACATCGAGCAAGTATGAATCCATGTAAAACATTGGTGCTTCCCCTTCCTTTGGCAGCTAGGCCTGCTACACATAGATGCTCAATTGCTTGGAGACTATTTCTCCCCAGTTGAAGTTGTACCCAATGATCACAACTATGTATGCTAAAGGCATCCATGCCTCTGAAAACCTAGAGAAATCTTTCTCTCCATAAAATCGGTATATGAGAGCCATCAAATAGACATATGGCTCCCTTAAGTTAGTTGTTCCATACCAGCTAGTGCTCCAATTGGTAAAATTCTTGTCCTCCCTCCACCATGAGGCCATCACTCGGCTAGTGTCGTGGTGTTTGTAGAACTTCATGACGAATTATGTGTTTAGCCGCTCCTTATGGTCTCTAAGCTTGTAGTATTTCTAAAATTCTACTGGGAGGAACACTCTGACACACTCACCATTGTCGTCATTTATTATACACTTCTATGTGTCTGTGTGGTCGATGAGCTAGTTAAGAACCTCTATGCAGGGAAAAATGGGGGTTCTACTTGCCACAATATGTAGATACGACCGTCAGATGTTCGGGAATACTTGGTCGTCGAGTTCCCTTACGTTTAGATCATTGTGTGGGACATATTTTGGGTACTCCTCTCGACTGATCCTGTTAAATAAATTCCCCCAATGTGGGATCACCATCTTTGACCCTCTGCTTTCCTTTGTATCTCCAAATTTCGGAGGCTGGATGAAAACCTTCTTCGTTGATGTCTTAATGACAGGTTCCAGCCTCGGAGTGTATTCTAATTTTTTTGACGATCCCTAGAGAAGAGCCTTTTCCTACCTTTAGTTCTTTCAGCTTCAGTGCCCTTGGTGATCGTCTAGTGGTTGTATTTCTTGGTGGCATTGTTCCTGCAACTAAAATAAAATTTTAGAGGCTGTGTAAAAAAAAAAAAGTATAGAAACATATGCATTACAACCAACAAATTTACAAACTTGGATACATACCTCTAAAGCTTGTTAAAACATGGTTATTTTGACAATCACGGGATCGATACAACCTTCAAGTCACTCGTCTTTATCCTTCAGATGCTCCATAATTCTCTTATGCATAGAATGATTTCGTTTACAATGACTCAAGAGAATTTAAACAGGGAAGACCTTATTGTGTCGCATCAATCATTCAATTAAGGTTATGAGTGAAATTGTAACAAATCTTTCGCCGAATATCTAGAACTTAAATTCATTATGGGTTGAAAGTAGAGGCACAGGTGGTGATGTGGTCTTTCGACAATTTTAAACAACTATTTTGATTGGTGCAAGAGGTAGCAACTAATGTAGGATTGGGTATTAATTAGCTCCTTAAATGGTCAAAATCTGATCGTATCTAATGCTAAAATATCCCATTGTGTCGCTCTCTCAGTGGGTGGATCGAGGATCAGGGTTGTGCTATGAACGTTTTCATTGATAACCTCCTGTAAAAACCTCTGTAGCCGATCAATTTTACCGTACATTGCTGATGTGACAATGCTTACTTAGAGGTGTGACTCAGAATTAGTGGGCCAAGGATAACTCAGGATAACACTAGACTGTATGACCCTCTTACTTGATAAAGACATGTGGCATTGAATAACAGTGACTTAATTCACTTGTAATAATCAGATTCAACAAATTTCCTTAATTCATTCATTCTAGAACAAACCTTGGTCTATCAATGCTGAAAAGTGCCAAGGATCGATGATCAGCGATAATCCTATGAAAGTGCTCTCAGATCGTCTCCCTCAAAAAAGTTCTTATGGAGAAAACACATCGAGGATCAGTGATCAGGGATAACTTTATCACGATTGAAATGTTTATTGTGATCTTCCTAGATTCCCCCCGATCCCAATAAGGCACATCAGGTATCGGCTATCGGAGATATCTTTTCATTCTTTGTTAACGTTTGTCCTCCTCGTCTTTTACCGATACCAAAGGGGAATCTATTTTTGGCTATATATTTATGCAAAAAACTTAATGAAAATCAAAACTCCCTTCTTTTGATGTCGATGAATATCGATGCTCGACGAGTGTTGTTTCCGAATGGTTCCTATGCTTACTTGAATTCTTTCTGACACTGAATCTAAGTGTGTCAGGTGAAGTGTTTTGGATTTTGATTCCTTATTCAGGTGTTAAGGCCTTTTTAGTCATGGGGTTTCATAAGTTCAAACAACCTTGAATAGGTGATGAGAGTCGTGAAAATAAGTAAAGACAAAACATCTTCAGCAATGAAATCAAATGAAACAGTGCAAAAGATCAAGTGTCACCCAAAAAGTAAAAATTTGACAGAGGCTTTTTTAGGGTGTGTTGAGTGCTCAACAATAGGGAGTCCCATAGGTCTCATAAAACTAGTGGTAGATCAAGATATCAATTTACTACTACAGTGCCACAAAGAATAACACTCAAGAAGATTTCTCTCGCATACCTTAGTAATCGAGTATTATGGCTCCTTAGTTAGAGCAATTAGATATTGGGCCGAGTACTATTTTTGGAACCCATTGGTATATTAGAGAGATATAACACAAGATAAAACCTTGTCTGTAGGAACCCACAAAACCGTAACCCTTGATGTTGGAACAAAACATAATATAAATAGAGGGGAAATTTTGCGACACAACCCTACCTCCTGCATCTAGGTTGCAAAATTACTACATGATTTTAACTATTAAAAATTTGAGCATTTTTTCACTGCAATATTATTCATACTAGAGTATAACTCCATAGGAGTAAAAAAAATGCAGTGTTCCCATCACACCCTTATTTGGGACCTATCCCATTGGATTCCTCTCTTTGCATTGATCGCAATGGTGCCCATCACTTATAATCCTTTATTTTCCTGTGGACATGTCCACCCTCCCTGACACTTATTTGGGACCTATTCCATTGGATTTCTCTATTTTCACTGATCACAATGGTACCCCTCACTCATAAACCCTTTTTGTGTGGACCCACTAGCCCAATTCTTTCTCTCTTTCTTCCTAGATGACCCAAACCTCCAACCAAGAAATTGATAGCCACATCATTTCCTTATCCAACGACAACAACCAGAACAAGAATGACATCAAGAACATAACCTCCAATATTTCTACCCTCAATTCCAAATTTGATTCCCTCTCTAAAGATGTGAAAAACCTAACAACAACATTTCTCTAATTCCAAGGCCATACCTCCTTTGAAAAAACTTCACACCAAGAAGGCGTTGGCTCCTCCCATTACATGGCCTTTCATTCTAAACCCCTTTAGCACGAAATCCATCTTACCAAATTTGAGGTGAATAAATTTTATGGCTTGGACCCCATGGGTTGGGTCACTCAAATGTAACATTACTTCTCCTTGCATGGAATTGTTGATGACTTGACCAAACTTCACATTAGTATCCTTTATTTGGATATTTAACATTGGTAATGGTGTAAAAGTTCACATAGAGGATATACTTCTTGGACCCATTTTGTTGAAGAAAATTATGAATGATTTGACATTGACACACATCATTTGGGTCATTTGACAAAGATGGAACAATCTGGTATAGTGGAAGAATACATCACTTCCTTTGAGAAATTGGGTTTTCCAATTAAAGGCATGTTAAACACCTTTTTCTATGAATGATTTATTAGTGACCTTAAGGATTACATATGATCTCATGTCTTAATGGCTTACTCCCCGACCTAGCTTGTCGCTACTCACCATACCAAGGAAGCACAACAAGTTGTCTCTTCGCATGCTAGAAATCCCTCCTTTATTCCCTACTCCCATCCCACCAATCTCTTCTCTCTTTCCCCTCCTCCTAAGATCCAAGAATTGACCAAGGATGAAATGGATAAATGCCAACTTAAGGGTCTTTTTTATAACTGTAATGAAAAATATTTTATGGGGCACAATTGTAAGGAGAAAAATGATGTTATGGCCATTTCTAAGGACATTTTTGCAGAGGATGGTGGTGTTTTCCCTTCTGAAGGACTACCCCAAGATGATGATCCTATCCCACCATTTGATCCACTAGAAGTTGAACCACATATCTCTCTAAATATTCTCAGTGGAATCTCTGCTCCACAAACTCTTAAGTTAGTTTGGTATATCAAGAATCAGAAAGTCATCATCCTTGTCGATAGTGGTGACACCCATAATTTAATTCATCGTCACATTTCTCAAGAGACCTTGTGCTATATATGTGTAGTCAATAAATTTAAACTCATGATTCCTAATGGAGATTCCATGAAATGTGGGGATAATTATGAAAATGTGAACCTCCAAATTGGTCATTATCTCCTGAAATCCCACATGTTTTCTATTGACATGGGTTGTTGCAACATTATTATGGGTGATGAATGGTTACTCACACTAGGTCCCATCACCATGGAATTCTAGGAATCGACTATGCATTTCCAACAATATGGACAACAATACCACTTCCAAGGAACCATCACAGGTTCCCATGAGATTATCCGTTCACACCGAATGGAGAAACTAGTCAAAAAATTTCATTCTGGAATTATTTCCCAATTCCATGTCATTCAAGTAGTTGAGGCCGCCTCACCCATGGTTGATCCTAACATCCAGTTTCTCCTCTCCAAACAAAAATATAATTTTTCCAATCCCATAGGGATTCCCTCTTCCCATGGAAACCATGATCAATCCATCCCACTTGTCCTTGGTAGTCTTCCTCTCAATGATCTCCATTAATATAGGAATCCCTTTTCCCAAAAAAATGAAATTAAGAAAATTGTTCATGAATTGCTAGTGATGGGTGTCATATGTCTTATTATTATCCCCTACTCTTCTCTCATCATCATGGTACTCAATAAATAAGGTACATAATGCATGTTCCTTGATTTTTTTATCCCTTAACAAAATTACTATCAAAGATAAAATTTATCATTCCTATCATTGATGACCTTTTGGATGAACTAAATGATGCTCAATTATTTACCAAAATTGATATACATTCTAGCTACCATTAGATACATATGAAAGACATCAATATTCCCAAAGCCACCTTTCAAACTTATGAAGGCCATTATGATTTCTTGGTAATTCCCTTCAAACTATGTAATGTGCCATCCACTTTCAAAAGTCTCATGAATCATTTCTTCTTCCCTTTCCTCTGTTAGTTTGTAATGGTATTTTTTGATGATATCCTCATTTACAGTAAAACTTGGAAAGCACATTTGACCCATTCATATCAAGTTTTACATTTACTGACTCAGCACAAACTCTTTCAAAAATAGTCAAAATATGATTTTGGAGCTCTGAAAGTCAATTACCTGGGCCATATTTTTGCAAGGATGGTGTTTGTGTGGATCCTAGAAAAAAAGAATCTATGAAGGACTAGCCCCATCCTAAAACTCTTAAACTTTTGAGAGGTTTCCTAGGTCTAACTGGAGATTATTGTAAGTTTGTTCAAAACTATGAAAAAATTGCATCTCCCCTCACTACTCTCCTTAACAACAATGCTTTCAATTAGACTCCAACCGTTGATAAATCATTCCAAGAATTGAAAGACACTATGTGTACGACTCTTATTTTGTCATTTCTTGACTTCACCAAGAATTTTATTATGGAATGTGATGATTTTGGGAAAGGAATTGGGGCCATTCTCATGCAAGATGGGATACCTTTGTATTTCACTAGAAAACAACTCTCTAAGCGACACTTGGGAAAATATACCTATGGAAAGGAAATGTTGGATATTATACATGCAATGTTTCTTTGACATCCTTGTTGGGGAAACACTTACAAATTAAAATTGATCATTGTAGACTCAAATATTTTTTTGGAACAAATAATTTCATCCCATGAGAAACATAAATGGTTGACCACGATGTTCAGTTATGATTATGAGATAATTTACAAGAATGTAAAATAAAATGTGGTTGTTGATGATTTTTTAAGGAAATATGAAGAAGGGTTCCTCTTTTTCCTCTCTTTCATTATAGCAGATTGGTTAAAAGTAGTTCACCAGGAATGGTTCCAAGATCCCAAATTTTCTCACCTGATCCAACAATTGCAATAATATACTCAGGACTCTTTGAGATATTCTTGGCATAATGAGGAGATTCAATATAATGGTTTCATGTATTTAAGCAAACAATCTCACCTTAAATCCATTTTTCTCTCTGAACTTCTTGCTTCACCAAAACTAGGCATTCAAGTTTTCACGAAACATATGAACAGATAAATTGTTCCTTTTTTTTTTGGTAAGGTATGAAATAGGAAATCCACACTTTTGTGGATGAATGTGATACTCATTGACACAATAAGGGATAAAATGTCAAAATTTCAAGAACAATCCAACCTCTCCATATTCCACCTTCTATATGGACATATATTTTCTATCGAATTCATTATCGGATTACCCAAATATGGAAATAAATTATTCATCATGGTTGTTTTCGATCGCCTTTCCAAATATTCTCATTTTTGTTCCCTTCAACACCCATTCACAACATCCACATTGGCTCAAATTTTCATGGATAATATCTTCAATATACATGGAATTCCCCACTCTATTGTCTATGTTCATTATCCAACTTTCACCAACAAATTTTGGCAAGGATTGTTCAAGATCCAATGAACCCAATTGCATCTCATCATGACCTTTGTCCTTATGTTGATGGTCAAAATGAAGCTATCAACAAGTTCTTGGAAACATATTTGAGGTGTTTTGCGTCAAATAAAAAAATTCAATGGGATCATTGGTTACCACTTGTTGAATGGTGGTACACCACGTCTTACTATGTTTCCACTTGCATGACTTACTTTGAAGTAGTCTACAGTCAAAATCCACCTTTTTTATTCTCCTACCTATCAGGTGTCTCAAAGGTCCAAGATGTTGATTGCATCCTTACAGTCAGAGTTGCCATTATTCATACCCTCAAAGATAATTTGTTCATGGCTCATAATCACATGAAGAAACAAGACGATTAGGGTAATTCAAAACACCAATTTGTTGAAGTGGACTAGGTGTTTCTTCATATGCAACCTTATAATAAAACCTCCATCAAAGTAGCTCATTGTCAGAAACTTTCTCCCAAGTTTAATGGCCATTATACAATTCTCAAGTGTGCAGGGTTGGTGGCCTACAAGTTATCGCTCCCAATACACTCTAATATTCATCTTGTTTTTCATGTTTCTTGATTAAAGAAATTGATTGTAACCAAGTGGAAAACTTAAAATAGTCTCCCTATATTGGATGAAGAAAGATCCATTTCGTTGTAGCCCCAAGTAGTCTTGGAACACTGTGAGAATCATCCCCATCAACACACCATCAACGAAGTTTTAGTTCAGTGGAAGGAGGCACAACTAGAGGATGCCACATGGGATTCGACTGCCATTATACAACAATTTCCCATCTCAATCCTTGAGGACAAGGCTATTTTTAGAGGAGGAGGGCATGTAATGGTCCTAACCTCCCTAACCCCTCAAGTAGACAGAATAATATGTTTTCTATATAATACATGATGACGTTAGTAAATAAGGCCTATGTAATAATTTGAACACATCTAATGTAAGAAGACTCAATAGAAGGTTCTGCTTCTAGAAATATCTTCCTCTAGAATGTTCTCTAGAATATAAAAATAGTATAAATAGGAGTAGGAAGCATGGGATTTGTTTTCTTGAAAATAATTTTTCACTTGAGCTTTGCTCTGCTAGAGGTTGTTGAAAGATTGGTTGTCATTGATTTCGACCCTTGAAGAATTCAAGAAGCCCTGAAGGTATGGTTATGAAACCCATAATTGATTGAGGAAAAAGGACATGAAGGGAAATGTAAATGCAGGTAAATAATTCATGGATGGAAAGTAAGTATCACATTGTTTCCAATGATATGTGGTATGCCATGTGGTTCCTCACAGTTGAGGATTTATGGCCTTCTAAAGTTGGAGGACCTCGAAGAATGATATAGAATCCCATAGAATGTCAACAAGAAGTTACATGTCATTTATTACAGGTAAAGTAGTTTCAACAATAATTTAATTAAGGGTAAAGTGGTTGCAACAAGAGAGTGTGGGTTATCCCTAAAATAAAGAAAAGGGGTTAAACAATTACAAGATAACCCCTATAGGAAGTCACTTGGAAAGTATAAATAAGACTTCAAGAGACTCTTATTAACACCTATTGAGCACATTGAATATCTATGTTGTAAATTTTTATGAGGAGGTACTATTGACAAATCTAAAGTAGTGATCCTAAGGAAACAAATTTCAATGAAGAGAGAAGTTGCAGGAGCCAAAGGGATGAAGTTGAACTTACTGTTATAGGGTTTTCCTGAGGCTATACATGAGTTGCAATGAGGGAATAGTGCGAACATCCATGAGTTGTAGTGAAGGAATAGGGCATACATCCATAGGGTTCAATGAAGGGAAGCATGTATTCACAAGAAGAAAATAAATCCGTGAGTTGCAAAGTAGAGTGCAGACGTCCGCAAGCCACAGTGGGATAGAGATAAAACATTCATGATTTTACAAAGCGCAAGGCACAAATATGTTGAGGAAAGGTAAGTTCATAAGATCAATTCCATGATGCCAGCTATAGTTTTAGAGGTATGGTTTACTCTATATGTTACAGTCTATATTCTATAGTAGTCCAACACATAAATGTCTTTGTAGTTCATGAGTATTTGATTTAGGAGACATTCTTATGAGGGTTTGATACATAGTGGTTTTGAGTGGAGTTGATGAAGCCTAACAATAGTGACAAGTTGTGGTAGTGAAAGTGAAAAATCAATAATAGTTTGATTGATTTAGTGGTAGTGATAGGTTGTCTACATTTATATTTCTAGGTGGTTGGACGGGGCAAGGAAAGAGGGTTGTAGCCTCCTTCTGGTTGGTGCCATAGAATTGGGGAGTTGGAACTTCCTTCAGGTTGGAGCTTGAAAACTAGGGGGTTGGAGCCTCCTTTCAGTTGTAGCTGGAAAATAAGGAAGTTGGTGCTTCCTATGATTCTATTTCTTATGACATATAAGAAATCCATTCTGTGGTTTTCTCCCACATTGGGTTTCCACATAAAATTCGGGTGTAATTTATATTTGTGGTTTCTTATCATTCATGGTTGTTTTATAATATGGATAATACATTAAATGGTAATGTTAAACCATTCAACACTGCTCATAAAGTTAAAAAATACACATTATGGTTAAAAGTGTTAATAAAGTACTCATATTGATTCACCCTCTGCCTCTTAGTATTCCAACAATTGGAATCAGAGCAAGTCCTTCAAGAAATGGTTTAACCACTTGAAGGAGATAATGGAATACACTAAGATTGGAGCATTAAGGTTTGATTGACATAAATATGCCTTTTGGAGTAAAAGGATGCAAAACTTTTTATAGGAATAGGGATTTGATTTTTGGTAGTCAGTAGTAGATGGATATGCAACACTAACCACTCCCCCGACTGACAAACATGGAAATAAAATTAGTGAAAACAATTCAAAGTATAAAGGAACCATTCTGAGCATTCTTGGTGATTCATTATTTTTCAAGTTATACATTGGAAGACCACAAAGGATATTTAGGATAAAATTCAAAAAAATGATGAAGGTGATACCAAAGTCAAGGGAGCTCAGCTTCAAACCCTTAGAGACAAGTTTGAGAAACCGAAGATGAAGGAAGATGAAGACATTGTCTCCTACTTTCTACGAGTTGAACAAATGCTAAAAACTATTAGAGGACTATGAGAAGAATTTGATGAATCAATGGTCATTCAAAAGGTTCTAATACCTGTACCTATTTTTATCACTTTGTAATTTTCAGAGGTTGTATAAGAAAATACAAAGGTAACTACAAAAACACTTTGGAAGCTGGGATCTAACCCCGCCAGCTTCAGAGAGGGATCTCTCTGTAGGATTTCCATTTGTTTGGTTTAGACTGTTAGGCTAGTTATGAAATCATGAGATTTGTTTGTTTGTATGTAATATTTGGATTATTGATTTCTTAAGTTTCCATTGGGCTATGGGGTCTATCTTTTAGTACAAGGATCAGTGTTAGATTTTATAAATCTTCTTCATAAAGTAGGGTAGTAAAACTATTTGTATCTGGTAAAATTATATGAAGTGAATGGGAAGAAAGGAGAGGAAATTCCACCAAGAAAAAGAGCAGTTAAGAATTCTTTTACTTAATTTCAGTTGAAAAACATGAAAATCATTCAAAAACTAGAAACAAAGTATACTAAGATAAATTATGTTCTTTAACTTTATTTGAATAATTAGAATTGGAAATAGATTCAATGATTACAAAGAGTGAAAAACATTAAACAGAGAGAGAAGCACATCACCTATAGTCTAACACAAGAATATTGTGAAATATTCTTTTTTATTATTAGGTGATCCTCTTGAATAACACACAATAGATTTTCTGGATGCAAAAGTCAACCCTCAATAATTCGAAAGGAGAAGTATTTATACAATTATTTACATCAGATCATGCCATAAATGATCAGGATATAATTTAGGGATATCCAAACTATAATTTAGGGATATCTTTGATTACAAAAATATTGGAATCCTTTAGATCTGATTCAGATTTCTGGTGCTGTCTTGGTGGAAGTTGTTGATGACTTGTCTCTTTGAATTTGCTTAGTTGTTTCTCCTTGTTGGCTGAAACATCAAAATTGTCTTTACTCAAGTGACTCGCATAGCTCATCCCACCACTTTTTACTTGGGATTGATATCTTGAGTATTTTTCTGTATATTTCATCCATATTTGTGTACTTTGAAAAAGTAGTCTTAGTAATGAAAATATATTTGATTTCATGTTCAATGCTCAATTCAAACTGTAATTTTTTCGAGAATGGTTTCCCAGTGATGTTTCCTTGTATTCCTACAAAATTTGAATTTTCCTTTGCCATTGTCTTCAATTTCTGGTTGTAATCATGTCGATTGATCAATTTTTCATTTAGCAGTAACAACCAGGAATCCCTTTCTTGTGTAGCACCTCAAACTCGTTGAAGAACCTCTGCACAACTATGTCCATAACCACATATTTTTCTTCCAGCTACAACATGAGGCTTTTCTTGGTCAAAACCTTCTTGATTTCTAGGATGGTTCCAGTTTTGTCCTCTATCTCTAGCTCTTCTAACTCCTGTTTACTTTTAGCGTTTAGAAGCCTGAAGAGCTTTGTGGACTTTCTTGGATTTTTTCCCAACTCTTCTTTGATAATTTCAATGGATCCTCTAGATTTCTGGACTAATTCATGTTGCTAAAAACTGATCTGAATAGAGGGCCAAATCTCTATCATGGATTTGATGATGTCTATCCATATGTTTTCCTTAGCTTGGGATAAGGTGTTTTCCATGGATTTTTATTTCCCCAATTGTTGCAGTTGTTGGATGAGCCTCTGAGACTTGTGCATTTATGCCTGATGAGAATCTTGGAACATTGCTTTCAGTTCCTGTAATGTCTTTACCTCTTCCTGTAACTTTTTAATTATGCCCCTTGTCTGGACATATCTTCCATAGATTTCACTAGTTTATCATAGGCATTTGAAGTTTGTACTGGGATTTTTGTTGATGTAGACACTTCTGATATTCTTATCCCTATTAGGTGAACTGCATATAGTGGAATTATGTCCAACTATACATTCTTATCTTTTTCTTTGATCAGTTTGCCCATCTCTGCTTCCATTTCCCTGATTTGTGCATTTTTCTCCATGATCAATTTTAGCATCTCTTCTTTTTGGATTTCTGTCTCATCCACTTCTTTAGTTTGTGAATCCTATGTTGCAGGAAGCTTCAACTATTTCTTGAGTGATGTTATATCAACATTCTTCTTTTTTATCAGATCCTCTGCTGCTTTGACATTAGTTGGATCATATCCAATTTTGAGAACTAACTCTTCCAATGATTTTATTTTATTATATTTATACAAAGAAGAGATGTTCTCAAGATTTAATTGGGATTGGATATTATTCAGGGATACCTGCAATTTAGAAGAAGTCATTGAGGTATTTGTCAGAGTTGAAAATATCATCTCCCATGTCTATCTGTGCATGTCCATCTGGTCCATAGGATGAACATCCTTTATATCAAACTCAAAATAAGTCTTCTTGTAATCTACTTCTATCTTTGGAGGGGACTTGTGATTGTAAGAATGCCATTTGCATTCTTCCCTTCTCCATGTCAAAAGATGACAATAGTCTATGATGAGAAGTAGAGGTCTGTTTCCAAAAATGAGTATAAGTACTGGTATTAAGAAGCTCATTCCTTTGTTTAATTTTCTTATACTTGTCAAAAATGTTTGACTCATTTTGTCCATGAATTGATTCAACTGTTAGAGTTGTGTCTGGATTTATTTGAGATGCTAGTGATGATGGAGAACCTGTAAAAAAACTATTTGACTAGGTTCAAGAATGTGGTCCTTCCAAAACTATGGTGGACTGCACTTGTCCCTCTTTAAGAAAATATGTCGTGTCTTTGGTTTTAGTCCTATTTCTATATACTTGAAAATATTCAGCTGATACCTCTGTGAATGAAGGAGAAACTTCCTTCCTCAATTTTTTCTCTACTTTCTTTTGAGGTGTAGTGGTCTCTGAAGTGGTTATAGAGATAGACTGTTTCTCTGGTTCTTGCAAGGTTTTTTCTTCCCATTCATCCTAGTTCATATATATTGCAACCTCTGGACTTTGTGTGTGAACATAGGGAGTGGTCTTTTGTTTGGTCCTAATTCCATAAACGATTCCAAATGGGTCATACGACCAAGTGAATATCAAAGGAAAATTCATTTGTTTCAAAAGGATGTCTGCTTCTTCACCCGTTGCCATGTTGCTGCAAATGAAAGGCCCAATCTGAGTTTTGATTCTAAATTGGGATTTCTTCTTGGCTGCCACAAAATGAATTTCATATGAATTTATCATTTGCCTTATATAATCCAATGCACAAATCCTCATTGGGAGGTATTTAGCAAATTTGTATGGTGGCATCTCACATCCATATACCCTGATCTCTATATAGTTCTGGTATAAATACCAGTCACCTATCTTGGCTTGATCAGATAGGTGCAAAAGATTCTATATTTATTCAATGATCCTGGGTTTTGTGGTGTTATTCAACAAACAAGTAGTTGGGTGGATTTACTGGTCAATGAAATCCTTGAAATTGTACTTTGTTTATTTCTTCCTCACTAATGAGGTCCAGAATATGAATGAATGTGGGCTTCCTTGCTCATTTAACTTCTGAAGTGAAAAAGGAAACATGTCTTTGTATTAAAATAGGAACATACAAACCAACATTGATGAATATTTGAACATTCCTTCAGTTGGAAACTTAAGGAATTGTTCATGAACACTTTCAACTAAAAATTGACTGAAATTGAATTTCACAACAACTTTTTCTTCTATAGAGAAAATGGATAGGAAACATAGCTAACCATTCATCAGAATAATAACCTAATAGATATGATATCATGGGTATGATATGGTTTTATTTCACTGTAAAAATGGAAAAGGGTTATGGTGGTTTTTTCTTGGGAAACTGGGCATCTTCAGGGAGGAAGATCTCAAAAATTTGGTCTCTCTGGGGAAAGGTTAATTTTTTGTACAGGTCATTTAGGGCTTCAACAAAGAATGAGGTCGTTGAGTAATTTTTATGGATTTGTAATATTTGATCAATGGTTTTAGAGGTAATAGTGAACAAAACTTCGCCAGTGGGGGAGGCAATGACTCTTTGGCCTGGAAAATAATTGGCTTAGCATCCGAGGAAAATTTTTGGGAAATGATAAGTCTAAGGAAACATATAAAGGGGAAAATTGGACTCCCAGAGTCCAATTTGAAGAAATCAAATTCACGCTTCGGCTCTGTAACCTTGTAGTCTCTGTCTGCCAGAGGGATGTGGTCCAGGTTGACGTGAGGGGAATCATTGGGTTCTCAGATGTGTCAACAGGCTTGACCTTGGGAACCATAATTGACATAATTAATAGTAAAAGGATGACGATGTTGTAATTACTGGAAGATAGATTCTCTTGTTGGCGATTAGAGATGGCGATGGCAGTTTGACAACTTAGCTTGGCGCGATCTTCACAGGGTCTTACTCAACAAACAATGTAACAAGATGAAAATGAGGGTTTTAATACACATAGTGATATCCGTTATGGCACGGTACTAGTACAAGAAAAATAGCTGTCATGGGGAAGGGTTTAATTGGCTAACAATTATAAAGTGTAAGACAAGTGTCATGTAGAGAGAGGGTAGTAGCGGAGGGGATAGTGAATGGTATCAGGATTAGGTTAGGCGGTATATGGGAATAGGAGGGAGTGGCATGCGAAGCACTGAGGAAGCACCATGTTAGGTGCAACCGCGGTCGGGAAAACTAGTTTTCGGAACCCCCCCTCACTGATAAAGGTAGGTAGGTCGGGGTGGGGGGATGGGGGGAACACTTGAGGACCGTTGATCAGGAAAAAGTTTATGCCACGAGGGAAAATTTGTGTGAAGATTATGCACTACAAGACAAAATGTCTTGTCAACTTCCGAACTTTGGATAAAATAGATGTGCCATAAAGCCAAAGTTAGTTGTTTTTTGAAATATTTGCATTATAATTTATTTTTCTATGCTAAACTAAGATATTTTCAACACTTTAGGGTGCATTTTAATGTGCAAACCCTTTTTCAATTTTTTTTGAAAGGAAGATTCACCTAACCCATCTTCTAACCTATGCATCTAACTCATTAATCCAGCTTAAAATGTTTGATTAGTTTATTCCTCTACCTAACTACTTTGGCCAAGATTAGACAGTTTGGCCAAATTTATTCTCTAACCTAATAACAACAATTTAAATTGTGTGATCATGATTAGACTGTATGATTCAAACTTATTTTTCTTTTGATGGGGTTTTCTTGTTTTTCTCTTTTTATTTTCTTTTATTTTTTCTTTTTCTTTTCTTTTCTTTTATACCCTCTTTATATTATTATTAATTTTTTTTATCTTTATCTTTATCTTTTTCTTTTGGAAATCATTTGCAGATTGAAATATTATTTACAACATAAGATCACTAAAGGAAAAATATTCAATCACCATATGATACTATGAAATATAGGACTCTAACACCTATGATATTTGATCCTAAGGTATCATCCCTAGAAGAAAGAACAAATCTTGACAATTTGAGCATGAATGAGCTACATGGAATATTCACAACTTATGAAATGAGGGTATAAAAGAAGAACCCAGTCACAAAGGAAGAAACATTCAAAGATTCCAAGAATATGAAGAAGAAGAGAAAGCAAAAGTCAAAGCTAGATTACAACTGCAACAATGATTTAGAGGAATATGAAGAAGTGGCAAACTTCGTAAGGAAATTAAAAAGAGGAACTGACAAATATAAAGATATGCTTCCATTGAAATGTTTTAATTGTGATGGTATTGGTCATTTTTATTCTAAATGTCCTTATGATAAGAATAAAGGTAGCGATGAAGAAGAAGATTCTGAGAAGTAAAAGAAAAATCAAAAGGGAGAAAAGAGAAAGAACAAAAAGAAATTCTTCAAGAAACGTTTCTACTCAAAGGAGGAAAAATCTTCATCAGATGAGGATGATGATCATAGTGACAATG
>JASDQU010101627.1:171291-182794 GCA_032191745.1 Picea mariana | reverse complement strand
TGGCTCATAATCACATGAAGAAACAAGACGATTAGGGTAATTCAAAACACCAATTTGTTGAAGTGGACTAGGTGTTTCTTCATATGCAACCTTATAATAAAACCTCCATCAAAGTAGCTCATTGTCAGAAACTTTCTCCCAAGTTTAATGGCCATTATACAATTCTCAAGTGTGCGGGGTTGTTGGCCTACAAGTTATCTCTCCCAATACACTCTAATATCCATCTTGTTTTTTATGTTTCTTGATTAAATAAATTGATTTTAACGAGTGGAAAACTTAAAATAGTCTCCCTATATTGGATGAATAAAGATCCTATTTCGTTGCAGCCACAAATAGTCTTGGAACACTGTGAGAATCATCCCCATCAACACACCATCAACGAAGTTTTAGTTCAGTGGAAGGAGGCACAACTAGAGGATGCCACATGGGATTTGACTGCCATTATACAACAATTTCCCATCTCAATCCTTGAGGACAAGGCTACTTTTAGAGAGGGAGGGCATGTAATGGTCCTAACCTCCCTAACCCCTCAAGTAGACAAAATAATACGTTTTTTATGTAATACATGATGACGTTAGTAAATAAGGCCTATGTAATAATTTGAACACGTCTAATGTAAGAAGACTCAATAGAAGGTTCTGCTTCTAGAAATATCTTCCTCTAGAATGTTCTCTAGAATATAAAATAGTATAAATAGGAGTAGGAAGCATGGGATTTGTTTTCTTGAAAATCATTTTTCACTTGAGCTTTGCTCTGCTAGAGGTTGTTGAAAGATTAGTTGTCATTGATTTCGACCCTTGAAGAATTCAAGAAGCCTGGAAGGTATGGTTATGAAACCCATAATTGATTGAGGAAAAAGGACATGAAGGGAAATGCAAATGCAGGTAAATAATTCATGGATGGAAAGTAAGTATCACATTGTTTCCAATGATATGTGGTATTCCATGTGGTTCCTCACAGTTGAGGATTTATGGCCTTCTAAAGTTGGAGGACCTCGAAGAATGATATAGAATCCCATAGAATGTCAACAAGAAGTTACATATCATTTATTACAGGTAAAGTATTTTCAACAATAATTTGATTAAGGGTAAAGTGGTTGCAACAAGAGAGTGTGGGTTATCCCTAAAATAAGGAAAAGGGGTTAAACAATTACAAGATAATCCCTATAGGAAGTCACTTGGAAAGTATAAATAAGACTTCAAGAGACTCTTATTAACACCTATTGAGCACATTGAATATCTATGCTGTAAATTTTTATGAGGAGGTACTATTGATAGATCTAAGGTAGTGATCCTAAGAAAACAAATTTCAATGAAGAGAGAAGTTGTAGGAGCCAAAGGGATGAAGTTGAGCTTACTGTTATAGGGTTTTCCTGAGGCTATACATGAGTTGCAATGAAGGAATAGTGCGAACATCCATGAGTTGTAGTGAAGGAATAGGGCATACATTCGTAGGGTTCATTGAAGGGAAGCATGCATTCATAAGAAGAAAATAAATCCGTGAGTTGCAAAGTAGAGTGCAGATGTCCATGAGCCAAAGTGGGATAGAGATAAAACATTCATGATTTTACAAAGCGCAAGGCACAAATATGTTGAGGAAAGGGAAGTTCATAAGATCAAATCCATGATGACAGCTATAGTTTCAGAGGTATGGTTTACTCTATATGTTACAGTCTATATTCTGTAGTAGTCCAACACATAAATGTCTTTGTAGTTCATGAGTATTTGAATTGGGAGACATTCTTATGAGGGTTTGATACATAGTGGTTTTGAGTGGAGTTGATGAAGCCTAACAATAGTGACAAGTTGTGGCAGTGAAAGTGAAAAATCAATAATAGTTTGATTGATTTAGTGGTAGTGACAGGTTGTCTACATTTATATTTCTGGGTGGTTGGACGGGGAAAGGAAAGAGGGTTGTAGCCTCCTTCTGGTTGGTTCCATAGAATTGGGGAGTTGGAACTTCCTTCAAGTTGGAGCTTGAAAACTAGGGGGTTGGAGCCTCCTTCCAGTTGTAGCTAGAAAATAAGGAAGTTGGTGATTCCTATGATTGTATTTCTTATGACATATAAGAAAACCATTCCGTGGTTTTCTCCCACATTAGGTTTCCACATAAAATTCGGTTGTACTTTATATTTGTGGTTTCTTATCATTCATGGTCGATTTATAATATGGATAATACATTAAATGGTAATGTTAAACCATTCAACACTTCTCGTAAAGTTAAAAAATACACATTGTGGTTAAAAGTGTTAATAAAGTACTCATATTGATTCACCCTCTGCCTCTTAGTATTCCAACAATTGGAATCAGAGCAAGTCCTTCAAGAAATGGTTTAACCACTTGAAGGAGATCATGGAATACACTAAGATTGGAGCATTAAGATTTGATTGACATAAATATGCCTTTTGGAGTAAAAGGATGCAAAACTTTTTACAGGAATAGGGATTTGATTTTTGGTAGTCAGTAGTAGATGGATATGCAACACCAACCACTCCCCCGACTGACAAACATGGAAATAAAATTAGTGAAAACAATTCAAAGTATAAAGGCACCATTCTAAGCATTTTGGGTGATTCATTATTTTTCAAAGTTATACATTGGAAGACCACAAAGGATATTTAGGATAAAATTCAAAAAATTTACGAAGGTGATACCAAAGTCAAGGGAGCTCAGCTTCAAACCCTTAGAGACAAGTTTGAGCAACTGAAGATGAAGGAAGATGAAGACATTGTCTCCTACTTTCTATGAGTTGAACATGTGGGAGAAAACCATTCCGTGGTTTNCAGCTTCAAACCCTTAGAGACAAGTTTGAGCAACTGAAGATGAAGGAAGATGAAGACATTGTCTCCTACTTTCTATGAGTTGAACAAATGATGAAAACTATTAGAGGACTATGAGAAGAATTTGATGAATCAGTGGTCGTTCAAAAGGTTCTAATCTCTGTACCTATTTTTATCACTCTGTAATTTCCAGAGGTTGCATAAGAAAATACAAAGGTAACTACAAAAACACTTTGGAAGCTGGGATCTAACCCCGCCAGCTTCAGAGAGGGATCTCTTTGTAGGATTTCCATTTGTTTGGTTTAGACTGTTAGGCTAGTTATGAAATCATGAGATTTTTTTGTTTTTATGTAATATCTGGATTATTGATTGCTTAAGTTTCCATTGGGCTATGGGGTCTGTCTTTTAGTACAAGGATCAGTGTCAGATTTTATAAATCTTCTTCATAGGGCAGGGTAGTAAAACTATTTGTATCTGGTAAAATTATATGAAGTGAATGGGAAGAAAGGAGAGGAAATTCCACCAAGAAAAAGAGCAATTAAGAATTCTTTTACTTAATTTCAGTTGAAAAACATGAAAATAATTCAAAAACTAGAAACAAAGTATACTAAGATAAATTATGTTCTTTAACTTCCTTTGAATAATTAGAATTGGAAACACATTCAATGATTACAAAGAGTGAAAAACATTAACCAGAGAGAGAAGCACATCACCTATAGTCTAACAAAAGAATATTGTGAAAGATTCCTTTTTATTATTAGGCGATCCTCTTGAATAACACACAATAGATTTTCTGGATGCAAAAGTCAACCCTCAATAATTCGAAAGGAGAAATATTTATACAATTATTTACATTAGATCATGCCATAAATGATCAGGATATAATTTAGGGATATCCAAACTAACTGTATCTTTGATTACAAAAATATTGGAATCCTTTAGATCTGACTCAAATTTCTGGTGCTGATTTGGTGGAAGTTGT
Organism: Picea mariana; assembly: GCA_032191745.1. Lineage (NCBI taxonomy): Eukaryota > Viridiplantae > Streptophyta > Pinopsida > Pinales > Pinaceae > Picea > Picea mariana. The sequence continues at coordinate 179,033 of JASDQU010101627.1, read as the reverse complement.
TGATGACTTGTCTCTTTGACTTTGCTTAGTTGTTTCTCCTTGTTGGCTGAAACATCAAAATTGTCTTTACTCAAGTGACTCGCATAGCTTATCCCACCACTTTTTACTTGGGATTGATATCTTGAGTATTTTTCTGTATATTTCATCCATATTTGTGTACTTTGAAAAAGTAGTCTTAGTAATGAAAATATATTTGATTTCATGTTGAATGCTCAATTCAAACTGTAATGTTTCTGAGAATGGTTTCCCAGTGATGCTTCCTTGTATTCCTACAAACTTTGAATTTTCCTTTGCCATTGTCTTCAATTTCTGGTTGTAATCATGTCGATTGATCAATTTTTCATTTAGTAGTAACAATCCAGGAATCCCTTTCTTGTGTAGCAACTCAAACTTGTTGAAGAACCTCTGCACAACTATGTCCATAACCACATATTTTTCTTCTAGCTACAACATGAGGCTTTTCTTGGTCAAAACCTTCTTGATTTCCAGGATGGTTTTAGTTTTGTCCTCTATCTCCATCTCTTCTAACTCCTGTTTACTTTTAGAGTTTTGAATCCTGAAGAGCTTTGTGGATTTTCTTGGATTTTTTCCCAACTCTTCTTTGATAATTTCAATGGATCCTCTAGATTTTTGGACTAATTCATGTTGCTAAAAAATGATCTGAATAGAGGGCCAAATCTCTGTCATGGATTTGATGATGTCTATCCATATGTTTTCCTTAGCTTGGGATAAGGTGTTTTCCATGTATTTTTATTTCCCCAATTGTTGCAGTTGTTGGATGAGCCTCTGAGACTTGTGCATTTATGCCTGATGAGAATCTTGGAACATTGCTTTCAGTTCCTATAATGTCTTTACCTCTTCCTGTAACTTTTTAATTAATGCCCCTTGTATGGACATATCTTCCATAAATTTCACTAGTTTATCATAGGCATCTGAAGTTTGTACTGGGATTTTTGTTGATGTAGAGACTTCTGATATTCTTATCCCTATTAGGTGAACTGCATATAGTGGAATTATGGCCAACTATACATTCTTATATTTTTCTTTGATCAGTTTGTCCATCTCTGCTTCCATTTCCCTGATTTGTGCATTTTTCTCCATGATCAATTTTAGCATCTCTTCTTTTTGGATTTCTGTCTCATCCACTTCTTTAGTTTGTGAATCCTATGTTGCGAGAAGCTTCAACTATTTCTTGAGTGATGTAATATCAACATTCTTCTTTTTTATCAGATCCTCTGCTGCTTTGACATTAGTTGGATCATATCCAATTTTGAGAACTAACTCTTCCAATGATTTCATTTTATGATATTTATACAAAGAAGAGATCTTCTCAAGATTTAATTGGATTGGATATTATTCAAGGATACCTGCAATTTAAGAGAAGTCATTGTGGTATTTTTCAGAGTTGAAAATATCATCTCCCATGTATGTTTGTGCATGTCCATCTAGTCCATAGGATGAACATCCTTTATATCAAACTCAAAATAAGTCTTCTTGTAATCTACTTCTATCTTTGGATAGGGGACTTGTGCTTGTAAGAATGCCATTTGCATTCTTCCCTTCTCTGTGTCAAAAGATGACAATAGTCTATGATGAGAAGTAGAGGTCTGTTTCCAAAAATGAGTATAAGTACTGGTATTAAGAAGCTCATTCCTTTGTTTAATTTTCTTATACTTGTCAAAAATGTTTGACTTATTTTGTCCATGAACTGATTCAACTGTTAGAGTTGTGTCTGGATTTATTTGAGATGCTAGTGATGATGGAGACTTTGTAAAAAAAATATTTGACTAGGTTCAAGAATGTGGTCCTTCCAAAACTATGGTGGACTGCATTTATCCCTCTTTAAGAAAATATGTCATGTGTTTGGTTTTAGTCCTATTTCTATATACTTGAAAATATTCAGTTGATACCTCTATGAATGAAGGAGAAACTTCCTTCCTCAATCTTTTCTCTACTTTCTTTTGAGGTGTTGTGGTCTCTGAAGTGGTTATAGAGATAGACTGTTTCTCTGGTTCTTGCAAGGTCTTTTCTTCCCATTCATCCTAGTTCATATATCTTTCAACCTATGGACTTAGTGTGTGAACATAGGGAGTGTTCTTTTGTTTGGTCCTAAGTTCAGAAATGATTCCAAATGGGTCATACGACCAAGTGAATATCAAAGAAAACTTCATTTGTTTCAAAAGGATGTCTGCTTCTTCACCCGTTTCCATGTTGCTGCAAATGAAAGGCCCAATCTGAGTTTTGATTATAAATTGGGATTTCTTCTTGGCTGCCACAAAATGAATTTCATATGAATTTATCATTTACCTTATATAATCCAATGCACAAATCCTCATTGGGAGGTATTTAGCAAATTTGTATGGTGGCATCTCACATCCATATACCCTGATCTCTATATAGTTGTGGTATAAATACCAGTCACCTATCTTGGCTTGATCAGATAGGTGCAAAAAATTCTATATTTATTCATTGATCCTGGGTTTTGTGGTGTTATTCAACAAACACATGGTTGGGTGGATGAACTGGTCAATGAAATCCTTGAAATTGTACTTTGTTTATTTCTTCCTCACTAATGAGGTCCAGAATATGAATGAATGTGGGCTTACTTGCTCATTTAACTTCTGAAGTGAAAAAGGAAACATGTCTTCATGATAAAATAGGAACATACAAACCAAAATTGATGAATATTTGAACATTCCTTCAGTTGGAAACTTAAGGAATTGTTCATGAACACTTTCAGCTAAAAATTGACTGAAATTGAATTTCACAACAACTTTTTCTTCTATAGAGAAAATGGATAGGAAACCCAGCTACCCATTCATCAGAATAATAACCTAATATATATGATATCATGGGTATGATATGGTTTTATTTCACTGTAAAAATGGAAAATGGATATGGTGGATTTTTCTTGGGCAATTGGGCATCTTCAGGGAGGAAGATCTCAAAAATTTGGTCTCTCTGGGGAAAGGTTAATTTTTTGTACAGGTCATTTAGGGCTTCAACAGAGAATGAGGTGGTTGAGTAATTTTTATGGATTTGTAACATTTGATCAATGGTTCTAGAGGTAATAGTGAACAAAACTTCACCAGTGGGGGAGGTAATGACTCTTTGGTCTGGCAAATAATTGGCTTAGCATCCGAGGAAAATTTTTGGGAAATGATAAGTCTGAGGAAACATATAAAGGGGAAAATTGGACTCCCAGAGTCCAATTCGAAGAAATCAAATTCACACTTCAGCTCTGTAACCTTGTAGTCTCTGTCTACCAGAGGGATGTGGTCCAGGTTGACGTGAGGGGAATCATTGGGTTTTCAGATGTGTCGATAGGATTGACCTTGGGAACCATAATTGACATAATTAATAGTAAAAGGATGACGATGTTGTAATTACTGAAAGATAGATTCTCTTGTTGGCGATTAGATATGGCGATGACAATTTGACAACTTAGCTTGGCGCGATCTTCACAGGGTCTTACTCAACAAACAATGTAACAAGATGAAAATGAGGATTTTAATACACATAGTGATATCCATTATGGCACGGTACTATTACAAGAAAAATAGCGGTCATGGGGAAGGGTTTAATTGGCTAACAATTATAAAGTGTAAGACAAGTGTCATGTAGAGAGAGGGTAGTAGCGGAGGGGATAGTGAATGGTATCAGGATTAGGTTAGGCGGTATATGGGAATAGGAGGGGGTGGCGTGTGAAGCACTGAGGAAGCACCATGTTAGGTGTGACCACGATGGGGAAAACTAGTTTTCGGAACCCCTCCCTCACTGATAAAGGTAGGTAGGTCAGGGTGGGGGGGTGGGGGGAACACTTGAGGACCGTTGATCGGGAAAAAGTTTATGCCGCGAGGGAAAATTTGTGTGAAGATTATGCGCTACAAGACAAAATGTCTTGTCAACTTCCGAACTTTGGATAAAATAGATGTGCCATAAAGCCAAAGTTAGTTGTTTTTTGAAGTATTTGCATTATAATTTATTTTTCTATGCTAAACTAAGATATTTTCAACACTTTAGGGTGCATTTTAATGTGCAAACCCTTTTTCAATTTTTTTTGAAAGGAAGATTCACCTAACCTATCTTCTAACCTATGCATCTAACTCATTAATCCAGCTTAAAATGTTTGACTAGTTTATTCCTCTACCTAACTACTTTGGCCAAGAATAGACAGTTTGGACAAATTTATTCTCTAACCTAATAACAACAATTTAAAATGTGTGATCATGATTAGACTGTATGATTCAAACTTATTTTTCTTTTGATGGGGTTTTCTTTTTTTTCTCTTTTTTTCTCTTTTTCTTTTCTTTTCTTTTATACCCTCTTTATATTTTTATTATTTTTTTTTATCTTTATCTTTTTCTTTTTCTTATGGAAATCATTTGCAGATTGAAATATTATTTACAACATAAGATCACTAAAGGAAAAATATTCAATAACCATATGATACTATGAAATATAGGACTCTAACACCTATGATATTAGATCCTAAGGTATCATACCTGGAAGAAAGAACAAATATTGACAATTTGAGCATGAATGAGCTACATGGAATATTCACAACTCATGAAATGAGGGTAGAAAAGAAGAACCCAGTTACAAAGGAAGCAACATTCAAAGATTCCAAGAATATGAAGAAGAAGAGAAAGCAAAAGTCAAATCTAGATTACAACTGCAACAATGATTTAGAGGAATATGAAGAAGTGGCAAACTTCATAAGGAAATTAAAAAGAGGAACTGAGAAATATAAAGATATGCTTCCATTGAAATGTTTTAATTGTGATGGTATTGCTCATTTTTATTCTAAATGTCCTTATGCTAAGAATAAAGGTAGCAATGAAGAAGAAGATCCTGAGAAGTAAAAGAAAAATCAAAAGGGAGAAAAGAGAAAGAACAAAAAGAAATTCTTCAAGAAACTTTTCTACTCAAAGGAGGAAAAATATTCATCAGACAAGGATGATGATCATAGTGACAATGATTCAAAAAGACCCCAAGGAAAACCATAGGTGAGGGGTTCGGTGCAGAATAAGGCTCTCCATTCCAGATATGAATTAGTGTGGAAACCACAACTCCATGTGTGATTAAGACATCTAGAGAAGAAAAATCAGTTAACCAACAAGTGATTAGTGGTAGAAGAATTTTTAGAGGATGTGGGTCCAGTGGAAAATCAAGAAGAAGTGTAAGTTAAATAAGTAGTAGTCAGGTATATACACCATGCAGAGGTGGTAGTACAAAAATCTTCACAATGGTAGGACAATATCCAACTATTAGGTTACCATCATTTTGAGGAGACGAGTCAAATGACCCAAAAAATCATTTTTTTATCTGTGATAAGATATGGGAAGCTAAGAAAATTACATATGAAGATACAAATGTTTCACAATTGGAAATCACATTTAGAGATCACGTATTAGACTGGTACATGGGTCTCGCAACAAATAATTCAATGGGAGCACCTACAACTGTAGCAAAGGTAAAGAGGAAATTGATAAATGAATTTTAGAAACCGAGTTTGGAGGATCAATTCATGAATGAAATGATAGATATTAAGCATAAACTAGGAGAATCAATCTGGGAGGTGGACCACAATTTCAAAATACTAAAAGGTAAGATGAAATACTCTATTACTGATATGCATCATAGACAATTTTTTGTTAAATATTTATTGTCGCACTTGAAGTATCCTTTGAGACAATAAAAATTCTAGAGTCAGGATGAGGATCTGCAAGATGCCTTACAGTTAGAGGAAAATCAATATAAGAAAATAGATCCAGATATGGAAGATATTAGGAAAGTCCTAAAGAACTTAAAATTCTAGTTGAATCAGATTAAAGGTAAGGAAAAAAGGGAATATGTTTGGTGCACATTATGAAGAATTGAAGGGAATCACAAGAATGAGTGACCATTATTTGTGTAGTAAATTAGAGTGGGTATTCCAACCCTTTATCTTGAGGAGAACCATGGTGTGATATTTGTAAAACACATGGGAATGATCCCCTATCATTTCCCCATGATGCAAAAGTATCAGACAGTATTGAAGAGTATATTTTGTAATTTTTGCAAGTCAGTTGAACATGAAGATAAGGACTATAGAACTTTGGAGATAACAAAAGAGAAGATTTCAGATACATATAGGGTGTAGGATGAGCACATAACATGGAAACCTGCACAATAGCCATAGTATAACAACACACAAGAACCATAGTATAATATTGTGCAACGGTTTCAACCACAACCATAGTAAAATAATGCACAATAGTTTGAGGCATCATCACAATATAACAATGCACAACAGTGTGCAATGCTACCATAGTACAATAATGAACAACCATAGTACAATCAGGGACTTTAGTATAATACACTGCATGAAGATAATCAAGGAAATAGAGGAGGATTCATAGGAGGATGCCATGGAGGAAGAGGCTTTGAAGGAGGTCAAGGAACAATAGTTTTTCATAACTTCCACAAACCAGGGAACTATGCCAGGGACTATCCACAACCACTAGCAAAATGTATGTATTATCATGTAGCAGACCATGAAAAAAAATATTGTCCAACATTGTTGACAAAAATACAAGACAAGAGGAACCATAACAATCTAAACATGCAATGGATTGCGGTGGAAAACATAGAAGAGGATGAGAAGAATATCAAAATAGTTACTATATGTGGAGCCAATACAAGAGAATATGCAACAAAGAAGGATCAAGACCAGTACTAGTGGGTTAGGAAGAATACAATGCTCAAACATAATTTTGATGCGCGCAAAGAAAATGAGACATTCAAAGAGGATAGGAAAGAGATTTTGCAAGAAAATATTACATATACTTTAGGAACAAAACCAGTATATGAGATACAAGTGTATGACATGCATCCATTATTTGATCATACCAGCAAAGAGAAACCTTTAGAGAAAGTAAGTAACTTAAGAAAATTTTTGGGGTCTTGTGTAAAACTATTGAATGATAAAAATTCTTTACAAATATTACATAATTTTTTATAAAAATGTAACTCTGGGGAAGAAGGGGTAAATAAGGTGAATCAGGTCCATAAGAAGAGAAGAAAAATTAATGAATTCAGATTGAATGCAAACATGGGAGATTTCAATATGGGGGATATTATACTAGACTTAGGGTCTGAAGTCAATGTTCTACCAAAGAAGACATGGGAGGCTATGGGAGAACCAACGTTGGGGTATTCACCTATTCAGATGAAGTTACAAAATCAACATACAGTGGTGTCAAATGGAATATTGAAAGGGATTCTAGTAGATCTAGATGGTGTTCCCACCATGGCATACTTTGAAGTCATTGACATACTAGATAATACTTTTCCATATCCATCTTTGTTGGGTATGGATTGGGATTTTGATAACTAGAGTATTATTAACTTGAATACAAGGAAGATAATATTTGAATCAAGGAAGTACATAGTTATTACACTATTAGATCCCTCAAAAGGAGGAAGGTATGTGGAACCGACAACAAACAATTTTATTACAGAAGATGTAAATCAGTTATACAAAACTACTGTGCACGATGAGGATTATATCAACCCAACTGGAGAACTAGCAACAATGAATACATGAATTATCCACCAGAAGATGTGTTAGAATGACACGTGTGATAATATGGATTGATTAAGAGGTAAGAGAGCCTCCTACTTTTTATGGTATGAATGACTTAGAATAATTTTTAATGAAGTTTGAATTAGAAGTAGTAGAAATTCAGAGATTCCCA
>JASDQU010101627.1:112239-152901 GCA_032191745.1 Picea mariana | reverse complement strand
GAACTAGCAACAATGAATACATGAATTATCCACCAGAAGATGTGTTAGAATGACACGTGTGATAATATGGATTGATTAAGAGGTAAGAGAGCCTCCTACTTTTTATGGTATGAATGACTTAGAATAATTTTTAATGAAGTTTGAATTAGAAGTAGTAGAAATTCAGAGATTCCCAGTATTAGATACTTCTTTGAAAGCTACACCTGCTCATTATTGGAATACATACAAAGAGAAGATCAACAATTGGTTTCAGTGCAAGAGGTTACTGCAGATTAGATTTGGCATAGAGCAGGAGCATAGATATGAGGAGAAATATGATGGAATTGGAAAGCCTAAAAAACATGTATATAGGTGCATGGTTCAATGGATATTAGTACCACCAAAATAATGGCCACACCATTTTATTCACAAATTAGAAGTAATTCCAAAGAAATGGTACACAAAACATGAACAATGCAGAGAAACTCCAAACTAGGAAGAGATACAACATAATTTTGTATTTACATTTTCCTTTGAGCATGAAAGTATAGAGATAGATACAACACAGAAGGTGGTAAGAGACAAGATATTTGAAGAACCAGAATTTGAAATCATCCCAACATATCAAAAGTAGACTAGATAGACAATTAAACAATTGCTACATTATTATCACGTCACAGAAGAAGAAGATCCAACAAAGGATAATCCATGCAATATTAAAATCCCAGAAGTCAAAGGAGAAATGGATATAGAAGGTCCAAAACTAGATTCAGAAGATTATGCTACACCATTGAATATTAAGAAGGTAAATATTGGAACTGTAGAAAACCCAAAGATTGCAAGCATTGGATATTATTGGGATAATCAAACAGTAGAAAGAATCACATAATTATTGCAAGAGTACAGTGATTTGTTTCCAATGAAATTTTCAGAGATGAATGGATTAGAAGGAGAACTAGGAGAGATGAACATTCCCTTGAAGACAGAAGCCAGGCCTATCAAACAGAGACCTTACAGGTTAAATCCAATGTATAAGAAGAAGGTGAAGGTAGAAATTGACAAGTTGTTGGAAGCTACTGTCATAGAACTTCTGGAGGAATCATAATGGATCAGTCCTATGGTGGTGCATGAAAAGAAGCAAGGAGGGATGACGATTTGTGTAGATTTGAGAAAATTGAATGATTCTTTCCTACATGATTCTTTTCCTACCCCATTTACAGATGAAGTGCTAGAAAATGTAGGAGGTCAAGAAGCTTATTCCTTTATAGATGGATTTTCAAGATATCATTATATTAGGATAGCACCAGAAGATAGACAGAAGAAAACATTTTCTACAGAATGGGGATCTTTCCAGTATATAGTTATGCAATTTGAGTTGAATAATGCACCAACAATTTTTTCAAGAGTAGTATTTGCAACTTTTAAGGACTTTATTCACAAGTTTTTGGAATTTTACTTGGATGATTGGACAATGTTTAATTTATTTAAAGACCATGTTGTAGTGTTAATATTAATGTTAGACATATGTAGATAATGTCATATATCTTTGAATATAAAAAAAAAGTATTTTCAACGCACCTTTTGATATTTTTTTAGGTTACGTGGTGTGTAAACAGGTTTTGTTGGTTGATCTTGCTAAAATTGTTGTCATAGTTAACTTACCACCACTTGAATCAGTGCACCAGTTGAAGAGTATAGTTGGCCATATAGGATATTGCAGGAAGTTCATAAGAGGATATGCATAGATTACTACACCAATGGATAAAGTTTCTAAGAAGGACACCGAATATTAGTGGAATGATGAATTCTAGAAGAGCTTGGATATTTTGAAAGAGAAAATGGTAACTGTGCCAATTTTGGTGTTTCCAGATTGGGAAAAATAATTTCATATGCATGTGGATTCATCTACAATAACATTAGAAGTAGTATTGACACAACCAGGAGAAGGTGATATACATCACCCTATTTCATTTGCAAGCATGAAGTCATCAGATTCAGAACAAAACTACAACACTACAGAAAGAGAAGGATTATCTATGGTGTATAATTTATAGAGATACATACATCAGATGTTAGGGAAACATTTCAAGATGTTTACAGAACATTCTTCTCTTAGATACTTATTCAATAAGCCAGTGTTGGGGGGAAGGATATGCATATGGCTACTCTTTTTCAAGGAGTTTGACTTTGAAGTTGTAGTGAATCCTGGAAGATTGAATGGAAGACTTGATCATTTATCGAGGATAACTAATGGAGAAAAACCCAATAATTTGGAAGACAAATTTCCAAATGCACAATTGTTTTCAGTAAAGATAGTTGATGAGTATTTTGTTGACATTATTGAGTTTTCAAGTATAATATTTGCACCGAGAGAATTTAATACCGCGCAGAAGAAAAATTTGGTTTCCAGATATGTAGACTATCAATTGATTGTAGGTCATTTATACAAGATTGGAGTAGACAAGATTTTGAGGAGATGTGTTGGTGCAAAAGTGTTCAGACCAGGGTCCTTATTAGGTTACCAAGAAAAGGGTACCGAATTAGTCTAGATCACTTTCATTTTCATCTTCCTGGGAGGGAAGAAGTCTCACCCTAAGTGCAAATGAGACATGAAAGAGAGGGAAGGTTAAGGATAATACTTAGACAAACCTCTAAGGTATATAGGCTCACTATAATCTTGCACATAGTAGACTAAAATTGTAACAGTCTTGAGCAATTCCTAACTGGTAAATAATAAAATAGAGTTGTGTTTCCATTCATAAAGACACATTTAGGTATATTAGACATAAATATAATAAATAATAGAAACTCATTGACGCATTAAGACTGAATATACAAGATGCAAATTCAAAATTTAGGTCTCTATTTATATTGACAATACCAAAATCTAATACATTGCTTGTTTGGTTCTCACCCATATCTTCTTATTCAATGGTACTATAGTGTTGGCCCATCACATCAATGAATCTCATCACACTATCAATATTTACAAGTGGAATAGTAATAACTCAGAACTAACATGTCATTACAGTCCTTTTCCTAACATTTCCCTATTAGCCTATCCTTCTTAGTATCATTAGCTCAATAGAATTATCAGTGTCATTATAATTATCTTATTAAAATCTCATCAGTATTCTATATATAATGTGATCTCACTGGTTAAGAACTTGAGAGTTCTTTCTTTTCTTGATCTTGCTACTGATGTTGCACCACCCCTTTAACTATTTTTTGTTTCTTCCTTTCTTGCACTCTCGAGCTTCTCAACAACTTGTGAAACTTCCCTTCTCCAAAATGAAGATGCAATGTGATGTGCAAAACTTATAACCAACAAAAATAACATCCCAACAGGCTCCAACCACAATCCTTGACTCGCCCCAAGTCAAGTCTTCATATTTTCCATGGCCTCCCGGTTGGCTTATTGTTTTTTCTTTCCTTCTGGCTTTGAGTTGTTTTCACTTCCAGCTTTGGATTTTTATGATTTCTCTTTTTCAAATGAAAGGCCCATCGTAGGTATGAGCTTGAGGGATCTCTTCCTGAACTCTTGGAAGTTATCCACCTTATCCTATCACTTCCTGGAAAGCAGTGAAGCTTCAACAATGAATTGTTGAGTGGCATTTGTGATGCATTCCTTTGGTTTCAACACAATTAAGGAGTTCCACTTAGAGCCAACAATGGCATAGAATTAATGCATATGCAAGTATGTTTTCTGAAATACTAGTCGAAACTCATGTAGCTCTTTCTTGGAAATTGTTTGGGCTTCATATAATGTATTCAATTTGTTATCCGCTTGCTGGATTTTGTTGAACTTCACTTGCTATTCCAGCAGATCCAGGGTGTTGGATGCTTTTGCATTGAGTGATTGGATCTTTGTGCGCATATACTCCAATGCATGGTTGCATATTGAGATGATTCCCATCCAATCAATTACTTTTATGAAGATGTTAGTGCACTCGATAGTCCATTTGTGCAGGTTTTCTCTTGCATTATTCCCTTCTAAGACAATCTTATCCATTTGTTCTCAAATCTTCTTGGGTTGAAACTCATCTTTTTTCTTGATGTCTCATAGTTGTGCTTCGAGGTTGTATGCTGTCTATACCAGTTCTAACCAAGAGACCTAAATAAACTCAATATTCTCCTTAGGCTTACTTGTTGTGTTGGACTCTGGTAGTTGGAACATTGTCTTCCTGACCGTCGTTCAGGTCTCTGCAAGTTTTTCTTTGACATTATCCACCTCCACTTCTTCCTTGATCCTGGAGTGTTCCTGCTATGTTCATTGGGATTGTGCAACAAGTTCTTCCTCTCTCAATAATTTTCCATCCCTTTCATCCTGCTGAATCCTATGCTCCAACTGTTCAGTTGAGGCTTTGATTATTCATACCAGGTGAGTTGTTGGTAGTTGTGTGAGCTCGCTGGAGGAATAGGTGGCATCCATGGGTACTCGAAATTGAAGTGGAAATTCACTGGCGATCGATTGTGCAGAAGGTGTCTCCACCTCTTCTTATCCTCGGGATGGAATTTACAATTAGTGTGCAAGTCGAGCCTTCAATTTTGTTGGGAATTGAGGAAAAGCTTCTATCTTGTCTAGGAAGAGTTGCAACAACTCCGCACATAGCTGCGGGTTCTTGAAGGCTTGTTCCAGTTTCTCTTACAACGATGTTGCACTCTTTCCTGACGTAGTTTCAGGTTCCTTCTGAATCTCCTATGCTTGTACCTCTTTTTGTAACAGGGTTTCTATGGTTTCTCTTTTGTGGATGGCACTCTCAACATTGATTGTTGAGAGAGGTAACTGAGTACTTGGGTATTGCGGTATTGGAACAATTTGACTCTCCATTGAAGGTGGATTGTCCTGAATAGGTACAAATGGATCGAGTGACTGGCTTGGGACTTCAAGGGTCAGATCGATAAGTTATGGTACATGCTCAGCTAGGTCAGGGGGATCCAATTGGATGGGATTAGGTGCAATGGTTTGGGGTTGGGTGGTCATTTCTTGCTATGGAAATCGGGGTTATGGGGGTGTTGGGGGATCTTCAGTGATTATGGTGGTGGATGCAATGGTATTTGGTTTAGGGTCATCCTATATGTCAATCATTGTTTGGGTTGCTCGAGTGGATGCTCAAGTACGAGGTATGGTAGAGGATATTGGATGAGGATTCATAATATTCACCAAGGAGAGCCATGTCTTGAGTTTCTTATCTAAACGATCTCCAATGAAAGAAGTAGATAGGCTGTCATTGACACCTTTACTTGATAGAATAGCTTGATCCAAAAGTTGCGGGAACATCAACAATGTCTTCTTCTTGCATTCCAAAGGTTGTGTCTCCTCTTCCTCTTCTAATTTTGTCTACATCGAGACATTTTTATTTTTCTCCATTGGGCCAGAGCTCGACCCTACCCCCTCTTACTTCCCCTTTTTCTTCAGGAGCTCCGCAGGTAAGAGGTAGTGCATTTTGGACTTGCATGAATTGTGCTTGAGTCCAGTCCACGACATGACTTCTTTGTTGAAGGTCTCCGCATATAGGTAGAAGGGGAGAAACCTCGAGTGGAATTCCTCTAGCTTTGTATGCCTCGGCCATATGAGAGTATTTTGGCCGTTCAATCTGAAGGTGATGTTTCATGTGTTCAGGTTTAGCAACTGTTGTGGTATGCACCATATATGAGTTTCTTCAATCAAAAAATTGTACAACTTTAAGAAAGTGACATTATTGAATTCATGGTTCTCTTGGTCCGTCCTCGAGTGCCAAGGTTCAAACATTTTAGCAAGGCTCCCTTTGTCTGCCATTTCCAGCTATCTCCCCATGGGTGGCCTCCATTTCCACATGGAAAATGCTATTAACAAGTACCCATACATGAAGGTCCCTCCTTTCTACTGAGCTTCCTCACATGCTATGAGGATTTATTCTAATAGATAGCTACACCATTTGAACATAACCTCGTTTGTGAAAAATATAGTTATAGAGAGCACATTGAGGGTGCATTCACCTTTGTAGTAGGAACACATGACTTTTCTTGCAATTATATAGCAGGTCGTTCGAAGCCATTTATGGAATAATTGGTTCAATATTTGTTGTTAGACCACCTCTCTGTGTGTGGAACTTCTCATAGAGGCTAACCTCTATTACAGGAAAATCCCCCTGCGGACAAGTGGATTCCCTCTTGGGCTCTAGACTCCTAAGACCAAGACACAAAGGGTGCTAACATTGGTTGTTGACATCATTTTAAACCTAGTTAAACTAAAGTATAGAGAAGAGGAAAAAAGGTGTACCTTTTAAATGATGTTCATCCTCACATAGTCAGAGATGAGCATTGATCCCCAAGCTCCTTGATAAGTCCTTCAAAACAAACAAATATAGAACAAACTTCCTAACATTTCCCTATTAGCCTATTCTTCTTAGTATCATTAGCTCAATAGAATTATCAGTGTCATTATAATTATCCTATTAAAATCTCATTAGTATTCTATATATAATGTGATCTCAGTGGTTAAGAAATCAAGAGTTCTTTCTTTTCTTGATCTCGCTACTGATGTTGCACCATCCCTTTAACTATTTTGTGTTTCTTCCTTTCTTGCATTTTCCAGCTTCTCAACAACTTGTGAAACTTCCCTTCTCCAAAATGAATATGCAATTTGATGTGCACAACTTCTAACCAACAAAATGAACGTCCCAACAGGATCCAACCACAATCCTTGACTTTCCTGGAGTCAAGTCTTCATATTTTCCATGGCCTCCCGGTTGGCTTGTTGGTTTTTTTTTCCTTCTAGATATGAGTTGCTTTCACTTCCAACTTCAACTTTTTATGATTTCTCTTTTTCAAATGAAAGGCCCAACGCAGGTATGAGCTTGAGGGATCTCTTCCTGAACTCCTAGAAGCTATCCACCTTGTCCTGCCACTTTCTGGAAAGCAGTGAAGCTTCAACAATGAATTGTTGAGTGGCATTTGTGATGCATTCCTTTGGTTTCGACACAATTAAGGAGTTCCACTTAGAGTCAACAATGGAATAGAATTGATGCATATGCATGTATGTTTTCTGAAATACTGGTCGAAACTCATGTAGCTCTTTCTTGGAAACTATTTGGGCTTCATATAATGTATTCAATTCGTTATCCGCTTGCTGGATTTTGTTGAACTTCGCCTACTATTCCAGTGGATCCAGGGTGTTGGATGCTTCTGGATTGAGTGATTGGTTCTTTGTGCACAAATAATCCAATGCATGGTTGCATATTGAGATGATTCCCATCCAATCAATTACTTCTATGAAGATGTTAGTGCACTCGATAGTCCATTTGTGCAAGTTTTCTCTTGCATTATTCCCTTCTAAGACAAGATTCTCCATTTGTTCTCAGAGCTTCTTGGGTTGAAACTCAGCTTATTTCTTGATGTCTCGTAGTTTTTATTCAAGGTTGTATGCTCTCTATACCAGTTCTGACCAAGAGACCTAAATAAACTCAATATTCTCCTCAGGCTCACTTGTTGTGTTGGACTTTGGTAGTTGGAGCATTGTCTTCCTGACCATCGTTTAGGTCTCTACAAGTTTTTCTTTGACATTATCCACCTCAAGTTCTTCCTGGATCCTGGAGTGTTCCTGCTATGTCTGTTGGGATTGTGCAACAAGTTCTTCCTCTCTCCATAATTTTTTGTCCCTTTCATCCTGTTGAATCCTCTACTCTAGCTGTTTAGTTGAGGCTTTGATTATTCATACCAGGTGAGTTGTTGGTAGTTGTGTGAGCTCGCTAGAGGAATCAGTGGCATCCGTGGGTACTCAAAATTTAAGTGGAAATCCATTAGCCATCGATTTTGTAGATGTCTCCACCTCTTCTTATCTTGGGGATGGAATTTACAATTAGTGTGCAAGTCGAGCCCTCAATTCTGTTGGGAATTGAGGAAAATATTTTATCTTGTCTAGGAAGAGATACAAAAACTCCGCACATAGCTGTGGGTTCTAGAAGGCTGGTTCCAATTTCTCTTACAATGATGTTGCACTCTTCCCTGACATAGTTTCAGGTTCCTTCTGAATCTCCTATGCTTGTACCTCTTTTTGTAACACGATTTCTATGGTTTCTCTTCTGTGGATGGCACTCTCAACATTGATTGTCGAGAGACGGAATTGAGTTCTTGGGTATTGTGGTATTGGAACAATTTGACTCTCCATTGAAGGTGGATTGTCCTGAATAGGTACAAATAGAATGAGTGACTGACTTGGGACTTCAGGGGTCAGATCAGTAAGTTATGGTACATGCTCAGGTATGTTGGGGGGATCCAATTGCATGGGATCAGGTGCAATGGTTTAGGGTTTGGTGGTCATTTCTTGCTGTGGAAATTAGGGTTATGGGGGTGTTGGGGGTTGTTCAGTGATTATGGTGGTGGATGCAATGGTATTTGTTTTAGGGTCATTCTATATGTCAATCATTGTTTGGGTCGCTCGAGTGGATGCTCGAGTACGAGATATGGTTGAGGATATTGGATGAGGATTCATAATATTGACCAGGGAGAGCCATGTCCTAGGTTTCTTATCTAAATTATCTCCAATGAAAGAAGTAGATAGGTTGTCATTGACACCTTTACCTGATAGCATAGCTTGATCCGGAATATGCAGGAACAACAACAATGTCTTCTTCTTACATTCCAGAGGTTTTGTCTCCTCTTCATCTTCTGAGTTTGTCTACATCGAGACATTTTTATTTTTCTCTGTTGGGCTAGAGCTCGACCCTACTCCCTCTTACTTCCCCCTTTTCTTCAAGAGATCTACAGGAAAGAAGTAGTGCATTATGGACTTGCATGAATTGTGCTTGAGTTCAGTCCACGACATGACTTCTTTGTCGAAGGTCTCCGCATATAAGTAGAAGGGGAGAAACCTTGAGTGAAAGTCCTTTGGCTTCATATTCCTTGGCCATACAAGAGAATTTTGGTCATTCAATCTGAAGGCGATGTTTCATGTGTTTAATTTTAGCAACTCTTGTGGTATACACCATATCTGAGTTGCTTCAATCAAAAAATTGTACAACTTTGAGAAAGCAACATTATTGAATTCATGGTTCCCTTGGTCCATCCTCAACTGCCAAGGTTCAAAAATTTTAGCAAGGCTCCCTTTGTCTGCCATTTCCAACTATCTCCCCATGGGTGGCCTCCATTTCCACATGGAAAATGCTATTAACAAGTACCCATACATGAAGGTCCCTCCTTTCTACTGAGCTTCCTCACATGCTATGAGGAGTTATTCTAATAGATAGCTACACTAGTTTACCATAGCCCCATTTATGAAAAATATAGTTATAGAGAGAACATTAAGGGTGCATTCACCTTTGTAGTAGGAACGTATGATTTTTCTTGCAATTATATAGCTGGTTGTCTGAAACCATTTATGGAATAATTGTCTCAATATTTGTTGTTAGACCACCTCTCTGTGTGTGGAACTTCTCATAGAGGCTAACCTATGTTATAGGAAAATCCCCTTGCGGACAAGTGGATTCCATATTGGGCTCTAGACTCCTAAGACCAAGACATAAAGGGTGCTAACATTGGTTGCTGACATCCTTTTAAACCTAGTTAAAATAAAGTATAGAGAAGAGGAAGAAAGGTGTACCTTTTAAATTATCTTCGTCCTCGCATAGTCTGGGATGAGCATTGATCCTCAATATCCTATTAAAATCTCATCAGTATTCTATATATAATGTGATATCACTGGTTAAGAACTCGAGATTTCTTTCTTTTCTTGATCTTGCTACTAATGTTGCACCATCCCTTTAACTCTTTTTTGTTTCTTCCTTTCTTGCGCTCTCCAGCTTCTCAACAACTTGTGAAACTTCCCTTCTCCAAAGTTTAGATGCAATGTGATGTGCACAACTTCTAACCAACAAAATGAACATCCCAATAGGCTCCAACCACAATCCTTGACTTGCCCTGAGTCAAGTCTTCATATTTTCCATGGCCTCATAGTTGGCTTGTTGTTTTTTCTTTCCTTCTGGCTCTGAGTTGCTTTCACTTCCAGCTTCATCTTTTTATGATTTCTCTTTTTCAAATAAAAGGCCCAACGCAGGTACAATCTTGAGGGATCTCTTCTTGAAGTCTTGGAAGTTATCCACCTTATCCTGCCACTTCCTAGAAAGTAGTGAAGCTTCAACAATGAATTGTCGAGTGGCATTTGTGATGCATTCCTTTGGTTTCGACACAATTAAGGAGTTCCACTTAGAGTCAACAATGGCATAGAATTGATGCATATGCAGGTATGTTTTCTAAAATACTAGTCGAAACTCATGTAGATATTTCTTGGAAACTGTTTGGGCTTCATATAATGTATTCAATTCGTTATCTGCTTGCTGGATTTTATCGAACTTCGTCTGCTATTCCATCGGATCTAGGGTGTTGGATGCTTCTGCATTGAGTGATTGGATCTTTGTGCGCAAATAATCCAATGCATGGTTGCATATTGAGATGATTCCCATCCAATCAATTACTTCTATGAAGATGTTAGTGCACTCGATAGTCCATTTGTGCAAGTTTTCTCTTGCATTATTCCCTTCTAAGACAATCTTCTCCATTTGTTCTCAGAGCTTCTTGGGTTGAAACTCAGCTTATTTCTTGATGTCTCGTAGTTGTGCTTCTAGGTTGTATGCTCTCTATACCATTTCTGACCAAGAGACCTAAATAAACTCAATATTCTCCTCAGGCTCATTCGTTGTGTTGGACTCTAGTAGTTGGAGCATTGTCTTCCTGACCGTCATCTAGGTCTCTGCAAGTTTTTCTTTGAC
The DNA here is from genome assembly GCA_032191745.1 of Picea mariana. Classification (NCBI taxonomy): domain Eukaryota; kingdom Viridiplantae; phylum Streptophyta; class Pinopsida; order Pinales; family Pinaceae; genus Picea; species Picea mariana. The sequence continues at coordinate 142,177 of JASDQU010101627.1, read as the reverse complement.
TTTATCCACCTCTAATTCTTCCTACATCCTGGAGTGTTCCTGCTATGTCCATTAGGATTGTGCAACAAGTTCTTCCTCTCTCCATAATTTTTCGTTCCTTTCATCCTGTTGAATCCTCTACTCCAGCTGTTTAGTTGAGGCTTTGATTATTCATACCAGGTGAGTTGTTGGTAGTTGTGTGAGCTTGTTGGAGGTATGGGTGGCATCTGTAAGTACTCGAAATTGAAGTGGAAATCCACTAGCCATCGATTGTGCAGAAGATATCTCCATCTCTTCTTATCCTCGGGATGGAATTTACAATTAGTGTGCAAGTCGAGCCCTCAATTCTGTTGGGAATTGAGGAAAAGATTTTATCTTGTCTAGGAAGAGTTGCAACAACTCCACACATAGATGTGGGTTCTAGAAGGTTGGTTCCAGTTTCTCTTACAACGATGTTGCACTCTTCCCTGACGTAGTTTCATGTTCCTTCTGAATCTCCTATGCTTGTACCTCTTTTTGTAACATGGCTTCTATGGTTTCTCTTCTGTGGATGGCACTCTCAACATTGATTGTTGAGAGAGGGAATTGAGTGTTTGGGTATTGTGGTATTGGAACAATTTGACTCTTTGTTGAAGGTGGATTGTCCTGAATAGGTACAAATGGAACGAGTGACTGGCTTGGGACTTCAGGGGTCAGATCGGTAAGTTATGGTACATGCTCGGGTAAGTTGGGGGGATCCAATTGCATGGGATCAGGTGCAATGGTTTGGGGTTGGGTGGTCATTTCTTGTTGTGGAAATTAGGGTTATGGGGGTGTTCAGTGATTATGGTGGTGGATGCAATGGTATTTGGTTTAGGGTCATCCTATATGTCAATCATTGTTTGGGTCGCTCGAGTGGATGCTCGAGTATGAAGTATGGTCAAGGATATTGGATGAGGATTCATAATATTCACCAAGAAGAGCCATGTCCTGGGTTTCTTATCTAAATGATCTCCAATGAAAGAAGTATATAGGTTGTCATTGACACCTTTACCTGATAGCATAGCTTGATCTAGAAACTGCGGGAACATCAACAATGTCTTCTTCTTACATTCCAGAGGTTGTGTCTCCTCTTCCTCTTCTAAGTTTGTCTACATCGAGACATTTTTACTTTTCTCTGCTGGGCTAGAGCTCGACCCTACTCCCTCTTACTTCCCATTTTTCTTTAGGAACTCTGCAGGTAAGAGGTAGTGCATTCTGGACTTGCACGAATTGTTCTTGAGTCCAGTCCACAACATGACTTCTTTGTCGAAGGTCTCCGCATATAGGTAGAAGGGGAGAAACCTCAAGTGGATGTCCTGTGGCTTCATATGCCTCTGCCATACGAGAGTATTTTGGCTGTTCAATCTGAAGGTGATGTTCTGTGTGTTCAATTTTAGCAACTCTTGTGGTATACACCATATCTGAGTTGCTTCAATCAAAAAATTGTACCACTTTGAGAAAGTGACATTATTGAATTCATGGTTCTCTTAGTCTATCCTCGAGTGCCAAGGTTCAAACATTTTAGCAAGGCTCCCTTTGTTTGCCATTTCCAACTGTCTCCCCATGGGTGGCCTCCATTTCCACATGGAAAATGCTATTAACAAGTACCCATACATGAAGGTCCCTCCTTTCTACTGACTTCCTCACATGCTATGAGGAGTTATTCTAGTAGATAGCTACACCAGTTGAACATATCCCCGTTTGTGAAAAAGATAGTTATAGAGAGTGCATTGAGGGTGCATTCACTTTTGTAGTAGGAACGCATGACTTTTCTTGCAATTATATAGCAGATCGTCCAAAACCATTTATAGAATAATTGGCTCAATATTTGTTGTTAGACCACCTCTTTGTGTGTGGAAATTCTCATAGAGGATAACCTCTATTACAGGAAAATCCCCCTGCAGACAAGTGGATTCCCTCTTCGGCTCTAGACTCCTAAGACCAAGACATAAAGTGTGTTAACATTGGTCACTGACGTCCTTTTAAACTTAGTTAAACTAAAGTATAGAGAAGAGGAAGAAAGGTGTACCTTTTAAATGATGTTCATCCTCGCATAGTCCGGGCCGAGGATTGATCCCCAAGCTCCTTGATAAGTCCTTCAAAACAAACAAAGACATAACAAACTTCCTATTCTACTAAGATTAGCTTGAAACTGGATCTATCTAATAGAGACAAGTTCATGTAGAAAAAACACAACCTTGAAAGAAACAGGCCAAGAACATATGTATATATATGATAACAACAGAGAATACTTAAAGACCTTTGATGAAGGTGCAACAACCTCTCCTAGCTCTCCTTTTCCAACCCTTTTCTCAAGTAATACACAAAAAATGATGATGCTTCAATGATATCTCCCTTATGAGATCATAAGTTTGATGCCTTCAATGTCTCCTCTTCCTTATGAGATCACAAGTTAGGTGATTCTCAATTTCTCCATATACCTTTCACCATGAAAAGGCCTCCTTATATAAGCTTGGATAGGCCTAACCACCTTAGAGATTCTTGGGATAGGTTGAGGATGTTTCTCCATCAGTTGTGGATCCTCCCTAAGATTCAGCCTTGACCTCAGATTGAATCCAACTAACTCTAGAGATGAGGGGATTCTTCCCTAATTTCCCTCAACTTTCCAAAATTCCCTCAATAAGGCTAGCACTCCCTCAAAAAGGTACATAGAGCGTTGCAACGCTCCCCCAAAGAAGGGTATGGAGAAGTAGCACTCCCTGACTGTAAGTAGGGGAGTGCTACCCAAAATGCTCTCAGAAAATCCTAGCACTCCCACAGAAGGGTCTACAGAGTGCTACAAAACTCCCTCGGAGGAGGTTAGGGAGTGCTAGCACTCCCTAACTATGGGTAGGGGAGCACTTCTCTTCAAACTTCATTTTTAAGTGGTTTTTTCATGGAAAAATCTTTGTACTCTTCATCAGATCATTTTTCCTTTTTAAACCAGTCTTTGAAGGTGTCTTAAGTGTCCTTATGATGTCGTTAGAGACACGACATATGAAATATGGAAGTATGATTTTTGCAACACTTGCGACACTTGTGACCAAAAATACAACACTTGAAACATTGATGATGACGACAATAGGTCATCATTGGAGTGAGTAATTTTGATGTGTAACAAATTCCCCCCTAAAGTGCGAAGCTAGAAGACGAAAATTGATGACTGAAGTACTTTGTATATTTTTTCGAGCAAGGGTATGGACTCAAAGAACCTGGAAGAAGCTGCACACAACCATCAAACAAATATTATGACATGTTTCAAACCCAAGGCAGGCATACCTATGCTTGAGTGATAAATACTTTCAAGGTATGGCCACCATAAAATACATTGCAGATCCATAATTATATTGACAAAAAGGTATAGCCACTAAATATACAATATGGATTTATACCTTCGATGACCTGAACTAATCATAGCCATGAAGAATACACAGTGGATCTATGAGATGACAAGACATAGCCACGACCAATACAAAGTAGATCTATGTGATAGTATATGTGTCAATGTTCAAAAGAAACTTTGTCGCAACCTGGGTGAAGTATATATAAGAGTGATGAATCGAACTAGGGTCTTCTTACCAATCCCTATGTAGTACGAATATAATCATGTGAATAGATGTCCTGATGTTGAACATGGCAGAAACCACTTGATTACTGATTAATGAGGTAAATTGTTAACAAGCGCAAGGGAAATCACCATTGATGTCAATGATTCCCAAGGTACTCTAGTATGTTCCAACGAATGTGAATGGATGAGATAAAGTTGAACATCCATGGAATCATTTGATCAGAGGTCAATGATGTAAACCCATTTTCAGACATGAGGAGGCATACCATTGAGGCATGTAGGTGCCAAGGTACTAACTGGTTTCTAAGTCTAGGTCCCGGATAATGTGTTGAATTTGATAGGAATAGACTCGTCAAAGGAGGGCCTTGATGGATCCCCCATCAACGAAATGAAACTTACACAGAGATGTAAATTGGTAGATTAAATGAACATGGCCTGACATGGGTATTGAAATAGGATATTTGTTCTGGTTGAATCTCAAAGAAGATACTTCCCTTGAACACTGAGACACAACAACAGAAACTTGACATGGACCAAAAGATGATGATGCAATGGATACTGTGACTTTCGGTGGGTGACCCAAAGGAGTAAAGAAAACTCAGAGGATTGGTTTAGTGCAGAGGTTCAGTGGATTAAAATGTGTGCAAATACAAAGTGTCGTGTTCAAGGGTGACCGTAAGAATTACATGTAATGTTCCCAAAAACTTCTTGGCTTGCTTCCTTCAATTTTTTTCCCCCATCCAGATAGACGAGTACCTCTTTTTGATTTAATGAGATCAAGGAGGGTAACACATTCTCAATATAATTCACCTTCGGTAAGTCCCTCTTCCTTTGTTTAACAAACTAGAATAAGTAAGGGTTCGGTCTCGTATGGTCCCTTCAATGTATGATTGTTTAATGAGTCCAGAGAAGGTAAACTCGATGTTTTTTTATATTTAGAGAGTATGAAAACTGACTTAAAGACAACTCCAGTGTTGTCCTTTTTCATAATGTTAGTCTTGCAAGGCTGAAAAAGAGATAAATTATCACTCGAAAGATGCCCTTACAAACTTTTTAGCGAGTGTTAAAGGAAGCAAGATCACTCGAAAATATTTTCATGTTTAGAGAGTTTGAAAAGAGCTTAAAGGAGACTCTAGGCGGTTCCTTTTTCGTATAACCTATACGAGTTCAAGAAAGTGATAAAAGTATACTTGGTTACATTCTCATGTTTTTATTAGCATAAGAAAGAACAAAGACTAAGCTCAGTACTCTGCCCCTAGCTTGAAATCTAGTGGCTTAACTCCAAAATGATCATCAAAGGCTGGAGACATGCCCCCCAAGATTCAATTCATTCACCGACTGTGAGGTTGTCACCAATTTCTGTACTAGATGGAGAAAAAGGATAAGGGTGGATGAAATGAAGGTTCAAATATGAGACCTCATGAAAGAATCGACTCGACATCTACGAGATCTAGTGAAAGAATCAACTTGACAGGAGAGGTGATTGTTTCATTTTTTAACAAGATTGACATAGGAAAAAAAACTATGCTCATGGCTTTGGGTTGAATCCCTAGATTTTTGTTTCATTTTTTAATGAGCTTGCTACAAAGAGGAAAAACTATGCTCATGGATTCTATTTCATTTTTCAGCGAGCTTTCCACAGAGAAGCAAAACTATGCTTGTGACCTCTTCTTGATCATGGCTTCCAAGAGGATAATGCTCTGGAAGGAAACCATGTCAAGAGATAAAAATTGGTCATGGCTTCCAAGATATCTTCACCAGATGGAAGAACAATGCTCTGAAAGGAACACATGTCAAGGGCCACGACATGGGTAAGGAGATTAGGCTCCAATAGCCCTACCGAAGAGATCACCATGTCAATTACTAGATCCAAGTCATCGAAAGTTGAAGTCATGGGAGACAATGCCACATAATTAACCTGTGGCAGGGGTGATACCGAATGCATATAAGAACCATTTAGGGAGTTCATTGGGTTGATGGTCAAGTCAGGGCTAAGAAATGAAAGTTGATCAATAGTCACCATTATTCCATTGTGTGGGAAAGATATCACATGAAAAAAAGTGGACACTATAGCTTTCATGGAATAGACATAATCGCTCCCAAGGAGTAAATCGAAATCCAAGGGGTCTTGGACTACCATAACATTAATAAATACATTTTTACCTCCCAAAGTTACAAGAAACTAGGGAAGGATCCCTAAAGGGTGACTGGGTCTTTTGTTAAAAGTGAATAGAGTCTGGGTAACCAACACAAGCTGAGGATAACCCAAATCTTTCCAAGCAATAAAGGACAAAATACTAACAGACGAACCTTCATCCATCAGTGCATGAGGAATGTCCCTACCACAAACTTGTACTGTAATATTGAAAGGAATGTGAGAGGGAAGATGAGGTCCAGTTAGCAAACCCCAATAAAAAGTGATGGCCTCATTACTTGGAGGGGGTTTCGTAGGAGAAGGAGGAATTCCCCCCAGCACGGTAGATTCTGTATCAACGAGAAAGACATGGGAAATATTGGGTTTACTCTCTAGAGGGAGAGTAGGATCGATTGATAATGACAACAAATAGACCACTTGAGTTTCATTCTCCAAGGGGAGAATGGGGTCGACAGGTGGAAATGGATCGACCGCTTGGGTTTCACTCTCTAATGGGAGAGCGGGATCAACCGAATATGGGACCAGATCAATCACTTTGTCAACTGGTTCAACTAAGGATGTGACTAGATTGACGACATGATCAAATGGACTGGCCGATGAAGGGACCAGAGAAATCACTTTGGCACTCCTCAGAGGAGGAGTGGGATTGACCACATTATCACTCTTCAGAGGAGGAGTGGGATTGATCAATTATGTTACCAAAGAAACCACTTTGGCACTCTTCAGATGAAGGGTAGGACTGACCAATGAAGGTACTAGATCAGTCACTTTGGGTTCACTCTTTCGATGAAGAGTGGGGCTGACCAATGACAGAACTGGATCAGATACTTTGGTTAGTGGTTCAACCGAGGATGAAACTATATTGACGACCTGATCAGCCAGACTGACCAGGGATGGAACCAGATTGACCATTCCATCAAATAACGAAGGGTTGGGGGAAATATTACGATAACCAATTGGAAGTTGAATCTTTTTCAAAAGAGAATAAGCCTCATCCATATGAGTACAAAGGTGAGATTAATGATGTCCTTCGCATAACATGCAAGGAAATTTGACAGTTGTCTTCTTCTTACCAACCTTAACGTCACTAGTGGAAGGGGCGTCACTAACATGTCTAGCAGGGGCCGATGACATGGAGGAACACACTTCTAAGACCTTGGGAATACCAAGGCAATCCCTTATAAAGTGGTCACCTTTACGAAGACTGCAAGGGAATTTGGGTTTCAGATTCTTCATTTTAATCTTATCAACCTCATCAACACTCCCAATACTATTAATAGTAGCTGGTTGCTTGGATCAACATCTTATGTAGTTGGAGGCTTGGTCCCTTTCTGGTTCTCTTTCCATTTCTTCATCTTCTTATCAACTTGGATACTCACTTAAGAGCTTTCACTAGGCAAAGAAGGAGAAATGGAAGGAGACCCGATGAGCGAAGAAGGAAAAAGGTCGACATGAGGTTGATGTGTGGGTGGTGTGCTTACATCTAAAGAACCTACATTCGATATCACTGGAGTGGAAAACAACCATACTGGTAACTCAATTGTGAGACCTAGAAATCTCAAAGTAGCGATGTAAGGAGGACCAATGTTTCCTTATGAAGGAAAAACAAAGGGTTCCCCTGGAAAATATGTTCCTTCATTGGTCATTTCGAGAACTGACGCCATAAAAATAAAGATCCAACCTAGATTCTACTAGGGAGAACAAACAACACACGCTAAAAATCTAGTAAGAAAGTAAGCAAAAAAAACCTTCTCACAATGAGCACACTAGTTGGTGATGAAATCCAACTTCGAGGGAACAAAGTAAGAATGGGCTAAGATAGAGAGGGTGGAAAAGTTACGTTGACGACCTGCTTAACGGACTTACACCTTGGTGCAATCTCTACTCATAATCATGGGTATACCCTCCAAGGAGCCCGAGTGAGTCTGGCCAACGCCGATTCTAGGTACCGTGAAGACTTGCCCCTCCACAGTCACCTTATGTAAATACTCTAAAGAGATATGCCACTAAGGTTACCAAATACAATAGCGATGTTTGGGGAAACAATAGACAATCTGATTTATGTGCAAGGGAAGGGTATCTAGCCTGAAATCAACTTGAAAGGATTCCACTCATCATTGTGGGTATAACTTCAAGTGAGCCCCATAATACACACAATCTCTACACCAAGACCAACAAACCAGGGTGAGTAACTCTGCTAGTCTCAATGCGACCTTAGGTTTGACCCTTGTGTGAGAAGCGCTTCCCAGGACAAAATGTAGAAATTGGATTTCACCGCTCCTTAACAAAAGATCCTATGTTTGTTTGAATCTTTGGAAAGTTATCTTTCACACCTATTCCAAAGCCCTACAACTAATCTAATGTACATTTTCTACCAGAAAATGTAAAAATGTCTAATCAATTTTAGTTTAGCGCTTGATTTTAAAGGATGTTGTTACTCAAAAGGAAAATGGTGTGGACAATATGGTGTTTTGACCGACTCGAAATTTATGTGAAGAGATGAATATGAAATATTTTCATTTTGATGAAATCTATGCTACGAGAAGGAGAAAACATTCATCATTCCAGATGTACAATGTCCCAAAATGCCAAAAAACATGCAATTCTTCTACTTCAAATGCAAGATGGTTTCACTACCCAAAAGAAAGAATGCATTTATCTTCTTTGTTTTATTATGATGTATACATAAATTAAATAAAAAACCTTCAATGATCCACTACTTTCAATCAGGAGAAAGATTCCTATGCAAATGCAAAAGACACAAAGCAAAAGGGCTACAAACAAAGCATGCACTCAAGGCAGTGAGGTATGAAAGAAAACAGGTAGAAAATTTTTTTAACAATAAAAAACATCGTCAATTATTCTACAACCAATCAAGAATGAAATGAACACAAATAAAATGCAAAGAAGAATCCAAGAAAAGATAGGGAGAAAGAGAAATCACTCAAAACTGTCAAGACAAAAAGCAACTGGAAAAGGCAATTTCACATTTCTGAAAAAGGTTTCAATCTCCAAGAAAGAAAATAGGGAGTGATAAGCATAAAAAACCATCAAAAAACAATCCAAACAACTTCACAAACCAACCACAGACTCTGGGTAAAGAGCTCTACAAAAAAGGCTGCAAAAGACTGAGCAGAAGAAGGCAAAAACTCTAAAAAAAAAGACTAGTTCTCCCCCAGAAGGGTGGACATAGTGTTTCAACGCTCCCTAAGACACTTTAGGGGAGCTATGGTGCTCCGGTATGGCCTACAGGGGGGCATTGGTCTTCCTAGAAACTCATAAAAGGAGCCAAAAACCATGCAAAAACTCACCCAGAATGCATGAAAATTGGTGAAATTACTAATGAAGGTAGGATAAGGTTAATGGATGATGAATAAACAATAAAAGTGATCTGAAAGGTGGGAAAAAAGAAGGAAAAAAACAAGGAAATACAAATAGGATTCCTTTCCTAGTGGAGTCTCCAATTTCTATTATAGGAAAATCCCCCTGCAGACAAGTGGATTCCCTCTTGGGTTCTAGACTCCTAATACCAAGATAGAAAGGGTGCTAACATTGGTCGCTGACATCCTTTTAAGACTAGTTAAACTAAAGTATAGAGAAGAGGAAGAAAGGTGTACCATTTAAATGATGTCTATCCTCGCACAGTCTGAGCTGAGATTTGATCCCCAAGCTCCTCGATAATTCCTGCAAAATAGACAAAGACAGAACAAACTTCCTATTCTACTAAGATTAGATTGAAACTAGATCTATCTAATAGAGACAAGTTCATGTAGAACAAACACAACCTTGAAAGAAACAAGCCAAGCACATATGTATATTGATGAGAAAAACAAAGAATAATTACAGACCTTTGATGAACGTGTAGTAGCCTCTCCCAACTCTCCTTGTCCAACCCTTTGCTCAAGTAATCCACACAAAATGATGATGCTTCAATGATATCTCCATCATGAGATCATAATTTTGATGCCTTCAATGTATCCTCTTCCTTATGATATCATAATTTAGGTGCTTCTTAATTTCTCCATATACCTTTCACCATGAGAAGGCCTCCTTATATAAGCTTGGAGAGGCCCAACCACCTTAGAGATTCTTTGGATAGGTTGAGGATATTTCTCCATCATATGTGGATCCTCCCTAATATTCATCCTTGACCTCATATTCAAATCCAACTAACTCCAGATATGAGGGGATTATTCCCTGATTTCCCTCAACTATCCAAAATTCACTCAAAAAGGCCAGCGCTCCCTCAAAAGGGTACATAGAGAGTTGAAACACTCCCCCAAATAAGGGTAGGGAGTGATGGAACTCCTTGGAAGTGGGTAGGGGAGTGCTGCCCAAAATTCTCTCAAAAAATCCTAGCACTCCCCTAAAATGGTGTACATAATGATACAACACTCCCTCGAAGGAGGTTAGGGAGCGCTAGCACTCCCTGACTATGGGTAGGGGAGCGCTTCTCTTCAAACTTCATTTTTAAGTGGTTTTTTCATGGAAAAATATTTGTACTCTTCAGTAGATCATTTCTCCTTCTTAAACTAGTCTTTGAAGGTGTCTTAAGTGTCCTTATGATGTCATTAGAGACATGACATAGGCAAGATGGAAGTATGATTTTTGCGACACTTGCGACACTTGAGACCAAAAATATGACACTTGAAACACTGATGATGACGACAATAGGACATCATTGGAGTGAGTAATTTTGAGGTGTAACAACCTCATCTTTCTTTTTGCCGTGATTTCTCAGTCCTTGGAATCCTTTGGTGATATCCTCACCCTTGAGAGATAATCCATTGAGTTGATGGATATCATCTGCATGAATTGGATATCTGTGATCAAGCCACTGACTTTTGTCATGTACTCAACTAATTGGGAACTTCGTGAAATGTGCAACCTCGCAAGTGGTCCTAAAGACAGGTAAATATATGAGATTCATGATTGTAGTGTTGAAGAGGTTGATAAATTCAAGATTGGGAAAAAATGCATGCCTTCAATGGCATATGGAGCCATGTCCCAGAACACATCGATGTTCATATGTGGGAACAACACTTGGTCCACCAAATCTAGGTCCAATAGATTTAATTTCTCTGTCTTTCCCTTGACATGCTATAAGATCTCGATGCGTGGATCATACAACTCATCTGGGATTTCTTCTTTGGCAGTGGAACTACAACCTCCTATTTCTATCGGCATGCTATCTCTGAAGTATTTGACTTGCTGGGTAACTTGGGGTCAACTTTGTAACAGGAGAATGAAAAGCTTGGGGAGTATGCGTAATTGTAGGAAATTCAAAATATTGCTAACAACAAATGTTGGTGATGCTCGTATATGGACAGATTCTTATAACTGGATAACTTGGAGAATTTCTATAAGCACCCATAAAGGCACTCATAATTAGGCCATAAACACAGTTTTAGGCTTAGGTGTCCGACGGGATGGGTAATGGGGTAAGATCTATCAACTGATCTTGGCCTTTAATGAACGGACTGAAAGGGGCATGGTCGAGTTGAGGTGCTTATATTTTTAAGGACTGAGAAGCATGATAAGGATACCAATGGCATCTACGCATATCACACATTAATGGATTAACGAAAAGTTTGACAGGTTACGGTGGCTATCATAAAGCATATGATGAGGCTGGATATGTGTGGCACATGGGTTATGATCGAGATCAGATTCTCCCTCCCTCCGACCAAAATGGGGGTCCTCGTCATATTAAATGACTTCATTGAGTGTAATAGTTGCTCTTTTGATACTAAGTGGATGATTAATAAATTATGCATAAAAGAAATGCTTAAACTGAAACATAATATATGTCATGGCGCATTAAATGCACACACCGATGTTTATTAATTGATTTTTCTTTTGTTGAAAGAAATGAAAATCTAACTATTGTACATGCTCTATTGTCCTAAAGAAACCTTGCTTTGACTCAAGTATGAGAAAGGTATGGTTTCAGGCAGGTGCCATTCACCCATTGTGGTCGAAGGATACCATCTAGTTGCGTGAGCCTAACTACACCAGAGTGTTGGATTTCCGCAACTATGAATGGACCCAACCAATGCATGCATAGATTTCCTAGATGTTTCTGATATCGACTGTCATAGAGGAGCAACTTATCTCCTTGCATGAATCTCTTGGAATTAATATGCCTATCAGTCGAAGCTTTCAGCCTGGCCTTCTCAACTGTCTGATGAAAATCCACTAAAAATATTGCTTCCTCTAGTTCGTGCAAGTCTACAATCCTTTGTGCAACTAATTCATCATATGTCATGTGTGTAGACCGGGCTATATAAAGACTAGGGGTGATAAATTATGTAGGTACAACCACTTATTTTCCATAGACAAACCGAAATGGGGTGTATCTATGTAACTTCTTCATGGTAGTCCTGTAATCCCAAAATACTATTGGAACTCTATTGTCCCAGTCCTCCCGGTTTGCACAACATACTTTTGTGAGTCCTCTTTCTAGAATTTTATTGAAGGCCGATACTATACCATTAGCTTGCGGATGGTAATGGCTTCTCTTATGATGTTGTATAAGAAATTTGGTTGTTAGCAATGCAATTGTAATGCCGATAAAATGAGTACCTTGATAATTGGTTAGACTTCTTGGACATCCAAACTGAGTGATAACATTTTCAAAGATAAATTTAGCATCTTTGTCTGTAGAACATTTTTGGACTGCCTATGCTTCATCCCATATTTTAAGGTAATCAGTTTCAGTAATGATGTATTTGGATTTTGAGTGCTTAGCCGGGGGGTTGATTGGTCCAATAAAATCAACATCCCACTTCTCAAATGCTTGAAGTGATCTGACTGGCTGAAGGGTTAATTCATCTCTTCGAGATGACTTTCCTACTCTTTGGCAAATGTTGCATCATATAACATATTCCTTAGCATATTTAAATAACATGGACCACCATAAGCCAATGTGAAGTACCTTTTGTGCAGTGGCCTTACTTCCAACATGTCCTACCACAGCTCCACCATGGCATTCCTATAGGATAGCCTACCTTTCATGGTTTAAGACACATCTCCTAAGGATGTTGTCGAGTCCCATTTTGCAAAGTTTCCTAACAATCAATTGATAATCTATTGCGCGAAGTACCATACGTCATTTCTAGGTTATGAAGTACATTTTCGGGAAGGTTCATGTACTGAGGAAGACAACAATGTATTCAAGATACTCTGGAATGGCCTCAATCTAGAACAAGTTTGCATCCAGGAGCTGATCATCCACTGCTCCAACACATTCCCCTGACTCCAACCTAGAAAGTTGATCTAGACCTACATCTCCTCTTCCTGGTTTGGCAATCACTTCAAACGAAAATTCTTGGAAAAACAATAGCCATATGAAAATTATTCCTTCCAATACTAGTTTATTAACTATGTACTTCAATGCATAATGTTCAGTGAAAAACTTGAAATGGGAGCCTAACAAGTAGTGTCTAAACTTTTGTAATGCATAAATCATAGCCAAACCTTCCCTTTCAGTGGTTGTGTAGTTGCGCTCAGATTGAAATAGTTTTCTTCTCACAAAGTGAATAAGGTGGTCCATATTTCCTTCCCCTGGTTGTGCTAAAAGGGCTCCCAGGGCGATGATTGATGCATCCACATGTACATGTAATTCAATTTCCCAATTTATAAATATCAATATCGGTGCAGTACTTAGCTTCTCTTTTAGAATTTCAAATTCCTTGTCACACTCAGGTGTCCATCGGAATAGTTCAAACTTATTCAACAATTTCTCAAGGGGGTTTTTAATAGTTTCATATCTTCTGATGAACCTATGGTAATATTCTATATTTCCTAGTGTGGAGTGCAACAATTTGGCACTCCTAGGTGGTGGCATGTTCAGAATAACCACAACTTTAGTTGGGTCTACCAAGACTCCTTCTCTACATACAATATGGCCTAGCATATTTCCATGGGATACATAGAAAATACACTTTCTTATATTTATAGATATATACATTTCCTTAAATCTATCAAAACTTAACCAGAGTAGGATGACATGATATTTTAACAAACTGTACACCGTTGAATCATCTGTATAGACTTCTACAAACTTATGGATGAATTCTCGAAAGGTTTCTATCACAATTTGATAGAAAATTGCAAGGGAATTCTTCAACCCAAAGGGAATTGCATTGTATGTGAATGATCCCCATTTGGTTATGAATGTAGTCTTGTTCTTGTATTCCTCTATGATTATGACTTGATGATATCTTGAGAATCCATATGTAAATGAATAGGATTATTTTCCCACAACTTTATCTAATACCTCGTCACTGAAAGGTGTAGGAAATAGATCATGCACACAAGCATAATTCAAAATAATGTAATCCACACAAACCCAAATATATTATGTTCCTTTATTACTCTAGATAACTATGGGGCTAATCCATTATGCTTCTTCAATAGGGAAAATAAGTATTGCCGCAAGCATCTTGTCCACTTATTTCTTAACCGTTTCTTTTACTCTATGATTGAGGTGGTATGGTATGTTATTCACAAGTCTTGAGCCAGGTTTCAACTCTATTCTCATTTCTCCCATGGCTCCTTTTATTTCTTTTAGCTCTGAGAACATTTTTGGAAACAGGTCCTCATACTCCAGCAATAGACTATGTACCTCATTCATAGCTTGCTCACACTAGTAAATTTGGGTCATTTTGCGATGAATTTTGGGTCTCCCAAACGTCACTTCATGTGCTGTGGAAAGTTAGATGAACTTGAAAAAACATCACAAGAGCGACGATCCAAGGAAGTTGTCACAAGCCCAATGACCAATGTTGGTGGTCACAATAAAGAAAACCAACAATTGTTGTTCAATGGTTGAAAAAGAAGGGATATCGTCGCAAGAGAGAAAAAGAAGGGATATCATCGCAAGAGAGTCAAAGAAGGGATATCATCGCAAGAGATAAAAAGAAGGGATATCATTGCAAGAGATCAAAAGAGGGGATATTGTATCAAGAGTGACAAAGAACAGATATCGTCGCAAGAGCTATGAATGTAAATACTCTTGCGATGAATTAGTTATACTATCGATGAAAAGGATATCGTTGCAAGAGTGAAAAATGTAAAATTCTTGCGACGAATTAGATGTACTATCGACGCAAAAATTTCGTTGATAGTATAACTAATTCGTCGCAATAGCGATGACATATATGTATTTAAAAAATAAAAAAAAAACCGATGTCCTTGAAATCAAGAATTTGTGATCAAAATTAATTGAGAGATTTACATCCTTTGATATCAATTCAAGTGTGTACAATTAGATTGCTATTTGAGATCAGAATAGTCTAAACTTTGAGATGCCTGTCACATGTTTAAATATCAGTTCCACTGATCTTGAGTTCAAGACCAAGTGTCTTTTTGAGGAGCCATATAGAGACTTGTTTCAGACTGACTTTAAGTATATCGAAAATGTTCTCTGTAAGGCTCCAGGAGTTGTTGAAGGTTGTCATGAGGAACAAGGTAATTACCAGATTGTTCATGGAGAACATTTCTCAACATAGTCCAAATGATCAAATATCATAGTGAATTGTCATCGAGCTTTTGAAGATGAAATTGTCAAGGTATAACATCTCTCGGTCCTATCCTAATTTTGTGTTCTAAATCCATGTTTATTTCCAATATAAAGAGGCTAAAAGGAAGATAAAAATTGACCTTGTAAGAATAGAAAGCTAATCTCATTAAAGTAAAGCATGTAAAAAAATTGACTCGAGAACTGCCAAATAAGTCTTATTTAAGAGGTTGGATGTTTTCTCTCCGTCCAATTATGGTATTTATGCATACATTTATATTTGACATGTAATATTAGTATTAAGTACTATTGAAATTTTATATTTAATTGTTTTGATTGCACATGTTTGCTATGTTGAAAAAGAAAGATATCCAAAATCAAATGACCTAATTAGTCATAGTTAGTTGTAGTTTATAGATAATTTTAAAACTCATCTTTGTTTGGATTTTGATGATTAATAAATTGAGTTGGCCTAATGGTTAAGAACGTGTGTTTCCTCTAGTGGTTCATTTTCTACTTAAGTTATGTATTCATTCACATTATTCTCCACTAAACAAGAAAAATTCACTTCCAAACAATTTTAGGGGATGCATTAATGTCAATAATGACAAAGTTGAAACTCATTTCTTGTGTCATAAGGATTTTTGTTTTGGGACAAAATTCTTATGCTCAAATATTTAACTTTAATCACAAGAATCATTAGTTGATGAAAAGATTTTCAATGGATATGGCTAGGAACATTCCAACAAAGAAAGTCTAGGTATGGAATTTATTTGATTAAGAGAGGGGCATGTGAAGATACAATTACTATAATCAAAACTCAGTGATTTTTGTGTTACAATGTTGATGTGGTAATGTTAGATTTTAATTCCCAAATTAGGCGAGAATCTAAATTGCCTTTACAAATTAAGAATTTTCCATAAGCATATGAAGGAAGCACATACAAAGAGACTACATATTTACAACGCCTACATGTTACCTTGTTGTTTTTATAGCTGGCCATGAGTTTGTCAATGTGTAGTCTTTGACTATATGTGTTTTAATTATACGGAGGTTCAATTTACCAGGATCCAAAGAATGGTTTTGTAATAGTTCAAGCTTAATGGGAAAATGTTTGGAAAATTCGTTATGTGTTATGGAGGAATGACTAAGATTTCAAATGTATGAGTAGAATGATTAGTGTTTCATAGTAATAGAGGGAATAATTAATGCCATTTTTAAACAATGTAAAATGTCAACTTTAAGAAATAAATCCAAAAATAAAGAATTTGTTATCATAGTTTAAAATCATAATGTTACCAATGTGATTTGGAGTTTTCAAATGTTTTCTCACTCTCAAGTTTCCATTATTGCATCGATGATTTCTACCAAAGGGATAATTAGTTGGATTATTTGATCAAAGTTTGGTGGATAAATTACATTTGACTCCTTGGGAGTAGGGAAGGAATCAACTTCATGTCAACTAGTATTGAGGGATCTAATAACCAAATAGAAGATAAATAAATTGGGTAGATACACTAAGGTTTTTGGAATCATAGAAAATCCAATAGGTCACAACAAAGTACCAATTTTGTAGAATCATGCATTAAGAGATATATGACCATTTTTTCCCCATCTATCTATTACAAACTAACAATATCATGAAATGGAACTTCATGTTTTCTCTTAGTTGGAAAGTACAAAGTTACTAACGTGAATAAAATTAATTTTCTCCTGGAAACACCAAGATATTTTGTTTTAGGTACCTTTCTAAGCCTTTATTGGCATAAAGGGGCTAGATTTCATCTCCTACATTGTAAGAGATATTAATGACACCTGTAATCCATTTGCTATATCAATTTCTCCCAAATTGTCATCCATGTTTATGCTAATGTCTCTAGAATGGCTCTCACGTGAAAGAAAGGGTGAATTTATTGGAGTACCCGCTATATTTGTTTTGGGTTACTTGCTCATCTCTTTTCTTAAGAACATAACAATTGGTATTGAGTAAAAAGTGGGAGTTACATGCTACATGGGTCCATAAGGAAACAACACAGTGGTGATACAAATACAAAAAATATAATCATGATATGGAAAGATAAACCTTCTATGTTAAATTCCTACTATGTATGAATTGAAATCCATCATGCTAATATTATATACATTTCATGTTTTTCTCAAAGGGATGGCCTATCATTCGAAGTTCAAATGACACATTCAAGTTATGGTCATTTTTATATGCAACCAATGGTTATAATCTAGTTAGAAAATTCTACTTGATATGGATGCATGCCATATATTATGTCGGCCTTTGAGGACTACACTAAAAAAAATTTCATTAGAAAAAAATCCACTAGCCTTCAAACAAACATTAGTGCTTGATTATTTTTCATTTCTATATATATCCATTGTTGGATTTTGCAAAGATGTGCTACAATGGTTTGAACAAATGGTAGGAAAATCTTGTTTTCACCTGTGGAATTGTTGTTTCACTTATTTGTCTTGCGGTTTCCACTAGAAGTTTCACTTTCTAAGACACCATATGGGTGTTGAACAACATGACTATGAATATTTGACATTCTTACTAAAGATCATGTTAAGGTGATGCAACCAACAATAATAACTCTCTAAAAGTCAATCCAAGTGAGGCATTAGATCCCTCAAGAAAAATAGATATTATATGTAAATAATCACCAAGAACATAGAAAAATTCTGAATTCCTTCACCTTGATTTACTAAAGTATACTTATTTTCAAGTCCCAAGTTATAAAAATAAAATAAAAAATGGAGGTCTCTCTCTCTTTCAAGTTATGAAAATCATGTGATACTAGCATGAATTAATCTTTGTAGAGAGGGTGCATATTCAAGAAGAGGAGTTTTTGTTATCTATTAAATTGTGCCAATGCTATAGAATACCAATGTCTTTCTGTCAAAATGAATTTTTAACTCCTTGGATCAATGATTATTGTTGGCATTTGAGTTTATATAGAAAGTATAATATTGGATGTAATCTTAAAAGAGATGGGTGTTGTAAATCATTTGGTTCACATGCAATTGGAGGAAGAAAAATTGAAGCAGTGAAGAAGGTAGGTGGGAGGAAGCTTACAATGTTTTGGATGAGAATGTGTCCAAGTGATACAATCCTAATGTTGTAACATTTACTACATTAATGGATGGTCTTTGCAAGAATTAATAAATAATGAGTCCAATAGGGTTCTTGATAAGTTGGTTAAGCATGAATGTTCTTTGAACTTTGTCACTTAACAACATTATTATTCATGCTCTTCATAATGAAAGGAATTTACTATAATAATTTCAACTTTTGATGAGCTATCAAAGAGAATTTGTACTCTTGATATGACCCAACAGACATATATTTACTTAAAAAAATAATATTAATTGAGATAGCTTGTGCCCATTCTAAAGGAGATAGCTTAAGGGGTTGATCATTCAATAGAATGTTATCTCTCTTAATCTAATCTCATATTTGATGTCTTATGTGGGTAAAAGAAGTTTATGGATGTGTTGGTATGTCTTTGTTGAGAATTTCATATGGTTGTTACATATATATCAGATCTATCCTTGCCTGATAACACTTGTTGTTTGGTTGTTTTGTCACATCTTCTTTATCCATTTTCAAGTTCTATTTGTTTCCTACACTCCATAAACCAATAAAAAGGCACCAAGTGTTGCTTGGATTCTCACGTTATATCTTAAAATACAAAGATATTACCATTCTGCAGATATGGTTCCCAAAAAACAAGAACTGGCACCCCAGGAGAATTATTGAGCCCACATATCAATTTTGACTAGGCCAACCTTAATAACACCTTTTAATACAATAAAAGTATAAATAATATGACTCTATCCATAATTACAATTAAAAATAACAAATACACGAGTCATGGCCACATGTAAAGATAATAGTGTAATAAATCCAATAGTGTTAGAATACCCCTTATGTTATACTACCCCACTATTAGGGAATTCCTGAGCTACGAATAATCATTTGATGGGTGACCATCTGAATATGAAGGAATTTTCCTTAACATCTAATTGAAAAGAAACTTAGACTACAACATTCTTCTCAACCATGACTACATACATGTTATTCATGTCATCATCTCTATCATTTTTTGGTGATGCATTCCCCCATGAGGCCTACATCATCACTATTGACCAACTCACATTAGGTAAACACTACCTAGGTTCCCATTCATATTATTATTCTAATTAACCATACTCACCTCTAAATAAGTTAATAGGTGAATTCTATGTCAAAAACATCTACACTAAGCAACTTATATCACTAGCCTTTCTTTCACGAACACCTTCCCTAGTGATAAATGATCTAAATTGGATCCATAAAAAAAATTGGTTATTGGTTCAGATGTTTTAAGGCTCAATACATGAATAATTCTAGCGGTAGAAGCAAGGATCATGATATGGTTTTTATGGCATGAAGAGCCCCATGCTATGTCAGGTGGTGTCATACAAGTTTGTAACTCTTAAAACCCACAAACAAACAAACATGTAAAATTTAAATCCAAACTTGAACAATTCAATCTCTTAAATTTTGTGTTTACCAATGCCTTCAAATCAATAGGATGATATCCATAGAGCCACAAATTGATGCATAAGTGGTATGTCAAGGCCAATAGAACCAATAGAACCAAGGAGTATTGAATCAATATATACCAAGACTAAGAGAAGATGAAATTATCATTAAGTGTATAATAAAATTACATTCACAGATATATGCAAGCCATAGAAATAGACTTGTATATATTATCAGATGAAAAAGTACCCATAATTTCAATGCATTATATGCATCATTACATGTTCAAATATATAATCTACATTTAATTGTCTTATAAAATTATTACACATCATCAATTTCTTTTAGTCTTCTTTTGTGTTTTCTAGTTCTAAAGTAATTCATCCATTTCCATGTCTTTGTTTACCGGGTTCTCTTTAGAAACTGATGTTGCTTCATCCCTTTCATGTTGAGCACGTATGGTCTCATACCCACGACATGGAGGCTACTGTGAGGGGCCATCATCTACAAAAATAAAAAATATTAAATTATATGGCCAATTTTTAAATATAATTGAAGTAGTTCATTAATATTAAAAAAAAACTCTGCAATGTAATTATTTACCTGGTCCACTAGTCAACACCATTAGAATGGCTTCGTGGTTCACCTAATATTCAAGTCGAGGAGGCTCAACTATGACATTCTTTTCCATTGAAACGAAATTTTTTTTAAGTATGAAACTATTAAGTATATGATTAATATACAACCATTTTACCATCGTGGGCCTCAGTCACAGGAACATCTTGGGGTTGCACCCCACTGGGACGGGGTTTCACCCCACTAGGATGGGGTTTTTTGGAACACCATGATCTTCTAGTTGTGCTACACTATCAACACTCTGTTTTCCAGTACTAATGGTTTCGTTGATAATGTTGCTCACCTGATTAAAACAAAGTAAGACATTAAATTATGGATGATATCAAACATTTACATATTTTATAAGTAATGAAAGGTTAATGTGGATTGATTTTTATTTATCTTATCCAACAAACTAGATCTTGGGGTCTTCCCCATGCTTTTCCTACGATCAACCACGAATTTATATCTGTACTTGTAACCAACTTGGAGGTCTTTCTCCATGGTTTCAGTTCTGAAGTCGTCTCCCTACATTGCATAAGAGTGTTTTTTTAATGCAATTACCTGAAAGTTGTAAGGTGATACAAATAATATTCTTAAGATGTTTGGGTACTTACGATTCATGATTGTAACCTCGAGTAGCCTCCTTGGCCTAGCTTGTGTTAGCCATGTTTGGAAATCCTTTCTTTGGTTGCCTTCGAAGTTTCAGGAAACCTATCATCAAAATTCTCAAGTATGTTATATATAACCACACTTTTATTTAGATCTGAAGAAAATTAAGGCTCGTATTGAAATCAAAGTATTGTAATTTACCTTGGGGTGCAAATTATTTTTCCTCCTGATTTTTTCAATATCTTTTCTTTTGCATCATCAATGATCGCCTTCCACTCCCTCTATGGAATTGAGGGAGGACACTCATACCTAGGATTTTCTTCCAAGCTTTGTCTATAAACATCCCACGTAAATTTTAAATATTCTCCCATTGTAGAGGTGACCACTTTTTATTGAACGTGTCTACTCCAAAGAGGCCTTAGAGATAATCCATAAGTTCTTTTTTGAGGTTGGAATTATGGAAATTACACCTCATGCATGAGGGTTCCCAAAAAATTAACAAGGCCTTTCTCTCTAGGTGCCTATAAAAATGGTCGTTTCCTATACACAAAAAGAGATGATCATTAATTTAAAAATAATAATCTATATGATTTGTGTATGATATGGACAACATGAAACAATTAAAATATGAAAAACTACCTGGGAGTCTTATTTGTTTTAATGGAAGTATGTTATCATCGACCAAAAATGTGCAAAGAAGGGTCCTCGTTCTTGTCACACGTCTAGCTCCAGGAAATGTAACCATGTCAACCACATCATTAGCCTCATCTCTGTCACCATATCTAGAGTCTGAATGATGTGTAGATGTCTGGTTGTGCGTGTCATGGCTCCTATATAAATTAGGTGTGGAAGATGGGGAATTAAATAGTACTCTAGAAACTGTATGAATGCTTGCATCGGGACTCTATGACGTCTCTAAAACGCCACTACTACCAACACCGGGTTAAACAGGCTCCAAAAATCTCTTTATAAAAAAGAAAATATTTTTTCGTGAGATAATGTAAAAGTTCAAGAACAAAGTTTTATAATTCAACACATGAGTACATTAGAAAAAAAAACTTTAAATTATGGTTTTTACTTTATATGTGTTAAGTTGTGACATAAGGAGATTGATCATTTCTAGGACATTGAAAGTTTGATCTGGACAATCTAATAAGCTAGCAAGTTCCTTGTTCACTTTAATGATATTTTTTGTTATTAATACCATTAGATCAGGGGATGAATACAACCCATCCTCATCAGTGGAATCATGATCAGCATGGCCTATTGACTACATATAATTTCAACAAAAACAATGTTATTTTAGTAAAATTATATAAGCAAATAATAAAATTCATGTAAAATGAAACTCAAATTTGATAATCATTTACATGTTCTACAGTTGGCCCTTTTCCACGATCATCCTGCCACATTATAATATAATTAGAACCCCCAAATATTTAAAAAAAAATTAATGATAACAAAAAAAATGATTTCCACCCAAATAAAATCAATCTCAACGATCAACCTCCCACATTATTATAAAATGGGGGCTGTGAAATATTTTAAACAATGTTAAATATAAAAAAAAATATAATGCAATAAGTAGAGGTTTCTTAAAGAGGTGTTGCATAAGTACCAACACACTATTAGTCAATATTTCTATTCAATTCAAATGGTAATCCACTAATAAATCTTCCCTGGGAGCTATCTTTTTTATTGTGCACATGACTACATGATTCTCTTTGTGTCCCTCATATATGCAATTCAGTTGCTTGTTTCTTGTCTCAGGTCGTGTGATGTTTATAAACTCTGCGATATTGCTAGAAGCTTTAGGCCTTCCATCAATATAGATAGTTGCTCCCTTATTTTTATCCTTGTTTATTAGTTGTATATAATTTTCGGTGAGTGCATATCTCCGCATACTTCGCATGTACCAGACCAAACGCATCCAATTGTTATAATTGTAACACGGTCCGGCATATTCCATCAATTCATTTACTATATTTTATTTTACAGTTACTTGATCAATGGAAAATAGCCCCAGGCCATGTAGGGAGGATGGTGCAATGCGATATGTCCTATTGTTGACAATGAAGTCAACATCTATAGGAGGAAGTTCCTTAGGTACCCATTATTTCACCATATGCTTATGGTTGAGTGGAACCTCTATGTCTCCTATGCTCTCATCATCATAAGAGCATGATAGTCCTTCGGCAAGAAAAAATTCCATGTGTCTACATAATTTTCTTTTCACTTTTTCACCTCTAGTCCTTGTTTACATATCATATCTACTAGATGCAGTCGCATTTCCCTCTATTTGTCCTAATCTTTCCTCACTCAATGAAGAAATATCTAACAAGTAATTTTTGGGTTGTACCTTCAGTTGCATGTGCACGTGTTGTTAGTGAGTAGTCCATCCTCATCCTAGTTCCAATTTTTGAACTTTTTTTTCTATATTCAAATTTCTAAATAAATTTTTATATCTTTAGTTTTGGATGCACAAGTAGAGGGTACAATTACCAATATTAGTAGCGGCACTCATGCATGTAGTGGATTCCCAACTTAGTGAAGGGTATGAATCTCTAGGTGGGTGCACCTTAATTCGACTCACTTATCCAAGAAAATAATATGCACTATGGTTAGATTTCACACTATGAAATAATGGTCAACCACCTAATGTAATGTGATATCCCTCTTGATTTTGGACATATTAAGGACATATTAATGTGATGTCCCTAAAGTCTACTAATTCTTGCCTTCATGGAAAAATAAGAGCTCACTTTTGAAGATGCAAAGGATAAATATCATTGCATCTAACTAAGGATGACCTACGAGGATGTTGTACTCTAGGTCTCCTAGAAGTACCAAAAAATGGGTGTCTACAATCTCAGGACCAAAAAAATAGGGATCACAATAGCATTGAGGGGTCTAGTCTTAGATTTGTTGAAACCTTAAAGGGTCCAACAGGTGGGTGAAAATAAATTAACACTAAGGACATGATAGATATGAGTTCTTATGATGTTAAGGGAAAATCCAATATAAAAAATTACTCATTTGATGGTGAAATCATTGTGATGGATCTAAATGAAGAATGGGTTTACCATATTGGCTTGGCATTCCTCTCTCAAAGGAATGTGGGAAATATATAAGGAGAGATAAGGGGACAAAGATTTTATAAGCGTAGGGGAGAAATCGTAAAAGGGACTCAATTATATGGGTCATCTAGTCAGTACATGCTTAAAGAACATTCATGTAGGACATCTCAAATACATGAGAGAAAGAACTTTTAATGAAGGAAGAACAATAGGAGGGAAGAAATCAACTAGCTTGGGGAGAGTGGGAAGGAACGATACTAGAATATTCATAAGGAGATTCCCATTTGGTTTGAGAGATGGCTCTTATCTAGTGAGAAGTTAGGGGACCCCGAGTGTCAATAAGGATAAAGGTTATTTTTTGAGTAGGTTGATCTAAAGAAAGATCTACCTAATGCATCAAGAGAAAAATATCCAAGTCAGTGAGGTTAGGTAAAGAATCAGGTGAAGGGTGGTGCCTTTTGAGGTTAGAGTCAAACACTAGTGCCTGGGCACCTCGAACGACATGGATCCTTTATATAACTTTAAGTGTAGACTAACTAGAAGAAGGGTTATCATGAGAATTATCCTTCTTTGTAGGATATTAAGGAGAGACCTCTTCTTCTTTGGAAGAATTGGAGTTGTCTTCAAGAGAATCCTTCTTCTTCTTGTTCTTCTTGGAAGACTTTAGAATATCATGATCGGGCATCATATTCTTGTAGCTATTGAGTTTGATATTTTCTCATGTGACAACAGTATTAAGCTTAGGATATCTATTAGTTTGGCCTTTGTTTGCATCAACTATTTAATTTTTCAACAACAATTTGTATTATGAGAGTCGTGCTTGTGATATTTACACCACATGCCAATTTTTGAGGTTGACGCATGATGTTTCTCCTTTTCTATAATTTAAAAGATAGTTCTAATTTCAATTTTGGGCAGGGTCATTTCTGTCACCATGTCTCGCATTGCATTTCTATTGGAGACTCACAGATTTGGTGTTTTAACTATGTTATCTCGCACAACAGACTTAAGTTAGGCAGTTTCTATCTGGTGGAGGTTGTCAATGCAATCTTCTGTTGAAGGGGGATCTCTGATATAATTTGTGATCATATTGTCTTGGTTTGAGGCATTGAGAAAGAGGTGATAAAAGGTGTCTTCTGGTAAATTTTCCATAGAGTCATGCATAACCTTACACCATCAATGAATGAGATTTTAATTAGATTCTTCATCTTCTTGTTTCAAGTTAACAAGGTTAAGAATACAAGATTCATTTGGTTGAGGGATGTTAAATTATTGGATGAACTAATTCACTAACATGTAATGGTTATAAATTGACTCTTTAGGAAGATGATGGAACCATTGAATGGAATCACCTATCAAGTATTGGGGAAAAACATTTATAGTGACATTATTGTTATAATGAAGAAACTTGGCACATATAGTAGTGAAATATTATAAGTGAAATTCAAGGTATTCCTTTGGAGCACCATTGAATTTAGGTAATTCAAGTAGTTTTGGGGGAATCCACGTCACTACAATTTGAGGGGAAAGGAATTTCTAAATGTTTTTGTGTAGGAAGGTATATATGATGCATGAAGATATTTATCCCTACTTCCTCCATTTGAGCTCACGTTTTGGTTTGAGTATGCACCATAGCGGGGTGTTATTTTCAAAGGGTGGTATCCCACCTTCACCTCCCATACTTGGATGAGTATGTTGTCATATACCATGGATGCAAGAGGGTGGAATGCTGAACATGTTCATGATTGGATTCCAGTTTCCATAAATGTTAGAGTTTTTAGGCTACATGTATTCCTGTCCAAGAGGTTGGGAGAATGTTGGATGTATGCTTGGTTTTTGGGTTGTGTAGAGGTTTACATGAATGCTTGGTTTATGGGTTGTGTAGAGTTTGACATGAATGCATGGTTTTTAGATTGTGTATAGGTAAACATGAATACTTGATTTACATATGGTGATGAATGTTTTGGAGTAGGACATTAACATTCCTTGGCTAAGGTCTGGAAATTTTTGATTGTAAGGGGCCAATTGTTGTTGCTACACATTTACTTTTCTTGTTTGGATATCAAGGATAGAAGTTCAAGGTAAATTTTGAGGAACCATCATAGATGTACCAAGACTCATGGATCTAAGGGATAATGGGAAGGTTGATGGGGAGACCCAAGGTTCAATTGGTCCATGGATAGTGAGTGGACCAACCACTTGAGAGAAAGAAGGAAAGATATATGTTCCATCAAAAGGGGGATATGTTGAAGAGGCTAGGAGAGGGTTAGATCAAGGGAAACAACTATTTATCTAAGAGGAGGGGATTCCCTCTTTCTTGGAAGAGGGGAGAGTTTCAAGATAAGAGGGAGTTTTAGTAACTTGAATGTAAGGACCTCACAATATATCAAGGCCTTGCGAGAACTCTTGCTCAACACCTTAGAGGCATACCAAATGGTGGATATGGGGAAAGGGATCATGATTAGTGACTTAACCTACCATGTAAATAATGTTAAATTTAATGGCCCCATCATATAGAGGTAAAACCCCAAAGAATTCATTAGTTTGGGAAGTAACCATGTAGGATGCCAAAGACAAAGAAGAGGAACCTCACTTATTTTCAAGAAAAGGTACGAAACACTCCCTATTGTAGGGGAAGGATAGTATAAGAAGTAACATTTACCAAATAGAGGGGGGATAAAAGTAGTATTTGACCACTTCCAGAATGGGATTATCCTTTTTAAGCAAGACAAGGACTAAAATATCTTCAAGGGAATTTTATATATTTCCATCAAGGACATGGACAATTCTGATGTGGACAATTTTGCATGGAGGCATTTCTCCTGAACCTCTTCATGAAAGATTCTGAATCTATGGGGCATATACAAATATGTGAGATGTGGGTTTATGACAATATTTTGAATTCTCCAATCACATTTCTCATTTCCATTAGATTGAGCTTTGTTGGTCATGACCTTGTGTAAACCATTCCATTTGGTGTTCTTTTCACTAAGTGTAAAGAACAATGTTGGAGAATTATAAGATGTAAGTTAGGTATGAGCTATTTGTTACCTCTTTATTCCCTTTTATTTTAATGGTATCCATATTTTGTATTGATCAAATGAGGAATTACCCTAAAATTCATGCCATTAGACACAAACTCAATCCTATGTCCAACTAAGGAAAAAAAACAACATACGCTAATTAATATAGGAGTCAAGCATGCAAACAAACCTTCTCACAAAGAAGCACTAGTTGGGGATGGAATCCAACATCAAAGGATTGATACGTGAAGGGGATGAGTTTTGGTGGGTGGGAAATTTACGTTGACAACCTTCTCAACAAACTAACACCCTGGTGCAATTAACCTCACCGCGCAGTGGGCAACCCTCCAAGGAGTCCGAGTGAGTCTAGCCAACGTCGATCCTAGGTAAAACACCCCCTTCCCTATGCTGTCACCTTGTGTAGGAAGTCTAAAATATTATGGCCTCTAAGGTACCACGTACTATACCAAAGCAGAGGGGGGAAAATCGACAACCAACACCAAGACCAACAAAGCAGGGTTGATTACTCTGTCAGCCCCAATGCGACCTCATGCTTGACCCTTGTGTTAGAAGGGCTTCCCAAAGTCAATGATATAGCAACTAGATTTCACTCCCTAACTCAAAGCTTTATGTTTGTTTAACATCTTGATCCTGGTGGATATCAGTGGCCATCCACCTTTTCCAGCTGGCTTAAAACAATTTTTTGGCAATTTTGGTAATTTACTATTTTTAGCAGTTTTTCGAGTCTTGAACTTCCGGAGCCATTTTGAGGCCCTAAACAATGTTTTTTGGGAAAACGGGGAGCAAAATAGAACAAAGCTTGTGTTGTTCACAAAAAATTTGTATTCCTCGGATATATCTTTCTAACGGTGTATCGAGCACCCCAAACGGAGATCGTATGAAAAAGTTATGCCCCTGGGAAGTTAACGTATCAACTACCCCCATCGGGGCCTGCAAACCTTTTGTATTTTAAGCTTCCGGGGTTAGGGATTTGGATTTTACTTATTTTAAAAAGGCCCTTAGAGCCTCATTGTAAAAATCATATTCTTGTGAATGCGAGTGGCCATCACATCTCTTCTCAGAGATAAGCTACCACCATTCTAGCGAGTCTTTCACTCTGTATTTTTACAGTCTCTGTACATTTCTTTCATTAATAGAAATAATGTATTACTGTATATCTGTGTTTATGGTTGCATCTCTGATACATTTCTGTTACATTATTGAATATTTGGCATATCTCTGTGCATTTCTTTATTATATCTCTGCTCTCATTTCGTGCCAAAAATAATCTAGATCAGTGGTATCAGAGCAGGTTGCTCTTGATCGTTTTTTAGTGCATGTCCCCAATGAGGTATGAGTATAGCAATTTGGGTCTCTAGCTTGTCTCTCTTGAGGACAATCTCTCTCGCACACCCAAGAAACTCTCAATGGAGAAAGAAAACAAAAATGACGGAGCAAAAGATCCTATCAATCTGTTGCTTGAGAAAGCTCTCAAGCGACAGAGGGATGAAATGATGGAGAATTTTTCCCACATCCTTCAATGCCTTCTGATAGCAACAGACGCATCTTTATCAAATGAACACTTTGGAGGCACCTCTTAATTTTGATATTCCTGTATTTGAAGGATAGATAGATGCAGAAGCCCTAGACAAATGGTTAAATTTGCTAGAAGTTTATTTCTTTGTTCACAATTTTTCCGGCAGAGAAAAGATCACCTTCTCACTCCTTAAAGCTCTCCCTCATGTCAAACATTGGTGGGAAAATTACTGGGAGCAGAGTTCCATAGAGGAGTCTGGAATATATGGGGTCAAGCCCACATGTGATTTTTTTGTGGATGCGGTAAAGGAATAGTATTACCCTGTTGGCAACGATGAGAACCAGTACATGAGATGGAACACACCACGACAAGAGAAGGGTCAAGCAGTTCTGGAGTTCACCAATATCTTCCATACCTTTCACACCAAGCTGGGTATCAAAGACTCTGAACGACGTTTGGTTCTAAAATACTGTGGGGCTCTACATAGATACATCCAAACTGAAATGGATTTTTTGGACATCTCATCACTCGGTGTTGCTTATCGATATGCTGTTAAAATCGAGTAGAAATTTAACCACTAGAACAAATGGGAGTTTGGGTCTGCAAATCTGCAACAACAAAAGTATGATAAAGACGACCCTAACAAACAGCTTCCTGAAAACCAGTCTAAGCCATAGGAAAAGAAGGGTCATGGGAAGACGAAGAAGGACACTGGAAAATGGTGTGATTTCCATAAAATCCCCTGGCACAACACTGATGAATGTCTCTCAAAACAGTCATTGGTGTTCAAGATCAAAGACAAGGAGCCTAACCCTGATTCAAAATTTGATTCTGAAAATACTAGTAAAAGACAAATCATCGATGTAGACCCCACTGCTATTGTCATGACCACAACAATTCAAATATAAAAACCAATAGATGCTAAAGAGGGGGAGCGCCTTTTTCATTCACATATGTGGGTGAAGGGTACCACGCTTCATTTTATTGTTGATAGCGGAAGCCAGAAGAACTTGATCTCAGTAGAGGTTGTTAAATAGTTGGGATTGTTGACAACACCACACCCACAACCATACAACATCGGGTGGCCTCGCCAAGGACAAGATCTTTGTGTCAACTAGCAGTGTCGATTGTCATACGACATCCATCCCTTCAAGGATGAGGTATTATGTGATGTTTCCCCACTAGATGTCTATGATGTTCTCTTGGTCTATCCATATATGTGGAAGCGCCATGTTATTTATGAGTCTCGGCCTCGTAGTGTCATTGTTACTTTGGGGGGTCATCTCTACAG